>OU426978.1:150177131-150777131 GCA_911387785.2 Aelia acuminata
GCCGAGTTCTATTCACAAACCTGCCTAAATACAAAACCGCCCTCACCCCTGTCATCCGAAAACCCCGTATAGCCGAAAAGGCATGGAAAGAGAGAAAGAAAATAATTTCGCGGCGTTATTATTATTAGTTGTGCTTACAAATGGAAAAAAGTACAATTATAGACCCTGAATTACAGCTGGAAATTCCACTCAGACGAATAATTTGTAAGATTCATTTGAAATTGGATTTGTTAAGCAAATATTATTAATATCAATATTAGTGGAATTTTCGAGAGTGCTAAATTACTTTGGTTACGCCTCTACTATAAGAAAGTTGCATCTAGATGTCAAGAAAATTGATCAAAACATCGATGAAATCCTAGTTGTTTGAACAATAATGATTTTGTATGTGTATATTAATCTGTTTACATAGTTTTACCGATTCCTTTCCCATTCTTTCATTCCATTCCATTTCATCAAATTAGTAAAAGGAATGAATAACGAAATTAATCTTTCCCTTGCGTTTACGAAAGAAGCACTAAATTTACTAGATTCCAGACCGTGTTTAAATTGGGGTTTTAAGAGTTCATACGAATTCAGCACGTTTAAAAGTTTTATGATCATCTCAATGACGTGCCCAGAAAGTGATTTTTGAATCTCATTTGTTTCTAGGTCTGCAGATTCAGCGCGCAGGTAGGTACTGTATGTATACAGATCCGTGTATAATGTCCTTCGTTAAACTAAATTGGCTTTTGTGGGGCCTTCATGAGTGATAAGGCAAGCCCGGTTCCCAATATTTTATTTTTGATTTAATTATTCACATTTATTTGATCATTTTTCTTTTATGACATATTAAGTATTTTCATTACTACTAAGACCCAAATTTTACTATCGAAAAAAACAAATGTTAAGAATTAACAATAAATGTAACTATACAGACTAATCATAAAAATACTACTTCTTTATATATATTTTTTTTTTCCAGAGGCTTATATTGCCTTCATCACTTACTTTAAAATTACGTTTTCCATTTTACTCCACTGAATCATTACTGCTATAAGAAAAATAAATTTTCATGAACCAATTTTGAGTTATGCATACCGCCGGAATCAAGGTATAATCACAGTAGTATTAATAGTGTATGGCGCAATTTATCATCACTAGCTGCCCCAATGGTAGACTATTTGTGATCAAAGAGTATTTTCCCTAGTCGCTGTTTGTAGGTACATATCAAATCGAGAAATGAGTTAAAACTCCACATGTGATAATGCAAAAAAAAATTTTTTTTTTGTGTTTTAACCATCTTCTTACCGACGTGCGATATGCAATGTGTAAGAATATTTTCCTTAAATTCGATGATTGTCGTTGTCTGGGAAAAAACGAAAAGCTTTTCTAAACTCGGAATGATTATCCAGTTTTTCCTTATTACCATTAAAACTGTATATATTTTTTTAATATAAGCAATAAAAATCCAGACCCTACAAGCCGTAGTTATGTTAATGAGGTCTATCAATGATAGATTCGTTTGCGGTTTCATTTTATCGATGTACAATATATTTTCATATGATCTTTTATAATTGTATTGTGTAAGAATTTTTGTCGATTCGAAATTCGAGAGACCAAAGGATATTCATTATCGGGAAAGGAAACAGGAAATCTTAGCAATGACAACCGAGTGTTTGCTTAGTACTATTAAAACTATTCTTTTTAAATATAAGCAATAAAAGTCCAGATCCTATGACATGTAGGCCAATTATAATGTTAATGAGGCCAATCAATGGCAGGTTTAGTTCTGTTGATAGATTCGTTTGAAGTTATGATTTTATTGATGAACAATATAATTTCAAATGAGTATGACTTGTCAGCAAGAAAATCTAAAAAAAATCAGGTAATGAGCCCTATTCCAGTAATTAGAAATTTAAATTTCAACAAAGTAACAAATCACTATTAATTCAGGTCTATTTACATGTTTAATGAAGGGACTAGTTTTATCTTGTTGGGAGACATAAATTATTGAACAGAGCCTCGAACGTCGAGGCCCTCGGATAGAAAAGCTCAACTGATGGCCGATTTTCTATTCAACTGGATCCAGGGTAATTAGGTGAATTGCTCTAACTGCTGCGGGAATAATCTGCAACTGAAACATTCCGACGTGATTCGGATTCTTATTAAAACGCTTTCCAACCCGACTGGTAAAAGGTTCATACAACCCATAATTCAATGTGAATTCAATCACTATACTTTGACGGACGACAAAAAGCTGTTAGTAAAAACAACTTGATCCGTAAATTTACCTTGCCTATACATGTATCAAATATCTCTAAAAATTAATTAAAACAATTTTAGTAAATTCTTTGTAATAATCCTAAGATCCTGCCTCAATATTCAGCCTCAATTTCTTATCCAATCTCGTGTTTTCAGTTTAATTTATAACTTCAATATTTATATTTCTCTACGTATTCAAAAGTTTCCTCCTTTATCAATTGGCCGAAATCGTCACTGTTTCTACAGCTAACAATATACTCTGTCTCATCTGCATTTATTTCTCGCCTCAATATTCACTGTCTTTCAATAGAGTTGTCTGAATACCGAAATGGTTAAACATGAAAATCAATCCATCCAGTGTTAAAAAAAAAAAAAAAAATGCCAGTTTTCTTAAAGCTTTAGCATTTTTTCAAAATTATTTCAAGCACAATAAAATGAATAAATATATCTGATTTATTACTTAAATATTTTTAAATAGTTATTAATTATTCTAAAAAACTGTTTGAAAGTTAAATAACCAGCTAAGAGAAGACAGCCCTCGACTGAAAATGAGCTCGAAGAAATTTTGAACTTGAGAGTCATCGAAGAGGACAAGCACGCTGCAAGAAATTAAGAACATAAGAAGAAGAAGAAGATTATGTAAAATTCATATGCGTTGATGAACACAAGGTTTTACGCCTCCTTAAAAAAAAAAAAAAAAAAAATATTGAAAACATTTTATATTTCAAATCTTTTTTAAAATCATTTTCAGCCTTGTAAAAAAAATAATTATTTATAACTATGCCAATGGTTAAGGATGATAAATGTGATTAAGAAAACTTTTTTCATCAAACTTCACCTAATATCGATCGAAACGATCCATCCATTCCATTTTTTCATACCCAATGTATATTTCAATGTAATATTTTTCATGCTATCATAACCAAGGTATAGGTAATTAATTCCTGCGAGAGTGGAAGCAATCCAGACCACGCCATCCGTACATAGTTGGTCTTAAATATATATTCCTCCAATGAGCCATCCGACTCAGTTAATTGCCAGCAATTGAGGGCTCAGGTGTGGTCCAGGATTGGCTATTTAGCCCAATTACTGTAGCTAAGTTGTTATTTTCAAACAGTTCATGCTATATTAAATATTTTGTTTTCAATTGCACCTTGTGCGGGCAATAGGAGAGATATTATTCTGTCAAGGAATGAAATTAAAATTCCTCTTGATGTTGATCCCAAAAGCTTGAACCTATAAACAATAAACTGTATAAGGAAATTCGGGATACCACAACGATAGTGTCACCATAGGTATTTTGTTTTCATTGCTATTAAGATTTTATTTATTTTGTTTTGCACATTGTTATTATTTGAAGTATGGTTGTTGTCAGTCCCATTACCCCAATTCCATGAAAAGTGTGCATTACCCAGCATAAATCGCACAGAAGGTCAAACAATAATTTTTAAGTGAATACACTACGAACGAAATTAATTAACTATGCTTTTAATATTTGACCTCAAGCAAATATTTAATTTTAAATTACACACCTACTCGTACTGATTTGTTTCAGTCTTGGAGATTTTGTAACTAAACATCTTATCTAAGGTCAAGAAACTTTTCAACTTTCAAATAGTAAATTTTAAGCTACCAAATCTTTATTTCATTTCACATTACAATATTTACAGTATTTTTGCATTTATCTTGAGTGTGAAACACATTTGTAAATGTGCTGTGATCATGTTGATAACATAACTTTAAGCAAACGCTATTGTCCCGAAAAAGAAAATAATAGATTTACGATCTCAGTTACAGCTACAGATTAATTGTTCTCACTTATTTTCCCCATTTGTTTAGAACACTCCAGTTCTATGAATGAATGAAATAGCTGTTTTTTAAATCTTTTTTTCCAATTAAGTATAGAAAATCATAATACAATTATAGAATACAAAATTGTTAATGCGGTAGATTTATTGATTATTGAAAATGATAATTTGTGAATATGTTATATATAGGGTTCAAGGACACGTTTACAGATTTTTACACAAGGACACGTATACGATTTACAGACTAACGTTTGTCAGTAACCCCAGTTGTGGTTACTGACAAACGTTAGTTTGGTCAAAATGAAAAACTGTTGTAAAAAACTTAGAGAACAGTTATTTATGACGATATTTATGGAGCTGTATATTCGAAATATTTTGTCGAGAAATTTAAAAATTGTATATTAGAATGCTGATTCTTTTGACTCGAAAACAACTTCAGAGTATTCCATTACTCAACTTTTGATTACACTGAACTCAACATAGAGACACAATTGATCTTAACCTAACTTGACATGGTCAATTGATCTTAACTTCAATAAAAACTTAGCGTAGCCTAGAAACAGATTTGTATATACTAGTGAGTTACATTGACCACCATGGCACGAATCTTATTGTGGATTGTACGTTATCTGTGATTGTTAGTAAGTAATACTGAATTTGTCATCTAACCCTGCCTTCGCCAATGTATCTGAATGATAAAATGGTCGATGGAAAATGTGTTCTGGAATGGTATGAATTTATTTTTTTTGTATTTTTTTTTTATTGTATTTTTAAATAAGGAATCTCATCCATTTTTTGTTTTTTGATTACTTTATTTTATACAATATTTAGGTCTTCTGACTCATCTTCCCAAGATATTTGCAGGATGTTCTTTTTGTAATTCATTGCTTAAGATATTATTTTATATTTAAAAAAAAATTAGTCCTAAAAAATTTCTACATAAAGAATTGAGATTTTTCCGATTATTCATTCATAAATAAACCAATAGCTGAATAAAAGTGTAAGTATAGTGTAATTAAGTAAAGTTTAAATAGGTGTAGTGTTATCTAAAAGATATATAATTTTATATCAGTCTCAAAAAATACTTCGTTCTATTTTTGGTTAAATACTTGTGGAATCAAGCAATCAATAAATCTAATAGGTTCATACAAATCTTTTTCAACTTAATGAAAAATTCAAGTTAAAATATCTGAATAAATATAAAATAATTTTGTAAATGTCGGTTATGAAAGGGTGATGTACGTTTGCATTCCTAACATGCAATTTCTCGGTAATATATCATCTCTAGATTTATGTTTGCTGTTTAAATGTACATTTTCATTCTTAATATAAATGGAATTTCTCAAGAGCTCCGTGTTTTATGATTTCATACATATATACAGCTTAATTTCACAAGGTTTCTCCGTTATTTGTTTAGTGAATCAACTCATAGTGGTCATTAAGAAAGTGCATAGCTGAATTGATTATATTGAGACAGAATTTTGATGTCTATTTCATTCCTTTAAAATATTTGTAACATTTTTTTAAAGAAGCTTTTGCCAAACTGGTAATTTAACATATTTGAGACATGCAAATCAAAAAGGCTTTAAGTAACAAAGTACGGAAGAAAAACTGGACGTAATAAGCTTAGAGTGCAGAAGCCAATTAAATATCGATAATTGTTTCAATACGTTACTTTCCCTTATACATAAAATATCGCGGCTTGTCGATATAGTGCATGTTTATCTCAGTAATCAGTAATTTGAATCTCATATAACCTTTACATTCAGACGTCTCATTTACTATGAAAAAATATTTGCTAAAGTTGTACTTTTGGAGTAACTAAACTTTTCATTTAGGAAACAAAGGTATTAATAAATAAGTAATTACAGAGCCCAGTCTAATCTTAATAATGTTTGTACTTAATACCGTAATTAGTGTACTTCAAATAAAACCACACTATATGTGTAATAATAAATATTATGCCGAGGTTTCGACCTGTGATTCAGGTCTTCAAACTTGAATTGAAGACCTGAATCTCCAAAAAAAAAACTAAAAATCTGAATCTTGGGTCGAAACGTCGGTAAAATATATGTTATTACAAATATATTTAGTGTTGTTTTATTTGAGCGCACACCCAACCATTTCCATTTCATAAACTTCTACGGTCAACCAGCTAACTTCATTAAAAAATCAAGATTGGTTGCACTTTTCATGTGAAATTGCTGATACCTTTTGTCTATGCTTATCTGGAACACGCTATATAAATATTATTTATTATATAATATATACTATTTATTATAGTATTATATTGTAACACTTCCGTGGGTTAACTAATATTTATTGAACGAAAATATGCCAACGTATTATAACAACATAAATATTCGAGCAGGTTACAAAAATTATAACCTTATAGCACACAAATCATATGGCTTGAGCCAGTCAACACAAAGACTAATACTTAGACTAATTGGTCCACACCCCCGTGGAATCATCCAGGTCTTGAACTAATCCTCTGACAGTCCGCTCCAACCGGTAGTTCGTTCCAACAAAAGGTCTGGGATTTCAAACCATATGTTGTTTTTTTTTAATGTAACGTTTTAACGTTACAATATATTATATATCTTACTAGCATTCCCCATCGCGGCTTTGCCCGCGAGCCTTTAAAATCGATTCTGTGATCATTATCTTGGTATTGATTTAATATAATATGTTAGGTGTTGTTAAGGAGATTTAGTAGAATCGGAGCTTCCGGTAGGTAGAATGTTGGAGGGGGAAGCTGCCGGCTCGGTAGAAGAGAGGGAGACGCGCAATGGAGAGAGTTCACTAAAACCGCCGAAGCAAAAAATTGCTTACTTGTCGTGAATGTTTCATTTTTCGGCTTTAAAACATGGTTTTCGACGCCCCGTAGGGCTTTCGAGTTAAACTCGTCGTATCAAGATCTTTAAAATGAGTCCAAGTTAGATATTTTTTCTCGAAGTGCAAAAATTGGTGTCCGTTGGAGTAAAACGAAATTTCGCCATTCAAACCCCTTAGGGGTTACATTTTAGAAATCCCTTTCTTAGCGGTTACCTAAAATCTAAATTCCGAACTTTAAGTTTCTATCATTAGTAGTTTTTGCTCTGCATTGATTTTATCAGTCAGGACAAAGCCTTTTATATACATGGAGAAGAGATCGAAATAAACACACACCATCCCCAATCATGGGAATCACAGTGTGAATAATTTGATTGCCACTAATATTTAAATAAACAGTAGCCATATTTTATGTGAATGTCTATTTTAATAATATTGTAAATCGATATTCAAATAAAAAACATATGGTTTAAAATCTCAAAAATAGATTTCCGTTAGAGTTAAACGACAATTTCGCCATTTAAGCCCCTTAGGGGTTACATTTTTGAAATTCCTTTCTTAGTGGTTACGTACATCGCGTTTAAAATCTAAATTCCGAACTTCAAGTTTCTATCATTAGTAGTTTTTGCTCTGCGTTGATTCTGACAGTCAGGACAAAGCCTCTTATATATATAAAGATATACTTAACTACAGACAATATTCGAAAAATCTAGCGATTTCATCATTCAACGAAAAAATGATTACTTATACGATCTTTTTCTTAGACATAACTTACTTGTAGAAAATATAAATAAATATAATTATACGATGTTTAAAAAATGTAAGAATGATCCTGGGGAAGTTTGAACTTAATATTGTGTAGAGGTATTATTTATTTGATTGGCAAAGAAAAAAATAGTAATTTTGTGTTATACCAATTTTGTGACTCCGATCATCATTTTTTAAATTAATGATAACAAAGGTACTTCCAATATCATTAGGTATTTCATGTAACGTTTTTACAAACTACAAACCTATTCTTAGTTAGTTTTCACCCGAATGGCTAAAATAAAGAATTCCACTTCAAATCTTTTTTTTTTTTTTTATAGTTTTTAAACGAAAAAAAATGCTAATTGTAAAACCACAAAAAATTAACTAAATTAACCGCCTTATTGGAAATAGACCGTATCTTTATATGAACTTTCCGGTTTTTGAAAATTTGATGTGAAATTGCTGGTATTTTCGTTTTTTTACTTATCCGGAATGAAAAATCTATTAGGGAATTTATCATTTTTTAAAAGAATAATTATAAGATGTTTTCGTATGTATCACTAACAAGTTAAAAGTATGCTTAAGTTAGATAATGTGAAGTTTCAACTAACAGAAGAAAAAAATATTGTATGGTTCCAATTTCGTGGCTCCAATTATCACTTTTAAAATTATTTCACTTTACACAAAGGACTTTGAGATATGATGGAACTAGCTCAATTATATGGCTTAAAATATGATTGCTGGTTTAGTGATCTTCTGAAACCAAACAGATCACTAATGAGTCAGAAATCAGAGAGGGAAAATGTGAAAAGATTTCCTATTTTCTTTACAATGAGCGATGATTCCATTGATAACACTTTTTGAATAAATAAAATAGCTAAGTTTATTTCACTATTATTGAAATTTTGCCTTACATAGATTCTATTTTGTTTTCCTAACAGTGGGTAAAATTTCTGTTTTTTTATAAACGGAAAAATAGTAAAACTTGTATCACTTCACCATAATTTTTGATACTCTCATAAGATATAAGAAATGTAAAAGAACATGCTCTTAACTTTTATATCAAATAACTCATAGGGTCTCAATTTCATAAAGTTTACAAAAAATCTGAATAAGAAGATTTGACTTGACCAACCCAATCACTTCTTAAAATAAACCAAGGGCTAAAAAAAAATCTTAGTTATTTTTTCGCTATTCACCATGCAATGATTAAATCGAAATAGCATTATTCATATCATAACATAATATAAATTATTTTAAATTAATGATTAGAAATTATCTTGTCTATTATTTCCTATTTAAGTATAAAGGAGATGTATTGTTTAAGGATAGGATTCCTCGTGATAGAGCGCAATTAAAAAGATGGTTTAGTTTGTTATTGTTTGTTTAATTAACACCACTTTATGTCACTAAGGCTAATCGGACGAAGATACAGTGGGAGTCCTAAATTTTGCCTATCCAGGTGTAATTGGGATAGGGATCTATATAGGGGGTACAGGCTCGGGCCCTCCATTTTACGTTCCTATAAGAGGGCTAGCTAAGAATTTATTACTCCCTTTTAAAAAAACCTGGGACTACCGCGGAACGCGAACTCTCGACCTCTAGTATTATAGGCTGCTATGCTAGTCTCTACACCAAAGGTGACCCTGATGGTTTTATTTATATATATACTGACTTAATATATAATAATGAAAAGAAAAAAAAGATGTAAGAAATTTACGTAAGTTCGGTTATAATATTGGACTAGTCCTTGTAATAAGCATGTAATATAGGAAGAGTTCAGATTCACAACATATCTGTCGATTATAATGTATAATGTATTATTCCGAATAACAAATGAAAATGTAATATAGAAAAATTATTTTATTAATCCTTTATAGTAGTTCCTTTATAGTATCCTAAGTTGTAGTTTAAACTGTTTTATCGTATTCTATCATTTATTTATTCCTAAATTAACTTTTTTCCATATTTTTTATTACTTTTTAACTCATTTTTTATTAATTTCTGGAGAGCACCATATATAGCCTGATAACTACTATTTGTATGACAGGGTAATGCTATTAGTTTTTTTTTTTATCGCTGTTATTCATCCGTAATTCGTGGACACTACGCTTTAAAGCAAAACTTGGAAGTTAGTATGGAAGCTTTTTTTGTCATATTTATTATTTGTTATCCACGATCAGAATAAAATTCTTAAAATTAATGTCAATTCAGCTCGTTGTATTCTGTCCTAACTTCCTGTTCAACAGACAACAAATATACTCGCACTAACGCCACGCAAACCGTGAACAGTCGTGACGCCATATCACCACATCATTAAGGGAAATTATTCAAGCCGAAAGTTTCATTGAATATTTAACCTGGCGGGCAATAATAGCTGGTTATATCGAATAACTTATAGCCAGGGCCGTGTTAGATATTTTCATACAATATAGATTTACATGATCGGAGGGTGGGGAGAAGAAAAAAAAAAGAAAAAAAAAAAGGAAAAATAAAATAACTCGGTAAGAAGGAGGCGGTATCCGATTGAAAATTAAGCAAGAGGACGGATTGACAATGGACCAGGATGCTTATGTATGAGGGAAGCCGGGTAGCCTGCCGATTAAGTTATTTACATGCAAGCTGAGGTGTGAATAGAGCCAGTGGTGAATTTCATTCTGTTCCTAGTGAATAGCCTAAGTGGCGGCTTCCTTTGCTCCTTCTAATGCCGCGGGGATCTTATGGCCTCGGGAGACATCTAGTTTTTCCGACTGTCTTCTGCACCCACAAAGCTCCAGTTGCTATACTACAGTAGACACTTTGAAAAAATATCAAAGAATTAGAATACCACACTTTCCTTTTTCGATTGTATTTAAAAAATTTAAATTTATTACCTATGATGAAAACTTTTGATGGATACAGGGTGAAAACCCCATCAGGTACAAAAAAATCTGGTGCGTGCGCGCAACACACAACTTTCACTTACCAACTTACTTAGATAAGAAATTGACGTGTTCTGTTAAATATAATTTCCCAGAGTCACACATTTTTCTACATCCATATCTTATTTTTGTTAATCGTTAAAGCCGTTTTTGAGTAATAAAATAAAAAAACCCGTGAAAATTATACAAAATTTATTAAGTAAAGTCCCCCCTCCGGTTAATCAATTTTAATGAAATTTTAACAGTCATATCTCGGGCATATACATACATCAAATACCAAGTTTGATCAAAATCGTTAAAGCCGATTTAGAGTAAATAAAAAAAACACGTGAAAATGTTACAAAATTTATTAAGTAAAGTCCCCCCTCCGGTTAATCAATTTTGATGAAATTTTTACAGTTCATATTTCGGGCATATAAATAGATGAAATACTCAGTTTAATCAAAATCGTTAGAGCCGTTTTTGAGAAAATCGAAAAAAACCTAAAAAGTTATTAAGTAAAGTACCCCCTCCCTTTAAGTAATTTTGATGAAATTTATGCTGTCACATTGCGGGCATATACCTACACTAAATACCCAATTTCAGGATCGCACGGTTTATAGTTTTTGAGCTAGTCTGTTCACACACACACACACACACACACACACACACAGACACACAGACTCACAGACACAGACACACACAGACCATTTCGCGGGACTTGGTCATTTCGACTCAGGGGACCCCAAAACGTGTATTTCCGTTGAAAACCGGAAGTCGAATTTTTTCACGATCGCAATACTTCCACTTACTATATATTTCATATATAGGTAAGTGAAAGTAAAAAGCTAATTTAGAAATTGTTTTCAATTGCAGGGAGGCTCAAAAAATTAACAAAAAGAAATAAAATAAATCCAATATTAATCCAAAATTATATTAGTAACTTATATTTTTATAACTCAAATATTTAAAAAAAAATCCAGGAAAACGTAATTAATTTTTGGAAAATGTTCTAGAATCAATTCTCTCCAGGTGATTCCATACGTGGAGGGAGTGGGAGGTCGTCAGCGTATTCCTTGTCACATTTTCCATTGTTAAATTTTGGTAAACAATCTTGACCAGATAAATGGAGATCACGATATTTCGCAGCTTTTATTGGAAGTTTTCCAATATACAAATTTTTCTGTTGTTTAAGAATAGTGATTGAGTGCTTAGTTTTGTTCTCGGATTCTGAAAAATATTTGCCGTAATATTTTTAATGTAATTTGCGCAATGTCTGCTTGCAATATTTTTAAATAAATATTTCATCTGATTTCCGAGGTTTTACATTAATATGATTGCTTCTTTTAAAAGTATACTTCACCAACAATTGGGTAGCACCTTTATTCCATTTTTTTAAAAAAAATTATTGATGAAGTTTGTACCATGTACCATTCGTTTGTTAAAACCACAATGACAAAATGAGCCTATCAATAAATTAAAAAAATAATAGTGAGAAGAAATCTTTATGTTTTAATTTATTTATAATTACTATTTGTTAAGTTTTTATGAAAACTTAAAGAACTTTTATGTTATCAAAATTTGGTTTTATGTTTGTTTCTCTTCTAGAAGATTATGGTCTTACTTTTGAAATTTAAACACGCTAACTTTTAGTTAATTATTCATTTCTAAATGATTAAACTCCCTAAACATTCTAATTTACCAAGTTTTATCATGTACTTACAACGTGGTTTGCTATTTTCTTTTCCCGTAATGTTTTTCTTATAATAACACTTGTGTCATCTGTTCACACAACCCAGACCATGTTTCCGGGTTTTTTCACTACAACTCGCTTTATTTGGTGGAATTTAAGCATTTTTCACTCTATATGGTTATCCTTCCGACAGGTTACCCTTTCGTGTTCAGAGCCCAGAGCAGTCGCTAAGTTTTTTCCTCCATATATTGTTTTTCTCGTTTTAAGCACTTTTAACTATTTAGTTATGTTCAATTGCCTCTAAAACTACCTCTATTCACCAGTTTTTATTTTTACCGTACTTATAAATATCATTTTTCTTCATTTTAAAGATTTTGTATTTTGGGTTTTCCGAAGTTTTCGCGCATTGCCACGCTTCAACAGCGCCTAATCCCTAGGCCCTATATAAGCTCCGGCAGCTCTCTCTTGCGTTTTTCCTTCCCAGCTTCCTGACGGCTCCTTGCGGTCGCCCTCTGTCGGCTTACCGCCATCTTGGCTTTCTTATCAGCCCTTTCCGGAGACCTCTTCTCTTCCATCAACAGGAAGTTCATGCAACAACACAACTTTCCAAGAGCCTAGAATAGTAGGATGCTTTGTTCAACGCGGAGGCCAAATTTTCCTGTCTACTCTTCGCTGTCTGCTAGCCTGCAGGCGAACTCACTTCACAGTCAGGATCAACGCATTTCCAGAGTGGTCAACTTTATACTGGTATCTCTCATCGTAAATATATCAAACAACAATGTTCCTTATAATACAAAATCAGTATGTATTTCTTTAGTTAGCTGGCCAGCTATTTTCAATATTGTAACTTAGAAGTTAGATTATATTTCTTTGCTTTCTTGATTTAAGAATAATTCTTGTAATTAGATATATCTTATGTGTATACCACAACAAGTTTTATGTTCAGAATATTTATTATTTTTATACCTTTCATGCCAAATTGTGAGCTGAGCTGGGGAACCCTGCAGAACTGGCAGATAGCTGTGAAGCAAACCCTGTTATCCAGTCTACCATCAGCAGTTTGCACCTCCCAGCGCAGGACACAGCATCTTCAGCTGGCTTCCGTTAAACGTATCACTAGTCCTCACGGGTGCAGTAGCAAACGTCCGGCTTTCTGTCAGGTGAGTGCCAGTTTCATTAACCCTAGGTTAAGTCACACCTCCCCAAGGCTGAGTATTACACTTGGTTTCATTACAGTTCGCAACAGTGTTGGGTCCTCCCCCAGTTCTGGCCGATTCACCACTGACTTAATTGCAGAAATCTGTGGCCACTGCGGGACAGCGGCAGAGGAAGAGCCACCCATTTATAGTTTAATTTTAATTTTCTTTATTGTAATATTTTGCAGGATTTTTATTTTATTTTTGGTTTTTCTTCTTACCCCCAAAACCCAACACTATTAATAATATAAAAATATTAATCAATTTAAACCCTAATAATAATTTATTATTATTTTAGAATAATAACATTGAATGAATAATTTGTTATTATCATATTAATATACTAATTACTCTAATATTTATACTAATAAATAATAAATTTCTTATAAAGTCGTATATGAAGAACGGTATTAAACGAGATATAACCGGAGAGAACTAGAAGTCTAGGACAGGCCGATTTGGATTTATTTAATCAAATAATGATCATGGTTTACCATCGGCGTAAAGTAATACCTATAAGTTCACAAATCTTTTGTCGATTACCAATTATTTTTTTTTAACTGAGTTCCTGACGAAACAACGGCAAATGGAATGCTCTAGACTTTACTAGGGGTTGATTAATATTTCATTACCCACCCTCTCTATTACCGAATCCGAAATACCTACGTAGGCCGAAAAGGTTCAGTTACTCAACATATGAAAGATTTGAAATTCTAATAATCAAATAAAGAAGAGGAGACGGTGCTATACCAGACTGGATCAACTGGAAATAATCACGCTGGAGCCTGGAACGCCCATATTTCTTCAGCGACGCTACAATGTGAACATTAAACATATTCATTCACACGGGGCAGGTCGGACTGCCTAATTTGTCTTATACCACTGCCGTCTCTTACCACCCGGCTAAAATATGTAAAGAACTAACTTGTTAATCCTCCACCAGAATTTGCATTCCATTGAAATTGCAGATTAGACCAGAAAAGGTCTACTCAATAAATTCAGACCCTCAGCGGACTATTTTTCAATTAGACAGACTGACATTTTCGTAAAGTAAAAAATTAAATAAATAAATAAATAAAAGTTGAAAAACGGAATACAGCAAGAAAGGAATGGTATGAGCTCGCTTGAGGTAAAGGAGGTGCATTTAATCATGGCTAAGTGATATATATACATACATACATACATTGCCATACATTGCTCCGGCTGGTCAACATGTAATAGCTGATCCACTTACCATTTAAACACTAAGAAAATGTACCTCATCCAGTATGAAAAATAACAATAATAACCGACGGTGAGGAAATTGAAATGTAAGAAGTGCAATATTTCATTTCACGGGCACTCGATGCAGCCGAGACGTTTAAGGAATAATGAGTTGAAGATTCCAGAACCGCTTCCAGTCCTGATGCAGTACCTAGCATGTGAAGGAGCTATAATTTACAACGGCAAATGTATGGATTGACGGAGTGAAGCTTATTTTATAAAGCTATTAGTTTCTCTTAGATGGTTTTATAAAAAATAATTTTAACATGAAAAATAAACCATATCAACGCCAGACCAAAAGATAAAATTTTATTTCTTAATGTCTTCGTCTTAATAATGAAAAAATTAAATATTATAATATGCCTTATAAGATTTATATATTCATATTTAAAAAAAGATGATCCATGCATATATATGTATATAATATCACAAAAATAAACTATACGAAAGTGTTTAAACAGATTTTAAAAAATCCTTATTGAGTGAGCTTGGATCAATGTTTTTTCATTTTCAATTTCATTTCATTTAATCTTTGATTTATTACAACCACTATACTTTGAAATAGTTATACTGCATATAATACAATGATAAAAATTTTATGATTTATTTTCATACGATCTGTATGTAAAGAATCAATACAAACCACAGGGACCCGGGTATGATTGTCTTTATTTTACAAAGCATAGATGAAGAAAAAATTTTTTTTTTTAGATTTTTACATCTAAAATAGATCTTCAGCCATTTATTCATACAACTCATTTTTATCCATACAATCATACTTATAAAGAAGGAACAATGTAATAACATGGTAAAATTCGAAACATTGTTATTTACGTGAACACATTTCATCATTGACGTAAAAATAAATAATAAGGTCAGGTAAATAATAAATGTATTGCGACTAAACCACTTTACTTTCACCAATCCACGTCTTCATCAAAGATTTTCAGATTTCAAGAATTAAGGTCCAGTTATTTTAAAAATTAAATCGAATATCCAGTTAAACGCTACTTTCGGACAGTTATCTTAGATCTTCTGTCGAGAAAACCTTTTCTTTTATTTCTTCATTATTCAAACAATATGCTATTCTATAGCTTGAAAATTTATAAATCTCATAATACAATTATGCTCCATTTGTAAAGTTTCAATAAACATAGGAACTTTTTTTGTTTCCATATGAATCAGATTTCAGCAATATATACCTAACCCATTTGTTCCCAGAGATCCATTAACCCTTTACTAATATTAATATTTTTTCATAATATTGAAATACAATTTATTATTAGTGTATGCATAAGTTCCTAAATTATTTTTTAAATGTTAAAGATGCTTAAATTTATCTAAGGATTTTTTGTGAGCATTATAACTCCAGCTATGAAAATTTCAGAAACCTGATATTTAAGAATCCAATGTAAATAAAACTGATAATAATAATGAAAAAAAAAATAAATTGGTTCTGTTATAATTTTTCACTTTTGACCATTACTGTCCCATAGCCGCGATTCCGAAAAGCAGAGTTCCCAAAGATTAATAATTTTAAAATTCCATGAATTTTAAAATTATTAATCTTTGGGAACTGTATGTAACATGACATATGTTAAAATAACAGTAGAGTTTAGTGAGAAGTTCTTTCTACTGTTGGGACGAAGTTGGTTAAATAATCACAGAATAAAAAAATATACATGACCGTTCATTCTTATCTGAATATTCATTCGTCAAGTCATCCGATTGGCTTAATATTATTATGAAATTTTTAGTTTGTTTCTCTTAAATATCAATGATCTAATTTATTCTTTTAGAATTTTATGTTTTATGTTAAATAATTAAGAGTGATATCACGATAAAGTTATAGCGGTTTCTATGCCCCATAGAATCCTCCTACTTTCTAATTTTTTTACTTACTGTTCCTTTTTTTAAGTTCAAATTAAGTTACAAGTCTCTGGGAGAAAATATAACCGACCCCATCTGTCATGAAAAGTGCTATTAAAAATCATTTTCAATATACAAACAATCAATATAGGTGAGGCTGAGCACTTAAAGATTTACTTTGGTAAGGAACCAAATGGATGGAAATACAAATGAATGCTTTAAAGAGATAATTAACGTTCGTCCTAATCCTTTGTATTAGTGTTCATCAAGATCATCCATGAAAGAGGTCGTTTTTAAAACAGATGAGATGTAAATCTCAGGAATAGACGTCAACCAACTATAGTGACTAGTCCATTTCGATTCTTAAACAACAATGCAAGGCCGCATGTGACAGTTGTAAAAGCAATTTGAATATTTTTACGTTGTAAAAAAAAACTTCTAAGTCATGTGTAACCAATTACCTAAACATAGTGGCCACGTGTTCCATTTTAAGCTTCTGAATTAACATTAATTTTAAAAAAATAAAATAAAGTCTATATGGGTGCATATATGGTATTTGATAACATTTAATATTATTAATTTTAATAGTCTGCATTATTTACTTATTTCATTAGATGCCAATAATCAAGAAATTAACTACAAATAGATTACACAAATTAAAGTAATAGCTAACACAAATAATGTCCTAGAATTTGTATAGAAATAATTCCTAGAATTCGTCGACATATCTAATAAAAAAAATTTAATTGCTAACAAAAATATAATTTTAGAACGAGCAACCAACCATTCACAATCTTCAGATGTCTACAGATCACACAACTTATCATACAACCCTTATACAAGGATTGCAGAACCGAGATGGATGGAAGGATTGTAGAAAAAGAAACCAGAATGTTACTTCAAGTTCTAGATCAACATACAAAAAGTAAGATTAGTAAGCCAGGCTAAGAGTTTCCAACAATGATTTTGTGAAACTTTATGAAACCAAAAGAATTAAAATTATAAAATCGGGAGATATTTGTGGAAGTTGCCAGGAATATATAACGGACGGATTAAAGCATTTGTTATTAGAATGCTTGTGTTAGATAGAAACACACAGATTTATAATAATAAACGATGATCTTCTTTCACCGGGAAATATTCTCCATAATATGAAAAATATTCTTTTTGTTTTCCTATAAAATACCTTTGTTTTAGTTTATATGGTGAAATTGTCTGTCTCTCTTATCCCTTATTATAAAGAAATGGCTAAATATGAAATCCGAAAAAAAACTAAGGAAACATATACTGAAGAAGAAAAGAAAAATATTCCGTCAAATCATAAAACACGTTGAGCCCAAGCTTGCGCAGTTCGTCTTTAATGACAGACCTTTCTTTATAATTAAAGATGTTTTGTTCATTCAATTGAAATTATTTGTTTCATGGTAAATATATGAAGTGTTCAACAACTACATACAGTATTAGTCTTGTAATGCCGAACTTGAATTAATTCAATGAATGTGGAAAAGTGTGTGACTTTGAGAATTGATATTTTAACGAAACACGTAAATTTATAATCAAAGTAAGTTGGTAAGTGACTGTTTTGTGTTGCGCGCATCGCACCAGATTTTTTGATGAAAAAAAAATTCCTTTTTATTTATTTATTTTATGTTAATAATAAAAAGATACTTTTGTTTTTAGTGAAATGATGAGTAAGAACTATTGTAAAATTAATTTAATATGACGAGTGATCTTAATAGACATTACTATTTTAAAATTATTAAGTTATTATCATTTATGGGCCACTCTCCATAGTAAAAAGCAATTGCTTAAACAATAAATCATTCATCCATTCTGCATTATTTTTGTATTTGTCATGAAAAGGGCCAGTAGGCCTACCTATCTATAAATAATAAAAAGTATATTTATTATTTGCCTTCCTCCCCCGCTTTTTAGTCAATACGGATTTCCCAACAGTGAGATGTTCTCCTTCATGCTGTAGACGAATCTAAATGATGCTAAAAGATGAACAAAAAATTAAATAAGAGGGGACCATAAAAGATTAAGTACCATAATCAGAATTATTTAAATGATTCTTACAAAACCTATTAAAATCGCTAATAACTCTGTTCAGATGTCTTTAGAGTAGTAAGAGAACTCCAGAAACATTAATGGGTAATCAGTAAGATCAATCGGACACCTCCCCCCGTCATTATCTTATGGCCCCTTTACCAAAAGATTTTTCGATAAACGCCATTGGTACCAACTAATGATACTCCTAATATATCTCCTGCCTCCTATTACTAAACTACACTAATAACTAAAATAAAAGTAAATATAAACTAAACAAATTGTAAAAACTTGCCACAGAAATCACAACATCGAACATAAATTACAAAAATAGTATTAACAAATTTTTAAAAATTGTATTAATTCGGAATTCTGTTATTGGATTAATGCATAAAAAAAAAAAAAAAAATTATTCAGGTATCGATGCCCTTGGTTATGAAAGAAAATCGCACCAAGAAACAATAACGGGAGTTGCAAAAATAATTAAAATGTTAACATTTTCATTAATAAAAATTTTCCATCATCGGTGTTCAAAGAATCCTTATTTTGAAAAATCTAATAACTAAATAAATAGAAATCTAATTTGTAAAAATCTCTGATTGGCGTCAGAAAACTAATTATAAATATCAATTGTGAAAAGAATATTAATATCATAAAAATATAATTTTTTCCGTTAATCAAGGACCTTACGGCCTCTCGACGCGCACCATTCCCTCAATAGTTTTAAAAAGAAAGCTTTGACATATGCCTCTGGCGGCTGCCACCGCTAACAATAAAATTGGTATAAAAAATAATGCATTGCGACTTAACTGCTAGGGACCAGTCTAGTTGTGCGCCTGCTGTGGCTTGAATTTGCAATCCCTCAACACGCAGCACAGTGGTTCAAGGTTGGAAAAAATAGCCATTTTAAAGTTTGATCATAGGAAATATTTCATGTGTAATTACTTATCCCTTGATATATTGTAACGTGCTCCATAAGAAATATTTGAAAAAAAAAATCGCTTATGAACAAAAATAGGCCAAGAACGTTATACAACTATGTTTTTACTTTTTTTAGACGTGCCCTTAAAAACTTAGTTTTAATTCATACGTTCAATAATGGGAACTTAAATGTAATAAAAGTAATATCAGATGGGTTTTTCATACCTCTAGCATACATATTTCACTGGAATTAAAAATTAAAAATTGAACAAAACTAAGAACTCTCTGAAATGAAAAAAAAAAATTAATTACGAAAAAATAATGGAAAATATTGATGAATTTACTTTTATCGGCGGCTCCCGGTGGGCTGAAAATTGCGTAGATAAATATTTTAATCCTTCTTGTAAATAAACAAAAGCGTTTTAGCTGCGACCACCTGCGACTGTTGTGGTGGCAGATGTTTTTATTTTATATTCGCTATTTACAAACACCAAGATTGTAAGCATTATTCATTCCAGTTGTTATTTGGGAGAGGACAAGCTCAGTTTAGATTTCCGGCTAATCGTTATACTATCGTGTGTTTTAAATATTGGGTAATAATATTAAATTAAAGTGGGAAAATATGTGATTTCATATATCAAATTAGTTTAAATACTAATTTCAAACAATCGGGAACTTCAAAGTATGTTGAAATTATTATTAACAAATATCCCGGGATGTCTGATGATTTGATAAAGCGAATTGAGCTTAAACTAGCTCGTTGGCTTAGGAGTCGTAAACGTTTTGATTGAGACCGTTGAAATTTGTTGAATTACTCAAGTGTGTCTTTTTAGCTTTTCCGTATATCTGTGATGAGTATGTCCACATTAGTTTAAGTAACGCACGAAGGTGGTGGGAGTGTCAGCTGTAGTGAGATGTCTAAAGTATTAAGTACGATGGTATCATGTTCTGTATTTATGATGTCAGTAAATGGTGTAAATACAGAAGAAAGGTGATTGACGAAAATTTCGGATTTTTCCTTTTCCGACACGGCCCAAGACCCATCTTCTCGAATCTTCCGAACTGGTGCAGACCTCTCGATGACTTAACAACTTTTTAGTATGCTTCCATCATCAGTAGAGAGGCCAGTAATGTACGCGTCATAGTTTGTTTTGTTGATTTTTTTGGATTTCTCTTTTGAGCTGATTGTTAAGTCGGTTGTATAAGCTTTTGTCTGTGGGCCGTCTGTCAGTCTGCCATACTTTACGCGCTCTTCTCATTGCTCAGATCAAGTCCCTTTTGTATTGAGGATATTTCCCTATTTATTCAAGTCCCTTTTGTATTTATTCAAGTCCCTTTTGTATTGAGGATATTTCCGTATTTATTCAGTTCTTGCTGGCTTAGGTTTAGGTAATGATGAAAACCATGCAGCCTCTTGGATGTTTTTCGTAAATATTCCACTGCCCCTCCTATGTCGGTTTCGTCTTTTATAGAGAGTGGGATGGACAGCGATTTATCTGAATGCTTCCTGTAAGCATCTCAGTCTATAAAACCATTGATAAGTTTTGGTTTTCTTTCAACGATGACTGCCTCATCTAGGATAATAAGATGTACAGCGGAGTGAGCAAAGATCAGAACTCGTATGTATGGTGTGAAGTCCAGTCCGTAGTCCTTTGGTAGTAAAAAAATCTAAAAGGTCCGTAGATTTACGTAATGATGTTGGCCAGTATGTCGATGTGTCAGAATTTATCGTGTCTAACGAAAACTCATGGATGGCAGCCCTCTTGGGGTGCTTAATCGTGATCCCCAATATTGGTGCTTTGCGTTGAAATCACCTCCTGCTATAAAGCACCGCCCCAGACTTTGGAAAAAATTGCAAAACATCGAAGATGTCAACACATATCTTGGTGGCAATACACCGAGGCTAGTGTCATTGTGTTGTGTTTCATGTACAATGGAATGCGTGTTGATTGAATGTCAGGTGAATTAGGTAGGTCTATATAGTTGTGTGATAAATAATAATAATAATGTCTATATAGTGTCTGATAAGTATAGCAGTTCCGCCATGTGCAGTGTTGTCGGGGTGGTCTCCTCTGTGTTATTACATATCCAGAAATACCAAATTTAGTCCGTAGTGTAAGGTGAGTTTCTGTATCAGGGCCACGTCTATACGTTTTCTGTGAAGATATAAGTCTAGTGTGTATGAATATATTAAACATAACATTAATTAACATTATAAAATCGAATTAAATCATGACCTATTATTTTCTAAACGATAAAATAGTAATAATAAATAATATATTTTCTAAACTAATAGAAACCTATTAGTTTTCTAAACGATATTATTACCCAAATGGAAATCTGGTGCGATGCTCGCACAATTTTCACTTAAAATCCAATTTAAAGTAAAAACCGACGTGTTTTTTATTTTATTTGGTGTTGCTTTACTTCGCTTCGTCTTTTCAGGCTGTACCACCGAGGTGTTTTGATAAATAAGTACACGCAATTCAGTATTTCTACAAAAAATAGCTTCTCCCATATGATTTACTTATTTCTGTTTGCCTCCAGTAGAGTATGCGAATCATTGCAAAACTTGAAAGTCCTCAGTAATTTTCAATTCAGTACCATTTGTTTGTTTCTTTTTTCAAGGGAATAATTTCATCAATAATAGAGTTTTTTTTTTCGATTTTCGCAAATATATCGTGAAGAGGAATCAATAGAAGAGATGTTTATGTCTCATAGTAAATTAAATTAAAGTTTCCCTAAACAAAAAAAGAGCCAATTATAGTTCCACTAAAACCACCTTATGTTTCATTTAGAAATCTATTTTGGTTTGTATAAGTTTGTAAACTAAAATATAATTATAATATAGTAAAAAATTTTGTTTATTTGTTTCGCATCTTATATAGTTTCACCTGCTATTCAAACCATCACACAATCTCATTTAGTATCCCTAAGTGAGGCCGGAAACCGTAGCTAGGCCTCTGATTTGCTTAAAAGACCTTCTTGAAGGATATAAGCAATAAAAGGACTCGGATAAAAAAATAACCGGACGATGGGACTATAGGTAATGTAGCCGTGCAGCTAAGATTTAACTTGTCGGTCCATTGAAGTTGACACCTGTGAGGCTAATAGAATCAGGATGACAGCATTAGGAGAGCCCGTGGGCGCCCTGAGGTTCCCACCGCTCCGGATTGATGAGGCGTCGATTAGCAGTCCATCCTCCGCTGACCCCGGGTTAAACGCCGCCTCCAGCTCCGCCACGATCTCTATTTACCATCCCAATCTAATAGCAGTTAGTATAACAGAAATACACGCTTTCCTCCCTACCTCTCGGGAATAACCCTGTTGTGCCATTTGTTTTGTACGCGCCAACGGATCGATCATTTTTTCACAGCGGAGCTCTGGCGTTTCTCGAATTCGGCTATCACTTTTTAACTCAGCTTTCTCCGTTCTGCAAATGTAACAGCTATTATTCATGCTTGTTACGGAAGTTTTTGAATGTGATATATATGCTTATATAAATCTAAACAAACGGTGATATCAGTAAGAGTCATTTTAATGAAATTTCAGTATAAATATTAGTTCAAAAAGTATATTTAAAAAAAAAAAATCTCCAATCGAACTATATAAATTTTTATATAATTGGAAATTCAGATAATTGTTCCTTTGAAAAAAAAAGGAAAAATAATATCGGCAGGAAAAATTTAGAACTTTGAATAATTGTCGCAATGTCGTAGTACAGATTGTTCTTGATGTCATTCTCTGCGCTACCATTTAAGCAAAATTCAAAATGGTATCATATAATCATGATATCATATAATATATGGCATCATATAATATATGATATGATAATTTCCATCAAAATCAATTTAGTAGCCTTACAAATAATATCCGGCGTCTGAATAGTAAGAAATTTTAAGAATTCATTTAGAAGATTGAGAAAAAAAATCTTCATAAGAAAATCTCGATCGAAAATCGTATTCGTGTACAGAGGGTGATTTCTTTTAACACCTACTCATGTATATAATTAGACAAACATGTATATGATTGGAGGCGCTAGAAAAGTATTCGCTATACCTGCTGAATCTTTAATATTCCTAAATGTTTACATTTTTATAGAGGTTATTATTCATCGTGAATATTTTATCAACATATCAATAATATAAATTTTGTTTACTTTTTGAATTTGACTTACCAAAACACATCACATCTCTAATCATACTGGAAGACAAATTTCAACAAAAGAACCCTTCTCACGAAAAAAATCTTAATTAATTCCTTTCATATTCCATTTCTTAACATCATCCTCTCAATTTTTCCTTGCTACATCTAGTCTGCTATGTTAGGACAAATGACTCTTGAAGATAGAATATGCTAGGAAACTTAATAGTTTTTTTTAGTTGACTCTTGAAAGGGGGCCTTGTAAAAAAAGTCTTTCACTCATCTAAACTAACGAAATTCAATATATAAGAAAATAAGATACTCATTATGAATATAACGTTTATAATAAATATTCTTAGAATGTTTCCACTGTCAGTATACATTTTTTTTTTTAATTAGTGGTTACAGAAATGACATTATAAGTTATTTCTACAAGAAAGAAATTAATTTATAGAAAATGAAACACCATCAAAATTTGTAGCAGCATATAACTTTAATTTAGACCTTTTATTTTGGATCAGCTGTGTTACCAAAACCTTCGTCAGTTTTACCAATTCTGTAAAGGAAGTTCAACATAAAAAATTCAACGTATTTAAGGATGGTATTAGGGATGCGACATCTATGTCTATATTCCTAAAATGTTCTTTTGGAACCGTGGCTTTGTTAATATGTATGTGTTGTTAACATCGATGTTTTCAGTTGGTCTTTTTACGTTCCGCGCTACGCACACACTGTGGATGACAACTTTTTCCACTCGTGGGAGACACTGGTCTATATAAAATTTTCCTCCGTAGCACGCATCGACAAGGTACAGTGTTGCCAGTAAGCACTACCGAATGACTATTGGTTTCGATGAGGTACCGCCGCGAGTCATCCTGGTTAATACTAACCGGCCGAGTTATTAATACTTGAAAGGGGGGGGGTGTGGATAGACATATAGGTAGCCGACCAGCTAACGAGGCAGCAACACAAACAGGCCCTGGCTCACAATGCACTTGTGATTAGGGCTACCATTAATTCGGGCGGCGGTTAACAAGGAACTAAACAAATAAGTTCTCACGCTCATCAACCGCCGCTAACAATCAGTGCAATTTGTACACTCACCTCGCTCATTGTCGGTGTCCGCATCAATAGTGCTTCATCTGCCCTCGTGAAAGTTACCATTGTCATGTCAAGTAGCCTGTCTTGCCTAATGATGGCTTAATTTGGTCAAAATGCCCTTTGGTAATTAGTATCGTAACCAGATCTTACTGAAAACGATTGAAATGTATTAAAAAAAGTTTTGTGGGTTTTCAGCAACGATGGTATCGTATGATGAAAACCTCAAAAGAAAGTTTGCTACACATACAGAACCTCAAAGGTATTCTCAACTATCAAAAAAATATAAAAATAAAAATAGCCTCTTAAGACAATTCAAATAGGCCAACGACGACGTTTTAAGTGTCAATAACCAGAAAAAAAAACTAACCTAATTTTTTATAGATACGATTGATGTGTTAGATTTAAGAAAATAATTTACTGTCATAGAAAATAAAATTGAAGAATACAAATGTATAGTAATCATATTAACCAACAAGGATGGGTCTGTATAGTGATAATGAAGAGGTATTGAGATATTCAATGAAGTCTGCGAAAAATTAAAAAGTATTTTAATATACCATACATTAAAAAAAAAAAATTGTAACTTTTACTTTGATTATCAAGTTGCTAATATTTCGTATTTTAACCCATGGTTTTTTTTCTTTTATGCATTCAAATATAGATGTTTTTAATTCCCTAAATTATTCTGTAATTCGATATGATGGCAAAATTAGTGGTTCAAATTAAGGGTCATCGTGTCTGTAAAATAAATAGATAATATTAAGGGCAATTCAAGAAACTGTTGTGGTATTCGTGATCTATTCGCTGTTCTATAAGCTGAAGGAGAAATAGGGAATTAAGACAAAAAAATGAGATTGTAGGTGTTTTTTACTCATATGATACTTTTGTTGCACATGCGCAAATTAATTTCCGTTCCAACTGTTATTTTTCTAAGACGATTTCTTCCATTTAGCCGTTAGTATTAACAACTAAGATAGTTGCTTAGCCGTGGACTATTAGTCATATTATCGATTTCATAAGATATCTTTTAGCAAAAATCTTTATATAAGAGTTCAGAATATATATATTAACAATACAACATATCTTCAACATTTCCTCTGTAAAAATAGAAAACATCGAGCACATAATTAATTGGTTATTATTCGCATATGAGAATTTCATATAATCTACTTCCTAAGATAGATTATACTTCGGGTTTTAAAGTTATCGTCCTCATCAACTGTACCTTACCTAACAGGAAGCATTCAAATAGCTTGGCAGGATGTAGCAATTAACACCACCGCTATAAATAAACCTTTCCTGTTGGAATCTATAGCGGTTGGAAGACTGGCAACATTACGACACCATCATTTCAAATTCCGAGGACATAGCGAAAGCCTAAGGCGAGGAAAGAGGAACAACCTGACACAGATCAGCACACCTTGATCCGGACAATTAGAGGACTCAAGTGTAAGGTGGATGATGCTTGAGGATCGCCTGGAATGCTAGGAGCTAAGGCAGTGAATAGTGGCTTTATTTCAGGCCACTAGTATTTATGTTTCCTATGGTACTGTCAGAAAATGAAAATGCGCATTTCTCAGCTTTCGTTAAACCTTTTGCGATGGTAATTCCTTCAGAGGTGTGTGGAGAAAAGGTTTCTACTAAGAACTGTTAAAGATTTTTATGCCAGTGGAACGTTTTTTACTGTATGCACTTGATTCCGTAAATATACGTTTCAATTAAGATTACGATTATGAATGATTACGACATCAGGGATTATTTATTGAATGTAAAATCCTGGCAGTTGCACTTGAACTTGACCATGGGTTATCTTAGACCAAAACCAGTAAATCCGTATTTAATGATGAATCCAAAACACTTCAGACATGTTACTGGTAGTGACTTTTTTTTGTAAAGATTTTTCGTATGATACTGAAAACACTGTAGAATTATATAGAAATTTAGTTTCACGATGTGAGGAATATAAAGTTCATGGGAAAAGATATCTTATTATAAAAATAGATATTCTACATTGAATTGGACTGAAATACTATTTACATACTCATATATTGATCTACATTTTAAATAAAATTTGTATTGTTTATTTTTTAATTTTCAATTCCTTGTTTTAGTTACACTTTTGCTATTTGCGCTGCTGAAAATAAGGAAAGATATAAAATTACATTTACAGGTTACAGAAACTGATTATTATTTATAGCATTAACGTTACATCTTAAGGAGTCGCTTTGATCAAAACGCAATTGTTGTTATACCACATTACCTCGGTGAAAGACCGAACAGTATTTTCCTTGCTTCTATTGCAATATATAGGGGCCGGGATAGCCCAGCGCGTAAGTGGGCATATCGCGTTGGCATTCTCGAACCTAATGACCATGGTTTGTATCCCACTTTTATTTCTTGGCGGATGTACGGAATAAATAAACCTTCTCAGCCATGGTTAGAATATATTGATTACACCTCTAGATTAACCTCATGTATTTCGCACATGGCCAGAAAATGTTACTGAACAAAAAGATATATTAGTGTGTAAGTATGCATCCTGGTTTGTTCAACATAGTAAGGATTTCCATACATCTCTGTCCAGCCTGAAGTAACAAATTATTAGGACAAATTATTAGGACAGTGACAAAACTTCATGAAACATTAAAAAGTATTTCTCATAGTTTATATTTTGCATAGCCGCATCTGACAAGTTTTTCTTAAACATACTAATACAAAGTCAGTCATAAGTAATGACTTAAATATGTCTCGACCATGATAGGGATAGCAAATAAATTTTTGTTTTCTTTTATGTTTGGCTCAAATATTAGGATTTCGCATTATAGGGCCTGTAACTTATTTTTACATTTCATTCATTTTTAGGTATTCAAAATCGAAAAAAAAGAAAGAAAAATATGCTAAAAACTATGGACTACAATGGTGCTTAATATTTTCAATATTAGTCGCTGAATACTTACGTACGTTGCCTCTTCATAAACATAAACCTACTTCAATTTTTTTTCACATAGGCTATAACATTTGATAATACCCTGATCACTTCCAGATATTACGGATCTCCGTACTACCGCACCTATGTAACTACATACTTTCGAAACCTTATGAAGTGGAGTTAATTATTTTCTCCTTTGGCCTCAGCTGAGGATACGATGCAATATCCTGGCTGCTGTCTGACAGCGGACAAATTATAAATATGTAGATTAATATTTAACGTAATGAAGAGTGAGGCGTTGATTAATTGAAGCCGGAACGATCCGGTAGGCAGCTTCCATCTCACCTCCCCTGCCACCTCTCGGCTACTCGTCTTCTACTCAACTCTTCCTCTTTATTTTAACCAATTTTTATGTCTTCGGATGTCTTCATAGATATTCGAAATTATTTTTTATCAATTTTAGATTTATACTACACTTCATAAAGAATTTAGCGTCCATAGTTAGGATCACTTACAAACATATTGCATTGTATTCTTTTTTATATTTATCATTCACACCTGTCATAACACATTTAGATGCAAATATCTAGGGAAGCGTAATATGAACTCTGTGGCATATTCGGAGTGAGGGGAGATTAATATCCAGCGACATCTCATCTCTACTGACTGTACTTTATTTGCTTTTTAATTGCCCAGGAGATCCTCATACATCTTCTTATGAGCCACCGTCGATTCTTATAGGCGCTGTGGCCAACATTTATATTTCTGTATAGGTACATATCTGGATTTTTAAATTGAATCGATAAATTTTTAATGGGCACATGTCCATTTACTTTAGAATGAGATTAGGTTCGCCAATAGGATCAATGAAGGAGGAGAATATTTCGGTGCAAAATTTGAATGTAATAAAAGCAAAACTGGACTATGATCTAAAGAATGTTACCACGTTAGTTTTACGTTCGACAAAGGGGGAAAGGTTGAAAACTAGTGACCGACCGAAGTTTCGGTTTCGGTTTCGGCCAATTTCGGCCGAAAAACCATGTTTCGGTTTCGGCCAAAAATTGGCCGAATCCTCGGCCAGGCCGAAATTAGCTTCTGTGTCTGATATCTCCAATAAGAAAGTAGGACTACACGATTTCAGCTTGTAAGCTCGATCTCTTTTATGGCATTTAACACCCTTGGATTTAATAGTGGGAAGTATCTGTTATTTCAGTTAATTACACTTGTATTGTATTTCGGTAGAACATAGATTTTTCTCATTCTTTTGGTATCTTTAATTGATCGAAAACTTTAAGTTGGGTGTGGAGACAAAAATTTGATAGTGACAAACAGTAACAGAAATATTCTCGTAAATCACAATAAGTTTTAACATGTAATGAAAGCATGCTTTTCATACAGAATTCTTTACGTTAAGTGTACAGAATAGTATTTATTCTTTACCTTGAGCGTGCTTTTAATCATCTCCTCATTAATAATGAAAATTGATTTCTAAAAAAATGTTAACATAAATAAGAATATATATTCTAAATACTCAAACTTAGATTAGTCGACATGTCCACAGATTCAATTTAAAAGTGAAAAAAATATTTTAGTCAGTAACCTTGTCATTAGAAGTTGCATCAAATGGTGGTAGTAGGTTTTTTTCTTTGTTCTTGTAAGGAATTTGGAATCATGCAAAACCATTTTTTCAACCTTGGCAGCCCCCATTCCCCCAGCGGTTCACCAATAACATCCCAAAATTTACCAATTGTCTTGGCCCAATTTTTACCATGAAGAAGAACGTTTTCGACCAAAAACTATCCTATAAATTTTCAAACTATATTAAATCCGCTGAAATTTGAGACCAAAACTGAATCAGTAGACTAAATAGCTTCCGAGATACAGCTTTGCGTATTCAATAGGCCGTCATTTTGTATTCTATCGGCTTTATTTTGGGAATTTTTTACTATATTATTTATAATTTAGACACGATAATATGAATTCTCATTAATATCAGCCTGTTATTTCAAAATTATTTCAACTTTTAGGGCTGTACTAGTTAAGGGGGTATGGTCTAACATCCCACGAGGACCAGCCGTACTAGGAAGGAGGGGGTCGATTTGATCCTGTAACTTAACTAATACATCTGTTTTACCACTGTTCTATACCAGCTCACTTATTAAATGAATAATTGAGTTAAATTACTGTTATTTTATCAGCTTTCATTGATAATATTGCTAAACTAGACATATTACACACTTATATTTATTATATATAGACACGTAAATAAGTTTCGGTTTCGGTTTCGTTTTCGGTCCGAAACTAGGTCTACGGCCGATATTCGGTTTCGGTTTCGGTTTCGGCTAAAATTTTGGTTTCGGTCGGACTCTATTGAAAACAGAACCATTAACAGGTTATGTTGAGCGACAAAAAGTGCTTTGAAGTAAAAAATTTTTTTGTCTTGTCCACATATTGGCATAAATATATAAGCTTTTGTTCGTTAATGAACAACGTTGCTACTTGATTAGTATTTTTTCCATTAAAAATCATTACATGAAAATCCTTATCCGTCTCTAACAATATTTTTTCTGACATCAAGTATCAATATCATAAAATCTGACATCATAACTATACGTTATAATTCAATGATAGAGACGAATAAATGATTTGTTGATTGTTTGTTTGCTTATGCAACTATAGCGTCGTTTCGACGATAAATAACCCGTGATAAACCAAGCGATAATTTCATGCAACCTGTTTGCATTAGAACATCGTTAAGAAGATCCGTGTTAGCATACGTTATTGTTTCTCGAATTAATTTACACATCGGTAATGAATTATGTCTCGTCATATCTGGTACAAATTCTTATTTAATATTCCGACTTATGCAAACATCAATTCACTCGCAGAGATGCATGTTAAGCTGGTTAATTTATCAGTACATAAATTACAATTCCTGCCATATAGAGCCATCAACTAAGTTTAAGATTTATTCAGGTAGAAAATGTTGAGAAAAATGAATCCCTTACTAAGATAATGAAATTTAATACTTTTTTTATAGAGCTGATTATGATAAATAGGATATTACTGTAAGGAATACATTTGGGTCCAAAGCTCAATAAACAAAAATTAAAAAATCATAGAGGTAAATATACTAAATAATATTTCTGGATTCTAACAATCCTTATAAAAAGGTAGGGTCAATATTTATTAATATCATATCATTTTAACAAATGTTGTATGTATAAAGGAACATCTTACTGTACAAATATATGTACATTATTTTTCATTTCATCTTAGAGTCTTTCATGCCACATTATTCTGAAATAACGTATAATATCATTGCTCATCATAAATGCATAGAATGTAATAACATGGAAACTGCTAGGGTACTGAGTTCAAAGTTTTGTTTTAGACTTGTCAACTAGGACCGTGTTTATTTAAAATTTTTAGAAAATGGGGAGGGAGGACCTAATTGAAAATAAAATTCTTGCATTGAATACAAAAAAAGTTTCTTAAGATCTTGGAAAACTTTTGTTTTCCGTCAAAGTTTTCTAAATTCACATTAGGTTTTTCTCACATTTTTCTCGATGGATTTTTAGCACACCTGTAATATAAGTAAAAAAACATTAAAAGTTAAAAAAATTAAAATTAAAACAAGCTTGGGCGTTTTGATCTTAAAAAGTAGGAAAACAATTTATTTTCATTACTTTCAAAAGAAAATTCTTATTATGTACTGGTAGAGAATGTCTAAAAACTAAACCTTTATAATAATTTTTGTATTATAAATTATTACATAATTTGCTTGCTATGAGGAACATTCGAACTGAAGTAGAAACGATAAACACTGTTTCCATTTCTAATGAATATATTCCGGGAATAATTCCAAAGTGGAGGTAAATAAGAAGTTATAATCTTCATTTGAATGATTTTGGCGGGTAATGATATCAGCCGATACCGATGATCGGCTAGTAAGGCCGGTATGCCGATAGCATAGAATATAGATGAACGATAGCTTCTTTTAACACTAACCCCTTGCCGATCGTACGTATTTAAAAACCAATATATTTGTCGACTTCGCAACCAACAAGTGTATAAATATTATTAAGAAGAATGATGTTCCTTAGGTGTTGCGAGTAATTGAGAGGCACGGAAATGTAAATTTATGGCTGACGTAGCTTGGAGCTGAGGTTGAAATTAAAAAAAGAAATTCTAAAAAGCCTATTTACCATTGCCATATGAAGATTTCTCATATATATTTAAGAGAAAGGCCTACAACTTTCAATTGCTCCAGGCTCAACCAATCACCTTACCCAGTATCTCACCCTTTCCAGTTCTTCCCAAGAGCGGGCCCGGTAATGAGACCCTGTTGCCCGACCAAGAAGAATCATGGGTCGCTAGAAGACAAATCTGAGGGCGGATTTAGATTTAGCGATCCACGGCTTAGGGTGTGATGTTGCCCTGTTTCGGTGTCCGTCCCCTTGGGCGAGCCAGCAGCTTCTGTAACTTATGGCTTAATAGGGGACCCTGTGAAATTGGTCCATAGATCACAAGCCGCGAGGAGAAAGTCTCCAGCCCGTCCTCCACGGCAAGCTCATTGCCGGGTTTTATTAAATCATTATCCCCTGTCACCTCCAGTTACCCCAGATCGACCTTCATTAAATTATTTGTGATGTATAAACAACCTTGGGAGCCAGGACACTAAGATGGAACGACATCTTGACTTGAGTGGGACGAAGTTTCAGTGGCAGGGCATCATTTCATATCAAGGCAGTCACGATGTAGAAGAGGGTAATATTTATGGAAATCTTAATATGATAGAAACTTATGGACCAGTGGAGGCAGCCGTTTAAAACGCTATGAGCATAAAATATGTCTTTAATTTACAACTACTCAACCTTGATCCGGATTAAGAGTGTAATATAAAAAGTAAATACTAATCCACAGGAGGTATATATATAAAATTTAAAAGTCATAAAATTCCTTATTTTTCAATAGGAACAAATATGGCAAATGTTTTATTAATGCTCACGTGAAGCAACTGTATTAAATTGTAAATTATAGCAATATTTAACGATGATTTGTTCCAAACAGTTTCTCGCACGTCTTTCCTTGCCACCGCAGGAAATGTTTTTAGTTAAATCGATCCATTTTTTTCACTTACCTATATATGAAGGTATTGCGATCGTGGAAAATGTCGACGGAATTGCACGTTTTGAGGTCCTCTGAGTCCAAATAACCAAGTCCCGCGAAATGATCTGTGTGTGTGTGTGTGTTTTTGAGTGAACAGACTAGCTCAAAAACTATAAACCGTACGAACCTGAAATTGGTTATTTGGTGTATTTATATGCCCGCGATGTGATAGCAAAAAGTTGTAAAAAATCGGAGGGGGTACTTTATTTAAAGAATTTTGTCTAATTTTTACGTTTTTTTCTATTTTCTCCATAATGGCTCTAACGATTTTGATTAAACTCTGTATTTTATGTATGTATATGCCCGCGATGTGGCAGTCTAAATTTCATCAAAATTGATAAAACGGAGGGGGCACTTTATTTACTAAATTTTGTGTCATTTTCAGGTTTTATTTTATTAACTCTAAAACGACTGTAACTATGTTGATCAAATTGAGTATTTGATGTATGTATATGCCAAAAATGTGGCAGTCTAAATTTCATCAAAATTGATAAAACGGAGGGGGCACTTTATTTACTAAATTTTGTGTCATTTTCAGGTTTTATTTTATTAACTCTAAAACGACTGTAACTATGTTGATCAAATTGAGTATTTGATGTATGTATATGCCAAAAATGTGACAGCCAAAATTTCATCAAAATTGGTCAAACGGAGGGGGTACTTTATTTAATAAATTTTGTTTCATTTTCAAGTTTTTTTTTTATTTAATCAAAAACGGCTTTAACGATGTTCATCAAACTGGGTATTTAATGTATGAATATGCCGAAGATGTAGCAACTAAAATTTCATCAAAATTGGTCAAATCGATAGGGCACTATATTTATTAAATTTTGTCTCATTTGCAAGTATTTTTTTTTTTATTTTCTCAAAAACAGCTTTAACTATTTTGATCAAACTGGGTATTTAAGATATGTATATGCCGAAGATGTGACAGCCGAAATTTCATCAAAATTGGTCTAATCGATGGGGCACTCATATATTTAATGAATTTTGTCTCATTTTCAAGTTTTTTTTTTTTTTTTTTTCTCAAAAACGGCTGAAACTATTTTGATCAAATTGGGTATTCGATGTGTGTGTATGCCCGCGATGTGACAGCCGAAACTTCATATCCCGTATTATTACTAATGAAAATTAAAACTTTTATATAACAATAAAAAAAATTATTTTACTTTTGAGAGTAAATATGTGATGCTCAAATTATATAAAGCTTAAAGGAGTGAAAACAAATATGGCATAAGATAATCTTTAATTAATTATATTTTAGTTTCAAAATAGATTTCTGATTGAATGAAGTGATATGAAATGATTTTAGATTTCCCTTCAAAAAAAGAAATAAGCAATAATGAATCGAAAAGTACTGAGAACATTCAAGGTTTGCAATACAAATGGCGTTTACCTATTATAGAAACACGTCAATTTCCTATCTAAGTAAGTTGGTAAGTGAAAGTTGTGTGTTTATCGCATCGTACCACGAATTTTCCAGTTTGGTTTGGTGTAAGAAGTAAAGGCATGATTGATATACTAAAAAATTCTGTCATTAGTATTTTCGAAATTTTAAAAACTCTGTTTATAATGATTGTTCCCTGATGATCCGTCACACCAAGGTGAGTAGAGTCTCTATTCACCTTGCCGTCACACCAACATTTGCAAAATAACACTAATGTGTGAACATATGGTATTTATTCGGGCTTTTTTAAGCATAAAAATAGTCTAGAAACTAAAATTTCAAAAATAAGAGTGCATCCTCTGCGCTCCATATGCAAACTATTCGCTCCTCTCTCTGAAACGCATAAAAATGACATCCCTCCATTTAAGCCTATTTTATTATTTTAGCCTTTCGTGAAATGATAAGAAGGAAGAACAAAACAATTTTTTTTTTCAAATTCGTTCCAATTTTGGGTGTATTGGTATTTTAGTTGTTTTGCATCGACTAGCAAAGCTAACACCTACTAATTCGGCAAATCATCTAAAAGTTGCTACATCACCATCTTCGTTTATTTGTTCGGCTAAATGCTGACTGAAAATGCGGCCCATAATTCTTAAATTATTTTGCAATGCATAATGGAAATCACCTACTAAATATTTAAAAATAATGCTTATATGCTCCGAACCTTTCAACCGGAAACCATTTCTTATAGAAAATAAATAAATAAATAATAATACGAAGTTTAGTACATTGAGATGCCATTTTGATGGCATTCATTTTCATGGAAATGAATATTTTTTAATGATTTTATACTCAATCAATTAATTGGAATCTCCAATGCTGAATTGATCCGCGATCCTTCTCACCACATCTAAGTTCGGTTCTCCGATATGTAACTTTCTACTAAAACACTGCTACCTGTTTTAACGAACACCATATTACTATTAAGATACTAATAACAAGGTATAAGATACTGTTGAATACCCAATGTCTCTGACTAAACAAAAAAGATTAAAAAAAAGAAAAATCTTACTGCTGAATGTTAACGGCTACAAAAGAAACCTAATTCACAACATGATTTGAGGCATATAGGTATACTTTTAGACTGCTTCAGCAACGCACTGAATGTAGATATGTAGATCATAATGTGTCTTTATTTTAAAATAAAATATAACTCAGTAAAAGTGCTTAGACATTTATACTTGGCTAAATAAATAATATAACTACTTTTACAAACGATTTTTCAAGTCAGATTAGTAAGTTTATATAATAAAACAATGCAATTGACGGGAGGGGGCAAGTGAATACTGCTGGAATGACCCAGAAGATATACACCACTGTACCTACTTCAATATAAGACTGGATATGTTGGACCTTTATATTCATGAGTTTGTATTTCTGATAACGTTTATGAATTAATGTAAAAATGTGATGATTTTTTTTTCTTGAAATTTCTGTCCAAAAACACCGCTTTTAAAATAAAATTTAACTAAAAAAAGCTATTCAAAAATAAATATTTCCTACATTTGATGGTAAATAAACTATTATTTGCCTTCAAGGCGATATAAATTTTTTTAAGAAATACATAAAAGTTGTAGTTGTGTCCCCTGATTTTTGCAATTATTCGTCATGTTTGTTATTTTTCTTTTTTTTTTCTTTTCATAGTTCGCCATTAATCTCCTGTTCTCGCCTCTGGCCCAGGAAATAAAAACCGTATAGTCGTAAATGCACGTAAGGGGAGTTTGAGAAGGTCCCAAATTTTTATTGTACTATTTGGCTGTCTTGTTGGATAGAATTATGCACATTTTACAATACAAGTCAAAAGTTTAGACTCACCCTTAGATTTTGTAAAATAAATAAATAATAACATTTTATTTATTTAACAACATAACAACTATAATTTTATTTTTAATTTATTTATAATATTATTCAAAACCTTATCATATAATGTTAGAAATGTCCTTAGTTAGAATTATAAAATTAAACTTGAAGATTGTATTATGTATTATGTATTAAATACAAGTGACTCTAAACTTTTGACTGCTTCTGTATGTTATTTAATTTTTTTTTTTTTTACTCAATAATTTTTACAATAAAGTACCTACTGATTTTAATGCGAACATCTAGGAAATACAAAAAAGGCAGGCATATTTTAATACCTATTAGGGTACAACTATTAATCATCCTATATATTTTTTTAATTCCTCACTAACAACCTGACTTACATGATGTGTTGATTTTTCACACATACAATACGTAATCGAATTCCAAACCCACGTTTTTAGATGAGATGAGAACGATTTTTAAGATTATAAATTAAGAGGAAGATTAATTAACGGTTACGGTTGATCGATTCCTCCCAAGATCCACACTACTCTCAAATATTTTTAAAAATTAGGATGTGTCAACCAAATTATAGAAATATACCTTTCCAAGAGTGATAAAGGAGGGAGAGCGCTAGAGTTACAGGGACGGACTCTCGGAGTGAGAATGTTCACACCGCCAGCTGCAGATTTATCCCCGGCTCAAAGATAATCTGCTCGACGTCTCAATGGCTACGGAGATAGCATCTCCTGTCTGCCAAACCCAACTCACCAGCTGTAAAACGGAAAAACGGAATATAAAACTTTTTGTTTCCCCCTTACCGATGTCCGATAAAGCCATATAGATAGAGATAGTAAATTCATGTCTTGGAACAGATGCTGAGATAAACTTATTAAAAATCTGTTAGGCAGTGTCAGACCTTAGTCAAAAGTACTAACCTCATTATCTAAAAATAATATCTTTCAAGCCCCTTTTTGAATTTTGTAATCTGGAATAACTAGGAAGTCACCTACCATGTTACGGAAACGAACGCACCATTTCATTATATCGCATTCAACAACACCATATCTGAAAAATCATGATTTTCCAGGATAGTGAATTAAAAGTATATAATTACAATTGAATGTGTTAAGAATGAATATTAAGCCTTGGATTATACTTTATATAATAAAATATTTTTCTCTGTTTGCAGATAAACAAAATTTTTAAGAAGTTTTAAATCTTAAACGGTTTCTTTTGAAATAGGATTTTTTCGTTAAAAAATTCATAGTTTTTCTATGTTTTAGCTAAAAAATTGAGCACCATGCGAGGATATACTATAGTCATAACTTCAATGTTCGATTTTTCAGATATGAGTGACAAAAAAAATTTGATGGCCGCTGCTAAAATGCAATACATTCTGATTGGAGACCACGCTGATAGAGCCAACCTTTGCCAGTTTTAAGGCATGTTGGCCGACATGAGAGCATTCTCACTTTAAGCAGCGGAAGTTGGAATCTGCCAAACGGGAAAGTGTATTTAACAGCGGTCCCGCAAACTGAGTCTCGACTTGATAGATTATGTTCCTGGAAATGAGTAACATGGATATTCATGCCAAGAATGGTTAAAAAAAAGAAGGTTAAAATAGAGTAACTAAATCAGTGGACTTTATTTCATAATGTATATCTTAGACTGAGGAGTGCCTTTCGACTGTTTTCTTCTTGATAATTTTAAGTAAAGTTGAATATGGAAGAGCACGGGCTTCCAAAGAGACTTCATTTCTCTAATGAGAAATGAAAACAAACCGAATCAATAAGGATTTCCGAATCCATTCCAACATCATGGATACTTTCTTTTTGATGACACCTCCAAAATATATAGTTTAGAAATGCCAAAACAGTAGCTTTACATTCATTAATCTGTCACCTGTATATTAACAAAAAAGGATTTAGACTTATCCCAATATCGAAACCTGAAACTCTCGAAACCTCCAAATCCACCTTGGATCCTATATCCACCAAACATTATGCTAAATCTTGTGAATACCACTAAAAATAATACCACCCTTTCTGAATATAAATTAAAACTATCTTGACTTAATATAAGTTAAAAAATATCCCAGAACATTTTTTGATTTATACTGATGGATCCAAATCTGAAAATTCAACGGCTTCCTCATTTGTAACTAATAATTCAACCCACAAATTTAAACTACTTAAGTTATGCTCGATATTTACCGCCGAACTCTTTGCAATCGCCTCAGCCCTTCATTCTGCATGTCAATAACTCAAAAAATTATGGTCATATTATCAGATTCATTAGGAGCTTTAAAGGGTATGAAAAGCATGCATTCGGAACATTCAACAGTTGTAAGAATATAGTCCATCCTTTCGAAGATTCAATAGCAGGGTAAATCCGTCTATTTTATATGGATTCCAAGCCACATTGGAAACGAGCTCACCGACAAGGCTGCCAGAGAGGCACTAGCACTACCCTACCGGGGAACTGCCATTCTTACTCCGTCAGAACTAAGTAGACCTCTGAAAATGGATGTTTGACAGATGGCAGCTCATGTGGGACGAAAGTCCTCCAAGCAAATTAAAAAATATCATGGTTATTTTCAATTAAAAAGACGGTGAAATCATGGTCTACATCCTGCCGCAGAAACCGCAGGGAGGAGGTCGTCCTCACCACCCACTTGAGAATAGGCCATACTGCACTAACACATTCTTACCTAATTAGAAAATTGCCTCCCCCACTATGCCAGCACTGCGGATCTGTTTTGTCTGTTAAACATATATTTGAGGAATGTCACCACTATATTTTAAGTTTGAATAAAATAGGATTAATCCCAGATTTAACTATAGCTCTTACTAACAACGAAAATTTAATCACATTATTATTGGAATTTTTGAAAAAAACATCAGGTTATGTCTAAATCTTAGTACCTACTTGTGCCAGTAATTGTACAGGCACTTAAATTTTCAGGTTTAACCTTTATCTTATTATTATTTATCTATTATATTAATTTATTATTATGGACAATATTTTATATTCATTCAGTTATTTTTACTTTCACTTACCTATACTTTTTTTTTTTTTTTTTTATTCGGTACCCCTACCTGGCCATGTGTAGCATACGGGGGGTTACTCTACAGGTGTATCCTAACCATGGTGGGTAGGTTGATTTTTATTCCGTGGGGCCTCCACGAAATAAAAGTCAACTATCCCAGGGCGGATTCGAACCGCCGCCGTTCGGCTCGAGCGTGTTAAAGCGGGCCGCGCTCCAACACCCTCGGCTATCCCCGGCCCCACTTACCTATATATGAAAAATATAGTAAGTGGAAGTATTGCGATCGTGAAAAACTTCGACTTCCGGTCGTCAACGGAAATGCACGTTTTGGAAATACGTTTTGCACCTGACATCATATGATTGGGAACCCGAAGATAGCAAGTTCAAAACCCAAAGCCGGGGAACATTTAATAATGCTCGGTGGGATTAATCCCCCATCAACTCCCATGGGTCGGGAAACAACCTAGTCCCCTGACGGGGGAAACAAACGGGTCCCCTGAGTCGAAACAACCAAGTCCCGCGAAATGGTATGTGTGTCCGTATGTGTGTGTCCGTGTGTCCGTGTGTGTGTGTGTGTGTGTCCGTGTGTGTCCGTGTGTCCGTGTGTGTCCGTGTGTGTGTGTGTGTGTGTGTGTGTGTGTGTGACAATTTTTTATATATGAAATATATAGTAAGGAATTTTTGGCTTCCGGTTTTCAACGGAAATGCACGTTTTGGGGTCCCCTGAGTCCAAATAACCAAGTTCCACGAAATGGTCTGTGTGTGTGGGTGTTTGTGTGTGTGTGAACAGACTAGCTCAAAAACTATGAATCGTACGAACCCCAAATTGGGTATTTGGTGTATGAATATCCCCGCGATGTGACAGCAAAAATTAAATTAAAATTTGCCAAACGCAGGGGGTACTTTATTTAAAGAATTTTGTCTAATTTTTATGTTTTTTTTCGATTTTCTCAAAAACGGCTCAAACGATTTTGATTAAACTTAATATTTAATGTGTGTATGTGCCCGTGATATGACAGTCAAAATTTCATCAAAATTGATCAATTGGAGGGGGCACTTTACTTAATAAATTTTGTCTCACTTTTACGTGTTTTTTTTTATTTACTCAAAAACGGCTTTAATGATTTTGATGAAACTGGGTATTTGATCTATGTATATGCCCGCGATGCGACAGCCGAAATTTCATCATAATTGGTAAAAAGGAGGGGGTACTTTATTTAATAAACTTTTTCTTATGTTCACGTAATTTTTTTTTTATTTACTCAACAACGGCTGTAATGCTTTTGATCAGACTGGATATTAGGTGTATGTATATGCTCACGATGTGACAGCCAAAATTTCATCAAAATTGGTCAAACGCAGGGGTTTCTTTATTTCATAACTTTTTTTCCAATTTTTATATTTTTTTCGAGTATCTCAAAAACGGCTTTAATGATTTTGATTAAATTAATCATTTTTAATCAAAATACGGTCTTCTTTTTTATATTATTTATAGGAACGGCAATTAAAAATCATGTAATATTTCTAACCTTAGTAAGTTGGTAAGTGAAAGTTGTGTGTTGCGCGCATCGCACCATATTTTTTTATTCTGCGAATAATTGGTTTCATAATCTTTAAAGAGAACACTATAAATCGCACTGTGTTAAAAAATATTTTAAAGCATTAAACAAACTTGAAGAAGTCTGTTTACTTTTAGTATTTTTTCTCTTCTTTCTTTACTCTGCCCCCTCCTGACTGTAAGTCGAGGATAGGAAGGTGCACAAGCTTGGTATTAAATCAGGCGAGATGGAGGAGGCGGCGAGAAGAAAGAAAAAAACGAGGTGGTGGAAACGACGCCTAACCCCGTCGGAAAAACTAGAATTATTCATCGGATTCTCCCCCCCCCCCCCTTCAGACGGTTGAAGAAGAAAAAACCTCGCCAACTGGGAACTAGGGAACAAGGCTGTCATCCCCGGATTTCATATACAGTCTTCCTTTCCTATACGTTATTTATTTCTAACCTTTCTTTATCCAAAAAAATATTTCTTATGATTAGCTGAGAAAAAGAAAAATTACACAGGAGATTAGTGATGTAGACATGATCTTCATAAACTATAAATGCTTTTTTTCCCTCTTTTATTAATTAAAAATCAAAAGAAGCATGAATAAACTTCGATTCTGTAATGAACATATTCTGGCGCAAATGATTAATCTTTTTAAAAAAAAGTCGCTATCTAGTCTCTGAATATATATTTTTTTTTTGCTATCACACAGATTAGATAGATAGATTTATTTTGGTAGGGCAATCAAGCTACCACACAGAACATCATAAAAGATGAACCTAGTTAATGAATAGTTAAATTATAATAAAGTTAAAACGTATTCCCCTTAAATCAAACGAATATTTACCCCCCTTAAATTACCACAATCTACATAGATAACATTAGATCAGATTTATTAGCACTAATATGGAAGTTTGATTCTTCGCGAGTATTTTGGAAAAAGGAATTTTTCCCTGCAATTTTATGGATTCCAGATATTCACCTACTATATTTCATATAACAATATATAGCATGTCTAGGTTTTTTTTAAAAGAAAGTTAAAACCGCCTCCGGTGCGGGACGTAATTTTTTCAACAATAATAAATTTTAGCGAACACTATCTGCAATCACTAGCTGGGGGACTTGCCAAATCAGAGCGTGAGACAGTTATAAGGAACTACAGGCCGAACCTGCCCTGATTGCGACAAGAGGGCGGCAAAATCAAAAGGCATTGTGACCCAGGTCGCGAACCGCGAGATATATGTACTGCCTACCTTCACAGCATTCGCTCCGCTCCACCAGAAAAAGGTATAATGAAACTTTATGTGACCTCTGACTGTTTTCGGTCTCCTGCTCCCTCTGTACCGGTGTTTGTGGAAGAGGCATTTATCTTTTCATCCGGGAGCTCTCCCTTGTAGCTTGTGACTTGTTCAGTATTTTTTAAACAAAACAAGAAACCGAAGACTTACCCAACCGTGTTTCAAAAACATCAGGCCAATATATTATTGTAGCAGTTTACTGGCACTCAAGAAGTTCTTGTTGCTCGGTTTCTCCTGCCAACCTAAAATTGTACTCGCATTTCGACAAAGCCTCCGATTAATTTCGGAAAAATAAAAGAGCTTTTATACCTTAAGTTAGAATTCTCATGAAGTAATTAGCATCACGGCCCAAGTTGCATTGGTTTAAATTTAAATTTCTCAATTCTTATGATGCTGAAAGCACCTTTGACGTGTCAATTTTGTGAGTTATTATTGAGGATTTAATATTTGTTTTCTTGCTTAAAGAATAAATCGTTAAACTTTGAATTTGAAATTTGGCTGATATAACATTTAAATATATCGATTTTAAATGGTTTGATTAGATGGAATCCTTTTCCGAATTAGAGCTCATGGGGAGTATTTTAAAATCACGATAAAAAGATGTGACACTATCAGATTAAATGAGAGCCAATCATGGTTTTCTAGGGCGATGATTCGCTATTTCCGGATACTACGGATACTAACTCATGTCCATATTCGTACTTTATATATTTACATTTTTTGTATACTGATTTATATCTCTACTGTATTTAAGAAACTATACGATTTTTTTTTTTTTTTTTTTTTTTTTTTTGTATACCACTTTTGAGCTTTGAATCGCTCTCTATAAAACCAATCTGTTTATTTCAAAGGCAGAAAGTGACAATATGAAAGTGACTAATAATACATTCACCTTGCTGAATATCTCCAATTCAGATCAGAGGTTTGCTATAGGGCCACATGAGAACGCCTCTTTAAATCACAACTGCCAACCCGAGTAGACAGATCAAGTTGATAATTAAATCAGCTTTGAGGTCGATCGTGGGCCTCGCAAGGACCGAGGCTTGACATTTGCAACTACTATTTTCGGTACCCCGCCCACCTCGGGTATTAGTACGGTGAAAAGCTCTGCAGTGATTGCTGTAATGATTAGCCGATCTCTATCAGCGCTTCAACTTGGGGCGTCGAACAGTTTTTACATAGCAAGTACATCAATCATACTTTGAACATTTCAATATAATAAAAAAATAAATAAATACAATTGAACTTAATTTTGTAAAAAAGCTTTAAAATATTTTCGCAGAATTGAATGGCTGATATTGTGGTGACCAGCGTGAGGAGAAGACGGATTTTTGGAAGAAGCTTAAATGTTTTGGTATTAGAAGAATCCTTAATACAGGAAAATTCCGAGTGTGCGTATCCTGAACGCATCTCGGCAAAAATGAAGAACGGTGTATTATAATAGCAATAACTAGCTAACAGAGTCAACCTAGAAGAAGAATCAAGTGGAAAGAGCTCAGAAATAATAGGAACAGGTACCGGAAGAATAGTGGTTAACAAAACAACTACTCAGCCAACAGGTCACACACTTCTGCCCAAATAGTAATGATATAAAACATCTGAAAATCAAGCATTTTGGTTCAAAATTGATACATTTCTTACCACACCTTTTTAGATGAGGACATCCTAATTTTTTAGGTCTGCAAAAAACGTAACTTTGCCGCAAACTGTCCTGAGGCAGGCGCTACTGATGAAGAACCTTCACAAAATGATAAACCATCAGTTGCAGACGCACGCAACATTGAAACAAAAACCGAAGAAGCGCTAACCAGCACCGTAATTTTCTATAAAAGCGTTTTACAAACAGACAGAAATATGGAAAATAACCCTTCTCCATCTTGCTATGGAAACTTTTAAAATAACATAAAAAGCGCGCTAAGTGAAAGTAAGAGCTGCCCATCGCCACCAGCTTCAAAAGAAAACAAAATCCACAAAGAACCATTACAAGCAAAAAAAAAATCCTTGAAATAATCAATAATAATAAAAACAAAGAAAAATGAACAGAAGAGAAAATTGCATAAAAAAAAAAAAAAAAAAAAAATCGACTTCGAAAACTAGGGACCAGTAAAAATAAATCCACTAAAAAGTTTGAAAAAATTACCTTCTTATTTATAGGTATACATAGAAAAAGTGAAAAATATATAAAAAGGGGAACTGCAATGAAACGAATAATTTTAGAATAGGTAGTCTAAACCGCATTTTTGATGCAAAATAAATTAAAGCACTTTGAAATGAATACACTCGCGTGATTTTCCTACTACTTGTTCATCTACAAACTTTTAATTGCCAAAAATCCATGGGTTTATTTCTGATATTTATTCAAGACTTCGAATCCTTAACAATATCAATACATCAATTTGAACATCAATTATTTTGACTGATGGAAACGTAATCCTAAATGGAAATTTGTATCCAACACATTGAATTAGTATGGAGCAAACTACGACATAATCTTTTAGAACATGGAAGATGAAATGAACTATGAACTCTCAAATATTTTTGTTAGTTGATATTACTACTTCAAGAATATTATAAAATGTATTATGAATAGTTTTTGGTGAACTGATTGTCTTCATAATTCTTTTTATGAATAATAAAAAAATTGGATTTAGAATGATATTCCCTTTCTAAACTACGAGATACTGCAATGAAACCTACTCGATGAAATATGTGTCACCCAAGGCCGAAGGTGATAATTCGATTCGATTATCATGGAAGTGTATGTATCTAATTCAGGAAATAAATCATACTGAGAAATAAAAGAAAGTAGCAAGGCGCGGAGACTAGACACGGGCAGTTGCAAAAGAAGTGCCATGTGAAGGTAACTTGGCCGGTAGATCCGAAAGAAGGCAAGAAAGAAAAGAGATTCCAATTAAAAGTAGAGCCGCAAAAGGGAGCCGTGTTTGTCAATATGTTTATAGGGCCGGCTACAGGGGCTGAATGGGAAGCAGCTCATCTGTATTCAGTGCGGCTCCCAGGCGCATACGGCTTAACTAAAACCGACTCCCTTACTGGCCATTTCCATCGGAATCTCGATCGTCTTCTGTCGATAATCGCATCAGAAGGGCATCGGCGGAACGAGGATGTCTGCAAGGCGGGTTCCCGGAACAGGCCGCAGCTTTCAATTAGGTGAGTTGCCCCATCGGCCGTCCCAAGATGGCATATATTCGGTAAAAAATTAAATATTGCACATACCTATCGCAGGCAGAAGAACAAGCATCATGCAAAAAAAAAAAAATCGTGTGAATGAATAAACAAGTTGCGTTGACTATGGTGGGTAAATAAATGACCCCAATAGTGTAAGATAATTTTTTTTCTTTTGCTTGATTTCACATTTGTATTTTTATTATTATTTTTGGGTCATATTAAGTTAGTTTTGTTTATTTGTTTAACGTCCCTTTTTGCAACTAAGACTGATCGGACGATCCTAAAGTGGGAGTCCTAAATTTTGCCTATCCAACGAGTACCTGACACCGTACAGGATCGGGACCTCCATTTTACGTCCTATCAGAGGGACGGCATAGCTGAGGAGTTTTTACTCCTTTTAAAAAGGTCCACCACAGGACGGGAAACCGCGACCTTTAGTACAGTAGGTTGCCATGCTAACCACTACACCAAAGGTGACCACGGGTCATATAAAGTATTTTATATGTTATAACAATTTAAATGATTACTCGGCCTTAAATGATTTCCAATAACATTCAAAAAAGCTTACTATTATGCTTTAACAATCTTCATTGAATGTTTTATACTTGAAAAAGCTTATGTACCTAAGTATAGGTTGATATTATTTTACTAAATCCGCTTACATTAAAGCGTATTAATATATAATTAATAAAACTTTATGTGCACATTACAAAATTTATACATTCATGAAATTTTTGTCACAACTTCGTATTAGGTGTGAGATAAGTGAACTTCAGAGTTTAGCCAAATTAAAACGCAGCAATAATCCTTTAGGAGTATTAATAACTCGAATAATTAATTAATGAAACAACTTTGCATTGATTATTTCTAAAATTGGGCAATGTATCCGCAATGGTGCTAGATCCGTCAATAAATTATTCCCCATTTGTGGAAACATCTTATCAAGGATATTTCTTTTATATTGGCATGGCAATTTACCAAGATTTTCTTCTTTATTAAAGTAATTCATTGTATTATTAATAGTTATTAAAAATTTAAAAAAAATATATAGAAAATTTGGGATCTAGTACTTGTCAGCATTAAACTAGCAGCTAATAAAAATACTTAACGGACATTATATAACAAAACAGTTGTAAACGATTGGTAATATTGTTCTTTAATGGCACATCGGGGTATTTTACTTTGCTAAAATAAAAATATAACATGTTTTCCAAAATAAGTAAATAACTATGAACTTGGAATTACAAAAGAATGTTCAATACCTCAAAACATTCTTTTTTCAGATTCTAGTTCTTTTGAATAACAAACAAGAACTAAATTAATTAAATCATTTATTTTTATGTCTTAAAAGAAAACCACTTAGGTAAAAACTATTTTAAAAGTCTTGTTGATTCCTTTTTTTAGCGAATAATATTACACAACAGGAAAGTTCAATCTACCGGAGGCAGATCGTATAACTGCAGGAAAGAAGAAATACTTCAGCTACAGAAGTCATAAACTGGTCACTTTTAATTAGCAACCGTAAAAGTACACGTCTACAATTTATTTACATTAGAACCAAGTCCTCTAGGAACACTTGGAATTTCATCTGATACTCCCTCAGACCTTTGTTATATTCATACATAGTTAGTTTAAATTTCCTCAGTAGCCAAGTGTTTAATTTATTTCTTTTATTTTTGTTTTTTGCATTGTTAGATGTAGGTAATACTTAAGTACGCTACAGTTTTACAAAAAAACTTCTTCAGTGTAATTAAACCCACTTATTGTAGTAGAATGCATTAAAAATCAGTTTTCAATAATTGTAATTAAACTTTGTCGTTCAACAGGCTCCTTTTAATATAATTTAAAATTCTTTGAAAATTTACTGCGTAATAAATGTTTACCTACTAACCTTTTTTCTACACTATAAGGGTGATTCTCAAACTACGAGCAAGTTTTACATTTCATTTTCGAAATTTTTCAGTGTGGTTAAAAAAAAAAAAAAAAAAATGTACATGTATTAGGACCCATCCATAGCAAATCTAGCATAATAGCAGTTCATGATCATTGCTTGAAATTCAGATAATTTAATTTAAAATTTCATTGTCACGGCAATGATTTCAGTTAGGTACGTCAATGATTAATTGTATAACTGCCTTAATTCCATTTATTGTTTAGTATATTCCACATTTTATGCAGAATCGGATGATACCATAAGAATTGCCATAATAATTTTTTATTAAAGGAAAAAAATTCATAAACATAACATCATATTTTTTTCCAGAAATAAAAAAGGCATCGAAAAATAACTTAAGCAAACAACTGACCCCGATTCACCTAATTCATTTATATTGCAGGAAAGAGGATAAAATTAATTAATTATAAATATTATATATTGTTTATCAAAACAGATCTTGCATCATCTCGGAGAATTCCAAAGATTGTAGAGAAAAGGAAAAATCTTTTCCACAATACACCTTTAAGCACCTCGAGGAATAGAAATGATCAGTTTGAGAATTTTCTTTTCATTTGGAAGAAATTATTTTTTTTTTAAAATAAACTTGTTGCAAGTGCCTTGTCTTCTTTAATTCATGTTGTCATGCTCGTTCAAAACTGAAAACCAAAATTTTTTTTTTTTTTTTTTGACTTTAATAATTGATTCGCACCTGTCAGCAAGGTGCTGACAATCAGCGAATGAGATGACGGTAGTGGGAAATGATGACATGTCAGGCAGGAGGAGGAAAAGCACCCAACAGCACCCTCTTCCTGGCTTGATTCAATTACCTTGGCTGTCTAAGAGAGCAGATCTCTCATCCAGCGCCTTTTTAGTCTTCTCGTATCCATCCGTACTTCAGCCATATTACTGATTAGACTGTTAGGGTAATTATTAAAAAATCTTTTGTATAGCGTCGTTATGTGCTGGTCGACTGTTGGTATATGGAGGTCTGTATGTAAAGTTTTGTTAGTTACGTACCAGGGTGATTTTGTGATAAGTCGTAACAATTTTGATTGAAAAGTTTGAAGTTTTTGTAAGTGAGTCTTTTTAGCAATGCCGAATATCTGTGAGGAATATGTCCATATGGGCTTCAGTAAGTAGGTGTACGTATTTACTTATTGTTTCAGTTTCAGTTTTGATGATTTAGAAAGTAGCGGGTAGAGAAGTTTGAGTCTTTTGTCAAGAGTCCTTTTTTTCATTTTGACATGTGGGCCCCATGTCATCCTTCTGTCGAAAAGGAGTCCTAGATAGTGTACTGAGTCTGTCTGTGGAATTTGGTTGTTGTCAATATGAACAGGGGGGCAGGTTTGTTTTCTAAGAGTGAATGTGATGTGTTTTGACTTGTCCTGATTGAGTTTAATTTTCCATAATTGAAACCAGTCGTGTAATTTGTATTAGTGATGTTGTAATGTCAATGCAGCCTGTGTTGGGTCCTGATGTTTCGTGATAATTGCAGTATCATCAGCGTAAGTTGCAGTCAATGTCTCGTTGTTTATAGGTATGTAGTGTAAATGATGTAGAGTAGAGGTGCTAGTATTGAGCCTTGGGGTACTCCCGCCAAGACTGGATAAATTGAAGAAATTTCCGAACCCTGCCGGACGGAGAAAAATCAATCGAAGGGGAAAGATTGAAGAATCAGATAATAAGTGGAAGGTAATATGGTCTTTAGTTTAAAGAGAAGACCCTGGTGCCAGACTTTGTCAAACGCTTGAGCAACGTCCAAAAATACTCCAGTTGCATATAGTTTTACTTTCACTTACCTATATATGAAATATATAGTAAGTGGAAGTATTGCGATCGTGAAAATTTTCGACTTCCGGTTTTCAACGGAAATACACGTTTTGGGGTCCCCTGAGTCCAAATGACCAAGTCCCGCGAAATGGTCTGTGTGTGTGTGTGTGTGTCTGTGTGTGTGTGTGTGTGTGAACAGACTAGCTCAAAAACTATAAACCGTGCGAACCTGAAATTGGGTATTTAGAGTATGTATATGCCCGCGATGTGACAGCAAAAATTTCATCAAATATACTCAAAGAGAGGGGGTACTTTATTTAATAACTTTTTAAGTTTTTTTCGATTTTCTCAAAAACGGCTCTAACGATTTTGATTAAACTGAGTATTTGATCTATTTATATGCCCGAGATATGACTGTAAAAATTTCATCAAAATTGATCAACCGGAGGGGGGACTTTACTTAATAAATTTTGTATCATTTTCACGTGTTTTTTTTATTTACTCAAAAAAGGCTTTAACGACTTTGATCAAACTTGGTATTTGGTGTATTTATATGCCAAAGATGTGACTGTAAAAATTTCATCAAAATTGATCTACAGGAGGGGGGACTTTATTTCATAATTTTTTTCCAATGTTTACCTTTTTGATCGATTATCTTAAAAACGGCTTTAACGATGTTTATCAAATTCGTTATGTTTAATGAAAATAAGGTGTTCTTTAATATCAGGTAAGCTTTATCATTATTAAAATGTTCTGAGAGGGCTTAAATGGGGAAGGGGCCTTTTTTGTTTTCCTATAAAGTACCTTTGTTTTAGTTAATATTGAGAAATGAACTGTCTTTCATCACGCCTAAAAATAAGAAATGGCTAAATATGATATATGAAGAAAATCAAGTAAACATATACAAGAGAAAAAAAGAAAAATAATCCGTCAACTCATAAAGCACCTTGTGCTCACGCATGCGCCGTACGCCTTTAATGACAAACCAATGCGTTATTATTAAAAATCTGGTGCGTGCGCGCAACACACAACTTTTACTTACCAACTTACTTAGATAAGAAATTGACGTGTTTTGTTAGATATCATTTCCCAAAATCACACATTTTTCTACATTCATATCTTATTTTTATTAATCGTTAAAGCCGTTTTTGAGTAAATAAAAAACCACGTGAAAATGATACAAAATTTATTTAGTAAAGTTCCCCCTTCGGTTGATCAATTTTGATGAAATGTTGGCTATCACATATTTGGCATATACATACATCAAATACCCAGTTTGGTCACAATCGTGAAAGCCGTTTTTGAGTAAATAAAAAAAGCACGTAAAAATGATACAAAATTTATTAAGTAAAGTGCCCCCTGCGGTTGATCAATTTCGATGAAATTTTTACAGACATATCTCGGGCATATAAGTAGATCAAATACTAAGTTTAATCAAAATCGTTAAAGCCGATTTAGAGTAAATAAAAAAAAACACGTGAAAATGTTACAAAAGTTATTAAGTAAAGTCCCCCCTCCGGTAAATCAATTTTGATGAAATTTTTACAGTCATATCTCGGGCATATAAATAGATGAAATACTCAGTTTAATCAAAATCGTTAGAGTTGTTTTTGAGAAAATCGAAAAAAACCTAAAAAGTTAATAAATAAAGTACCCCCTCCCTTTGAGCAATTTTGATGAAATTTTTGCTGTCACATCGCGGGCATATACCTACACTAAATACCCAATTTCAGGTTCGCACGGTTTATAGTTCTTGAGCTAGTCTGTTCACATACACACACACAGACCATTTCGCGGGACTTGGTCATTTCGACTCAGGGGACCCCAAAACGTGTATTTCCGTTGAAAACCGGAAGTCGAAATTTTTCACGATCGCAATACTTCCACTTACTATATATTTCATATATAGGTAAGTGAAAGTAAAAATGTTCTGTTCATTTGAGAAGTTGCAATTAACAAAACGCATTAAGTTCTAATCTAAGTAAGTTGGTAAGTGAAAGTTGTGTGTTGCGCGCACGCACCAGATTTTTTGTTCTAGAGCTCCTGCAATGTAGTCAGTAACTCTGTGTAGTTGATGCCTCGTCGAATAGTAAGTGCGGAAGCCAAATTGGTGGTCAGGTAACACTTTTTTGTCTGTAAGTATGTCAACTATTCTTTTGTGTATTAATTTTTCAAATAATTTGGAGCATATTGGGAGGAGGCTGATTGGTCTATAGGATGACGGGTTGTATATGTCTTTACCTGCTTTGTGGATCATTTTTATGATGGAGTACTTCCATTGTATTGGGAATTTGGACGAAAACATGAAAGTGAATTAGAAGAAGCTGTAGACATGTTCACATCAAACATTCAAGAAGCGGCATAGGTTCATCAATGCCCAAGCACACACACATTTGAGACACATTTTTACTTTCACTTACCTATATATGAAATATATAGTAAGTGGAAGTATTGCGATCGTGAAAATTTTCGACTTCCGGTTTTCAACGGAAATACACGTTTTGGGGTCCCCTGAGTCAAAATAACCAAGTCCCGCAAAATGGTCTGTGTGTGTGTGTGTGTCTGTGTGTGTGTGTGTGTGTGTGTGTGTGTGAACAGACTAGCTCAAAAACTATAAACCGTGCGAACCTGAAATTGGGTATTTAGAGTATGTATAAGCCTGCGATGTGACAGCAAAAATTTCATCAAATTTGCTCAAAGGGAGGGGGTACTTTATTTAATAACTTTTTAAGTTTTTTTCGATTTTCTCAAAAACGGCTCTAACGATTTTGATTAAACTGAGTATTTCATCTATTTATATGCCCGAGATATGACTGTAAAAATTTCATCAAAATTGATTAACCGGAGGGGGGACTTTACTTAATAAATTTTGTAACATTTTCACGTGTTTTTTTTATTTACTCTAAATCGGCTTTAACGATTTTGATTAAACTTAGTATTTGATCTATTTATATGCTCGAGATATGTCTGTAAAAATTTCATCAAAATTGATCAACCCCAGGGGGCACTTTACTTAATAAATTTTGTATCATTTTTACATGCTTTTTTTATTTACTCAAAAACGGCTTTCACGATTGTGACCAAACTGGGTATTTGATGTATGTATATGCCAAATATGTGATAGCCAACATTTCATCAAAATTGATCAACCGAAGGGGGGACTTTACTTAATAAATTTTGTTTCATTTTCACGGGGTTTTTTATTTACTCAAAAACGGCTTTAACGATTAATAAAAATAAGATATGAATGTAGAAAAATGTGTGACTTTGGGAAATGATATTCAACAAAACACGTCAATTTCTTATCTAAGTAAGTTGGTAAGTGAAAGTTGTGTGTTGCGCGCACGCACCAGATTTTTACTTTCACTTACCTATATATGAAATATATAGTAAGTGGAAGTATTGCGATCGTGAAAATTTTCGACTTCCGGTTTTCAACGGAAATACACGTTTTGGGGTCCCCTGAGTCAAAATAACCAAGTCCCGCAAAATGGTCTGTGTGTCTGTGTGTGTGTGTGTGTGTGAACAGACTAGCTCAAAAACTATAAACCGTGCGAACCTGAAATTGGGTATTTAGAGTATGTATAAGCCTGCGATGTGACAGCAAAAATTTCATCAAATTTGCTTAAAGGGAGGGGGTACTTTATTTAATAACTTTTTAAGTTTTTTTCGATTTTCTCAAAAACGGCTCTAACGATTTTGATTAAACTGAGTATTTGATCTATTTATATGCCTGAAATATGACTGTAAAAATTTCATCAAAATTGATCAACCGGAGGGGGGACTTTACTTAATAAATTTTGTATCATTTTCACATGTTTTTTTTATTTACTCAAAAACAGTTTTAACGATTTTGATCAAACTTGGTATTTGATGTATTTATATGCCAAAGATGTAATAACCAACATTTCATCACAATTGATCAACCGGAGGGGGGACTTTACTCAATAAATTTTGTATCATTTTCACATGTTTTTTTTATTTACTCAAAAACGGTTTTAACGATTTTGATCAAACTTGGTATTTAATGTATTTATATGCCCGAGATACGACTGTAAAAATTTCATCAAAATTGATCTACGGGAGGGGGGACTTTACTTAATAAATTTTGTATCATTTTCACGGTTTTTTTTTTATTTACTCAAAAACGGCTTTAACGATTAACAAAAATAAGATATGAATGTAGTAAAATGTGTGACTTTGGGAAATGATATTTAGCAAAACACGTCAATTTCTAATCTAAGTAAGTTGGTAAGTGAAAGTTGTGTGTTGCACGCACGCACCAGATTTTTGTTAATATTTTACCTCCTGTCAGTTAATTTTTTTCTTAACTTCCTGGCATGATGCAGAAATGTTCATTATTAAAAAGCTGTTTTATATTCTTTCTTTATGTTGGCTTACAATAGTCATTGTCATGGATAAATAATTGGCCGCGACAGGAAATATCCACGAGAATGAGGCGGGGAAAGCTCCCCGAGAATGATAAAATTACATTTACAATTTTTTTTTTTTTTTAACCTATATGATTTACGAAAAGACGAATGTCATAATTTAATAGAGCGAGTTAAGTGGAAAAAGAAGAAAATATTTTTAAGCCGTAAATTCATAAAGAACAACGAATTTAATTTTTTTACATCTAAAAAAAGAGGCCACAATGCCGGGTTTGGCTTTGAATATAGAGTGACAAGAAGTTGCCCATATTTTGAGAAACACCCATAAAGCATGAGTATGGGAACAATAAAGGCAAGAAATTTCGCTTAGCTATAGTGGTTTATTTATTGATTGGGACTCAAGATCTACCGCATATATTATTCCTTTAAGGAGTTCTACGCCCTCTATTCCTTCATACTTTGCAAACTCCAATGATTTGAGCTAAAAAATGAACATATAAACCGGAAAAAAATATTTAGGCACTGAAAATTAATTTTCATATTCCAATTCATTAATATACAGAATCCATAAAAGTTATGATCGATAAAGTACTTGACATCTTGAAAATTTCATTCACATAAATCGCTCAGAATTGGAATAATCTTATACATAATTTAACTAGTAATACTTTTAGTTTTTTTTTTTTGTTTTTTTTGAAGGTCTATTTAGCAAATTAATAGAACATATAAAGTCTTCTTTCCAAATTTTATTATTTGTCCTTAGGGAATCAGCATAAATAATTAAATTCTTTTTATTTAAAATCTGTAATTCGGGTATAAATAACAGCATAGCGATATCTTTATTAAATTAAATCTCCTTAACACTTTTGATTTAATTACCATGATGAATACTGTATTAAACTTTTTTTTCTTTATTGATGGATACAGCTCAACGGATATTTTTCAAATTTATATTGTTCTTAATAAATGATTGGAAGTATCAATCTTGGTATTTAAAACCAAGTGAAAAATTTAACTAATTTTTTAAAATTTAAATCATTCATAAAAAATAGTTTTTTTTAAGGTGCCATCGGTACTGACTCATCTTACTAATGGGACCCTATAACCGAAAATTCATTGATAATATTTTTTCTTAATTTTGAAGTTCTTTTTTTTTTTTTTTTTTTTTTTTTTTTTTTTTTTTTTTTTTTTTTTTTTTTTTTTTTTTTTTTTTTTTTGCTGAAGTCTGTTTAGAAAACGGGAGCGATATCTACTCTACAATAGGTCAAGTAAAAGATATAGCCTTGCTATCCTTTTTGGTTACATTATTCACAAAAATATATTAAATATACTACTGTAGGATTAGGTTTACCGAAAGAGCCAGAAATGCCGAACACCATTCGTTTTATAAAAAATTAAATTATGAATTAACATATTTCGAGGCAGAGGACATACATTATATCCGACTTATTTTTAAAGCCAGGGGAGAGCTACTTAATCTTAATGACCAACCGTGGATGAATAAAAGAAATAATTGTTCATTATGCAATTTAAATGTTGCTGAGGATACGATCCACTTTATTTCTATTTGCCTGGTACTGACGCAAATTAGATTAATTTAAAAAAAAAAAAAAAACTAAATCTAGATGAAACTTTGAAATCATTAAATGGTCCTGATTATGGAAAATTATATTTATATCTAAAAAAAGCAACTGATTACAGAAATGAATTAGTTAAAGAATTTAATTATTAAGTGTACTACGTATAACTTTATCTATGTATAGTAATGTTGTATGTTATTGATTGTATTATTGAATCACAAATAATCTCGACAGACGAACTCCTCTAGTTCATTGTCTATATACCAGATTTAATGATAAGTAGATTGTAAATATTTTCGTAAATAAACGTATTTATCTATCTATCTATCTACTACTAAATATCGAAAGAAAATTTAATTTAATCAGCGAAATTGGATGATCCTTACAATGAGATGGCGTTTTTATGTTGGGTCTGTTTTTTAATGTACAAAAATGCCCTTTTTTTATAGTTCCAGAATATATATTTGCCAAAAACTATTGTAATATTTAAGCTCTAATGTGTGATGAATAATTATTTATTAGGGAAGTTGATGTGGTGACGAGACCACATAGATTTCATTTATGACATTTCAGAAATTAGGAAATCATTCTGAAGATTTTAATTTCCCAATAAAAGAGGGAAAATGTTACTTCAGTAACGGAACTTTGTTGCTCACATTGCAGTGTTCTAACTAACTCGCTACCAAGTCCCGGATCCCAGCCACTTCAATATCTCTCTTCAATAATCCCAAGACACGGCCGACATCGCCGCATTGCTGCTAAGTAATCGGAGACTGGGTAGTGTCCAAATTTAGATTCTGATTTACAGAGTTTAGCCTTTTTAAGTTTTATGTGGCACAAAAAGATTAGCCATGACCAAGATGCTAAACAGGGTTACCACATCACCGTTGCACGGAATCAACCAAATAGTCTACAAAATCCCGTATCTCTACAACGGCTTGAAAAACGTAGTTAATTAACGCACTACAACGGTGATGCGGAGACCCGGGTTCCAATCACGGCCATAGCCAATCATTTCTCTTCAGATCAAATTATTCCAAAAAATAAAAATTATCACTTATACATTTAATAAATATCTAATACATAGTTTACTAATTTTTAAAGACTTTTTAATATGAAGTTTACAATTCATAAAGAGTTTCATCCGAGGTTGAGATCTGCTTTTCACAACAACTCTCATTCACCTTTGTCAGTAAAAATAAATTTATTGGATCAATTATATGATTAGTATCGGATATTTTCTTAACACTACCAAAATTAGGGTTACAAGTCGTTATTTTTTTTTTTTTTTTTTAGGGGGGATATTGTTTGATTTTTAATAGCTGTCCCGCTTTTTCTTAGAACACTTTCATGAAAGCTCCTTATAAAAGGACATTACGTTTAAGCCCCTAGTTCCATAAATTTTGTTCTCCTAACTAGAACGAGGCTCTTCATATTACGGAAGTATCCTAAGAATCGCACTAACAGCTGGCCATTTTCCATCCCCTAGGCACGGAGAGGTGTAAAGATGTAATTGAAGAGGTAATATATTAAAAAAAGGCAAACAAGAATACTTAGCCTGCCTCCTTTTACGGTGCGGTTAGATCCTAGTCCTTTTCCGTTTAATAGTCGCGATTAAGAGGTCGCCTGGCGAGAGAGGCGTGTGGAAACCCACCTCGAACAGCGGGCTATGGGGAAAATAACCCTCACCGCTACATTCCTCCTCTTGCACGTCCTCGACGCCGTGCAGTCAGTCGAGTATCTTCTTGTTCCACTGATCTCTTTGTCCGGGCCCATCACTTGTGTCCATATTAGGGCTAGTGATCGTTGCGGGTTTCCTTTCCATTGACATTTGCAATTTGAATCATCGGATAGTTCAGAAGAAAATTATAATTGGAATCGTCTTTCAACGACGCCGATGCATCTAAATTTATAGAATCGACTTGACCATAATAATGAATGACTATTAGTTTAAAATTTTATTCACAAATAAACAATTACTTCCTTAATAAATATGTTGTTTACAATATTTATTGACAAAAAGTTTATCTCTGATGATCTGAGGTTATCTCTGACGATGAAATGAAGAAAATCTTTATTCTATAGAAGGCTTTAGGTCATAGGACGACTAATTCTACAAATAAAATTAAAAAAAGACGTATGTTGACTGGTTATCTACCGTCAATAAAGGATGAAACCTGCAGGACCTTATTTAACACTTACATAATAACGAGTACTTAACAACGTTTAAATCATAATTCAATGTTAAAAGAGCATTTTCCGTTTCAGGAATTAAACCATTACTAAATCGAAGCCCCCTTTTTTTTATAATAATTGTAATTGTTTCTTTGTGTCCTCACTTCACGGGGGGAGTCGGCGCGTAATGTAATAATCATTACCAGAAAACCGTTATATTCTTTTAATCTCTATAAAGTCTGTTAGAAATCTTATCAATTAACTTCACTCACGGAATCACCCAATAATTAATGTTCAACTAGCCCCGGTCACTTAGCAAAATTAAGGTCCAATAATATTTTTTCTCCCGATAACAAAATTTCTTAAGAATAATAACGACGAACATTAAGGAAACAGTCATGAGAGAGCCTTTGTTGAGAAGTTATGCCCAACTTGAGATGTTAATGGCTGAGGCGCGTGCCCTTCGTTACCGCACGTATTGGCCGTAACCAGCACGTACCTCCTGCGCACTCTGTAATTCTATTAGGAAGATAGATACGCGCCGTGATTTAGATTCCATCTGATATTTATCTTTTATAGAATCTGGTTCGGCACTGTCTAATGCGGTTTTGTTCTTGCTCGCAAAGTTATTCCAGGCATTCCAGAGTGGCTTATGTCGTCACGTAAGTGGCATCTATTAGTGGCCAGTCTTCAGGTGGGCCACTAACAGCAGGTTCACGTCCTCAGCCATAAACCGCTGGGGAAATAAAGGCTTCTTCGATTCAGGAATCTTTTCTTTATCAGTACAAATATTCGTCAATTTGGATAATAAAAAGTTAGATTTAGAATTGAACTACATATTTTCGGATAATTTCGAGTAAGATTAATGTATTTGAGCAAAGACCATTAACGGAACAGGGAAAAACCATCTTTGTCAATATTTGTAGTATTTGAGATACACTTTTTTTTTCTTTGTTTTACCCTTGGTCATCGTCGTTGTGCTTTATGTAATATTATCTTGTAATATAACAGTTAAGTACTGTGATAGTATTTTTGTTCCTTTGTCTTTTAGCAATCTACAAAACGTTTTCAATTCAAAACCATTATCGATTCAAAACCAGGTTGCTGCATATGAATTAGGTTAGAAATATTTTATGAAGTTAATGCATGCGTTTAAAATAAAATATGTAAGTCGATCACTGACCGACATTTTTGATTAGCTAAGGCTCAAAGACACACGAATAATCTAAAAAAGTCGAATGATAACTGTTCATTGAACAAAAAAAAATAAAGAAATAGAGGTTAGAATCACAATATTGGGAAATAAGGACCAAAGAATTGTCAGAGAGAACAGAGCAAGGACCCACTGCCACAGTTGGCAATGTGTAAATCTTTCATCTGTTACTGAGCCATCATTATAAACATGATCCCTTCTCTGTAACGTATTTCCTTAATGTTAACATTTGAAACCTTTATTATGGATTAATACAGTCTCTCTTCAATGGATCTTAATTTGCGTTCTTGGGAAATTCTAAAAGTGTATTTTCATTCATTCATAATATTCATTGCTTCCTGTCTGTTTGCTAACCTTCCATTACTTTAGTTTTTATTATATTAAAGGCATTCGTTTCTATTCATACAGTTTTATAAGTGATTCATTGGTACTTAAATAAAGGTACAGAATGAATGAATCATTCATTGCAGATAGCAGATAAAGAATTACAAATGCAAATAATTGAATAAAATTCTAAACCAATAAAATAAGCGTTACCACTGACGTAGAAAAGTATAATTTGAATGACCTTAACAAAATAAATAAACAACACATACGCAAAAACAAACTATTGCGATTCGTTATTTATGTACCTAACAAACTTAACATTTACGACTTTAGAGCCATAAAGATATAACAAAGAGGGAATTCAAATGAACTTATCGGTAATTGACAGTGTTGCTTGAAGCAATCATTGCTCTCTTTCCTTTTATGAAATAAATAAATTTATCGATAAATGCAAAATGAAGCTAATAGGAAACGAATTTATAGCTTTTAAATCTAATACAAAAAAGAAAGCTTCCTATGTCGTTAGAATTAAAATTATAACGAGGGTTGGAAGACGGACACAAGAGGATGTTGGTCAAATAAAGACATCCTTACTCTCTTTTTCACTTCCTCAAACAATAAAACGTTTGGTTCAATTAACCTAAGTTTAGGTTAACCTTACCTGTTAATATAGAAACACAAACCTTATCTTATCTTAGCTGAAGTAGAATGCATCCTGTAGACGGCATATATGCTGGAAATACGGAACAATTTCTTTGTTTTTTCAAATAAAGGATTTTAATTTTATTTAACATTAATTAAGATGTAGCTATTTAAGCAATTCCTATTCTCATCTTCTTATCAGAAAATTTCTTCCCTAATTCGTTTAGCTCAGGATCTTAAATTTCTCAGAACTTAAAATATTTCATACCTGAAGTATGAAGTATTTTAGATGCATTTTAAGATACAGAAATTACTGAAGAATACTTTATATTTCTCAGTACTTCCTGTGTTTCTGTTGACTCTTCCCTTTCCTTCTTCTTTCCTTAGCTTGAGGGTGTTTCACTAGGTAGTATTTAAGAACCCTTTTCTATTCTGTCTACACATCAGATATCCCTGAATACCATCGCACCACCAAGGTTAGCTTCGCTGTTGACACGGCTATCCTTTCATCACATCAAAATCCTACTATCGCATCCTTCGCCCTTCAAAGCCATCTATTTGAACTGGAAAAATGGTTCGAAAAAGGGAGAATCGAAATTAATTCCACAAAGTCGTCACGTCAGTTTTTCTTTACATTAGTCTACTTTCCCACCTGTGACAACGATAAAAAAAGAGAATTAAGATGACTGATTATTAATGTTGTAATATTTAAGTTTTATTTTCCTTCAACAACTATTTAAACTAAAAAATTTACTTTCTTTATATGAATAAAGAAATGAAGTATGTTTTTAGTAAGTCAAAGGTATATAAAATAAAAAGTCCGCTTCAGTCCTTTTACGTATTTTTTTACAGTAGGTAGGTACAAGGAATGGAAGAAGCGAGCACTGGTTTGATCAAGAATGCCAAAGGTCTGTGGAAGAGAAGAAAAAGGCATATATTAACTTGGTCCAGAGGACAACAAGACTAACGGTTGAAAACTAAAGAAAAAGCAGAGAAGCCATCAAAAAGTTATGTTGAGAGAAAAAGAGTAAGAAGACCTAAAGTCTATGATCGATGATTTTGAGGCCAAAAACAGTAGAGGATCCTATAACAGGCTGAAAGTATTGAGGAAAGGATTTCAACCTAGAATAAGTCTATGCAAGGATAAAGATGGTTTGCTCCTGGGATGCAAAGAGGATGTAAAAGAGAGATGGAGAAGCATTTTTAGCGTACTGCTAAATCCGGGCCAAGAGAAACCTGAACGAGGGCCAATAGAAAATGAGTTCGGTACTTTAGAGGTGGATACAGACATAGAACCCCCTGATCCAAAAGAGGTAGAGGATGTCATACGCGAGCTAAAAAGGAACAAATCGCCAGGAATAGACGGAATCCCCGCTGAAATGAGCAAATACGGTGGAAATAGATTGTGCCGAGAAATATACAATCTCATAATGGAAACATGGGATAAGGAACAAATGCCAGACGAATGGTATACAGCTGTAATTGTACCAATACACAAGAAGGGTGATAAAATGGACTGCCAAAACTATAGAGGCATACCACTGCTAAATGCAATCTATAAAGTTTTCGCCATTTTATTAATTAAAAGAGAGATGATTGCAGTGGAAAATGTGATTGGCGAATACCAGTGTGGGTTTCGTCCGGGAAGGTCCACTATTGATCACATCTTCACGATCCGGAACATGCTCGAAAAGTGCCATGAATGGAACAAAAGCCTGCACCACATCTTCATTGACTTCATAAGCAGGCATTCGACAGTATAGACCGAAACAAGCTGTATGAGAATCTCAGGAACCTAGGTTGCCACACAAAACTTATAAGATTAATCGAAATGACCCTAAAGAACAGCAGAGGCGTGATGAAGGTCCAGGGAGAACTCACCGCTGGCTTTCCGATACAAAAAGGTGTAAGGCAAGGAGACCCCATATCACCAGTACTGTTCAATCTAGCACTGGAAACAGTTATCAGGTCAGTGCAAGGTAGGAGGAAAGGGTGCATTTATGATGAAAAAATACAGCTCCTCGCGTTTGCCGATGATGTGGTCATTTAAAGCAAGATCCCAAGATTTGCTTATAGGAATCTTCGAAAAATGCGAAGAAGCTGCAAAACAAATGGGACTGGAAATAAATGAAAGCAAGACCAAATACATGTACACGTCCAGGAAAGGGGACTCTATTGGACCACTGGTAAATGGAGGGTGTAATTTCGAAGATGTTGAAAATTTTAAATATCTTGGCACAATTGTGACACGTACCAATAAAATAGAGAGATATAGAGATCAAAGCGAGGATCCAAAGTGGCAACAGGTGCTACTGGTCTTTAAAGTCAATTTTTCAAAACCGAGAAATATCCCGGAACATTAAAAGAAGAGTCTACAAGACGGTACTCCGACCAGTGGTGATGTATGGTAGCGAGACGTGGACCCTAACAAAACAGCGGGAGGCACTTCTACCAGGTATGTAAATATGAAACCGGAATTCGCCACTGATAGGAGTTAGCAGTCAATATAATCTTCTAACTAATCCGTCAGTGGTGTTATCTGTTTTTACCTACATGTAATAAAGAGATCCAATTGATACCAACATCAGTTTCATTCTATAACCGTGTTTTTAGTGGCGTTGAACATGTCGGCTTTTGTGCCAACAAATCAAGATTTGCGGACAGCATTTATTTTCCGTTTCCTTCTGAAAAAAATTGGAGCATTATCACATAGGATGCTTGTTAAAGCTTACGGGGAGCATGCCCTAGGCAAATCTCAATGTTTCGATTGGTTCAAAAAATTTAAAGCTGGATTTTGATAAAAGAAACAAAGACCGTGGAAAACCACAAAAAAAAAAACTTTGAAAACGCTGATTCGGAAGCGTTTGTTGGACAATTATTACATGTGACACCGTCTCCATTTGTTTGAAAGGCATGGAAAAGATCCAGAAGGTCGGAAAATGGGTACCTCACCAACTGAATGACAGGCAGCAGGAAGCTCGAAAAACCTCATGGCAAATGCTGCTCGCCAGGTACAGAAAAAAAGTCATTTCTTCATCAAATTGTGACTGGTGATGAAAAGTGAATTTACTTCGAGAATCCTAAGCGTAAAAAATCCTGGGTAACTCCTGGTGAACCATCGGCATCGCTTGGGGAGGAAGTAAATGCTCTGTGTCTGGCGTGATCAGATGGGTGTTACTTACTATGAGCTGCTGAAAACTGGGGAAACTGTTAATACTGAACGCTACCTACAACAAATGATAAATTTGAATAAAGATTTGCGCCAAAAAGTCCCAAATATCAAGAAAGGACACACAAAGTGATCTTGCTCCATGACAATGCCCCATCACATTCGGCTAAACGGACCAAGGAAACGATCCAAGTGTTTGGTTGGTAAATTCTTCCGCATGCGGCTTATTTACCAAATTTGGCCCCATCCGATTACCACCTATTTGCATCGATGGGACACGCACTAGCTGAGCAGCGCTTCACTTCTTATGAAAATGTACGAAATTGGTTAAGTGATTGGTTTGACTCAGAAGAGGAAGCATTATTTTGGCGGGGAATCCACAAATTGCCTGAATGATGGGAAAAATGCATAGATAGCGAAGGACTGTACTTCGAATAAAAAAGTATTTATTATTTTTACACAATCAACTCTTATTTGCTATTTGAAAAATTCCGGTTTCATATTTACACACCTGGTAAACGCATGGGAGAGAAATATCCAAAGAAAAATATATGGCCCAACCAGGATAGATACAAATAAGTTCATGAAAAAAATTCATATTTATTTTTTGGACTTGATAAAATTTTATATTGCTGGTACGGAAGTATAGTGAAACAACTCCAAACATTTAATTTGACTCTTACCTATACTTTGTGAAATTCATTTGATTGTGTTGGTGCATTTAAAAATGCACTCAACACATAGTTGTGAATCGGTATAAGTGTACATACTATTTTCGCAAAGAATGTTTTGTTCGTTCTATTAAGACAAATTTTTTTTTTTTTTTTTTTTTGCTCGTAATACCAAATTTCAATATTTGCAGTTTGTCATAATACCTACTAACGGACCTGCAACATGTAATAAGTAGGATAACAGTAATAAATAAATTTAGATACAATAGTATTGTATCTTAGATAAACCTTCGACAGAATGACGAGATGGACCCGAGCGTGAAGGTGAAAATGCTGCGCATTATATTAGATTTATTTTCAAATATTTGGGAGTGCTTTTATCGAGGATTCCATAAATTGGAGAAAACCATCACACCCTACACACGACTTTGAAAGTTATTTATTATTTATACTGAAAATTATATATACAGGGTTCATCTTTTTCCCCAGTCATTATTTGATCAGTAAAAGCCAAGAAATCTGCTGATTGTTGACACACAGTTGACAGGTACGTATTTGTAAACGGAGTAAAAAAAAACCAACTACATGATAATTAGAACTTATATAATGTTATTTGACAAAATAAAATAAAAATTCATTCTACTGAAGAAAAAAAACATCTTACCTAATGGGTTCCGGGCCGACCTGCAAAACTCCCCCTCTTATTCAGAGGGACCCAACTGCGCTAAAGCGTTTCTTATCCTGTAATAAAAAAATTAGAAAAACATGTCATGGCATAATTTTTATAATTCACTTTTCAAGCTCCCCTCGGGTGTCACATATTAACCGCTTCATAACTTGATCTAGACACTGAGGATTGAGTCACTTATCCAGGTGGCAGAAGAAGCACTTAAACGGTGACAGCAGAGAATTTTTATTATTTACGATTGCCGCGAGAGGCCAAACTATAAAAGCAATTGAGCCGGAGGGACCCTCGAAAAGGGCAATAAAACGAAGAGACCTGACTAAAATGACATAAAAGTGGCTACTTTACGGCCCCTGTGGTCCACGGATGCTGCTGTACCCAAAAGGACGACACCCCTCCTCCAAGGAGATAAGGATCCATTTCCTCAGCAACAAAAGACAAACAAATGTAAAAGCGGTCTAGTTAAGAGGCGGGTCACGTCCCGATACAAATTGGGACCGCGTTCCGCCCACACTTCCCCTCCTTTATGTATAAATAAAGTGTTTTATAAATGTAATAAATCCGGACCGTGCCTTCCCGGTCGCAGATACAGGAGCCCCTTTTAATATATCAGCCCAAGGCTTTTATGGTAAATATCTCCTGGTCTAGATACTATTTTGCCATTCTTATGTAAAGTCGAAAGAACAAAAAGACATTTGTCGGGGCGGAGATAGGAGATAAAACGCTTCTACCATTAGCACCGATGGCAACGGTTATCTTCCGAGTCCGATAAGTTCAGGGCTCTAAACACGGTGCTGTTACCGAAGCCTGTATTGTTCACGGAATCCCAATGTCTTTTTTTCTTACCAGATACCAAAGTCCCCAATTTGATGCATGAATAGTGAAGCTTTTGAAGAGTTTGTCTTTTTATATCATTTTTCAATTTTCTTGTGAGGATTTAATTCTAAATCTACATTATATGCAATACTCTAACATCTAATTGGCCAATCGGTGAAAACCATCCCCTTTCCCAATGCCGTAACTTTTCTCTTTCTTCATTCTGCCTCTAAACATATGAGATTATATATATATATATATATATATATATATATATATATATATATATATATATATATATATGTATGTATATATTTAAATTAATTTACATTAATTATTCATTATTGTTTTCAAAACATTTTTCTTTCTTTTTGTTATAATAAGTTAAATACTGTAGTCCTGTCCTTTTCCATTTTCGCCAATATATGTGTGGTATTACAATATTTTCATTAAAGGGAGTTCAAAAAGGAAGTGAACCTTTCCTGATTCTTTACAATTTGTTTTTTGAACTAAAAACCAATTTTTTTCTGTTCATGTTTATTTATATTGTCGACTATTCCCGTATTTCATACATACTAAAAATTTAATTTAATTTTAGCCCACCGCTTACACCCCCCCGATTTCCGAATATTTATATTGTTAGATTATTTCGTAATTTTCGTCTCCAATCCATTGTTTTACACTTGAAGCTGGTTTGGCTTAAACATTGGAGCAATAAATAAGCATAGTAATAAAAAAAAAGTAATGTATTGTTTTATCTTTTAGTCTTTTTTAAGTAATTATCTTTTAGTAAGGTGATGGATAAGTGGACCAATAAAATTGTCACAACTTACTTATTAATGTAATATAATTATATGACCTCCTATACAGTATCAAAAACCAATAAGACATTAACCAACTTATTCGAAATTGTTTTATTGATAATCAAATTCAAGTTGACGCTTAGAACGTCCTTGTATACATTTTTCATTTATATAGGCTTTTATATATTTAAGAAAAAAAAAGAGTTAAATTTCAAATTAAAAAGAAGCTAGGCCGGTAATAAATCTAAATATTCTCTAAACGAACTACCTCGTATATAAGGGTAGGTGTAATGCGCTATAGATCACTCCCTGTCCAAATAGCAACACTTAACAAGAACACCCGTGGCCTCGCTATATTTATTTATATGTATATATATCAAGAAAGAAAATAAATCTCTACCGTAGAAGAAAGAATAGCTTTGCTACCGGTCGGGCTTAGTAACGTAGGCTCGCTTACAGTCAATCACGTTCAATTACATATATCGAAGGCCTCAATGAGTCGAAGTCTTAATACTTTTTTTTTTTTTTTTTTTTTGGCACCAAGATTTGTTGACAAATATTATTTCGCAAAATCTTAATACTTATATCATTCAAAACAATTCTTTTTTTTTTTTTTTTGGTTCCTCCCCTTCCTCGCCTTTTAGGCTATACGGGGTTTCTCGGGCCAGGGGAGAGGGTGGGGGGGCCGAGATTAATTAAATTTTGCCCCTGGCTCCGGGTTATGAACTTGCTATCTTCATGTTTCCAAACAGACGTTGTCGTGGGCAACGCGTAATTTCTAACGCGTTTGCTCACTCGGCCATCCCGCCTCTCGCCACCCGTTCAAAACCATTCACTTTCATGTCTTTAATGCTTCGTATTCTTTTTTTTTTTTTTCCTTTTTTGTTTTAAAGGATGGATTGATGCCCAATATCGGCCCCCTAAGTTAGACAGAGCAATTAGGGTAGCAATTAGCCGAGGAGGGGACACCACTCCTCGCTATCAGCCGCATAGCCAAGGAGCCCGATGTAAATAGCTCGCCTCCATTAGGCTATTAAATAATGGGTCTCTGTACCTGCCCTATCAGTCCTGATTACCCTAGCCACCGTCCGCACAGCTCTTTCGATAAATTATGTTTCATATTAAAAATGACTCTGTTAGAGTCTTTATTTTTTAGACAATATAGACTATATTCATAGATTCATCGGGGAAGGGTAGTGTTTCGTATTCGTTTTAGGACCTCAAATTCAAATTATCTAGCCTAAGTTCAAAATTTCACCTTTCCCCCTCAGATATTGAGAAAAATTTGGAGGTATTAAGTACATACAGAAATAAGAAAAAATGCCAAATTTTACCTAATTCCAACTAGTAGTTTCTATTTCTAAGCCGGCACAGGATTATTTCTTCGCTCCTAGATTTTCTGTTGCTGGTTGTCCTGTCTGCTTTTACTTGTAGCAGTTTGGAGGGGTTCCTTTTCCAGGCTTCATTCCATTGTGTCATTCATTTGAATTTCACGTGCCTTACCCAGTTCCCTCTGGGGATAATGTCTATGGATTCGACTTGGATGTTATCGCCTGTTCGAGCCAGTTTGGGTGCAGCATCTGCCTTCTCGTTCCCCTCCAATGCCACAATGGGATAGAGCCCAAATAAAAACCATTTTTCCCTTTTTTTTGTATTTTATCAATAAAATGCAATATTTCCTATATCGTAACGTGCTCTGATTTTTTACTCCTTATTGCCCGTAGTACGCTCATTGAGTCAGTGACAATGACTGATTTTTGGTGGTTGTCTACTTTGCAGTGGAACAGAGCGTCCTTTATAGAAGTTTCCTCTCCAGTAAAAACCGAGCAAGCTCCAGGCAGATTAGAAAGGTATGAGTCTTCTTTTTTTATTACAGCACTGCTGAATCCTCAAATTTCGGCGCGTCTGTGTACATAATCTGGTGGTTTTGGAATTCTTCGAAAAACATGTTTTGAATGTCATCCAATTTCATATTTTCGGCAAGGTCAGGGACTAATTTCGGAATTCTTTGCGCTATCATATCCCTCTGAACCTTAAATCCCCTCTCTCCTAAAGTTGAATGAAGTGGGTGGTTCGGTAGTGATGCCAATTTCGCAATGTATTTGAGGGATAGATAGGATCTTCTTATCATCTGTGGCGGCTTTGCACCTTTAACATAGCGGCTATGGACTGGCGAAGTTCTGTATGCTCCGGTACATATCCTGAGAGCTGTGTTGTGTATCACGTCTAGCATTCTCAAAGCAGATGTGCTGGCAGAAGCATAAGCAATGTAACCATAATCTATCATCCTTCCTATTGTAGCCGTGTAAATCTTCAATTTAAATCGCTGAAATACTCTTATCTACTTCTCAGTTGATACTAAAAAAAATTTAAATATCTTATGTAATATTTATGGCATCATCTAATTCTTATGAAATGAAGAATAAATGAATAAATTTTGAAAGCTGCAGTTGAATTAATAACCATTCTACATAGGAAAGTCTTAAGACGTAAAAGTTGGTTTTGAAGTCCTCATCGGAACTTTAAATATCTCAAAAGTTCAAATAACCATAATTATTGTATCTCAACTAAACAAAAAATAATTTAATTAATAAACTTTTGTTAATTTCTAACATTCTCACCAAAAGAAAAAGGAAAACCTCCCACAGGTATGATTGCTAAGACATATCATTTAATTTTAAAAAAACTTATGAGCTGCTTCAGTTTCCAATTAAAATATCCAACCCACAAGTATTTATGATATGCATTTGCTACTTCTATTCAAAATATATCTCCGGCCGATATTAATTAAGATTAATTAATTTCCCATTAATCTCTAAAAGGTTAGAATCAGAATCGTAAAGTCAATTACAACTTGAATGATTAATTGTAACGAAAATTTGAAACAGACTCTGATTTAAATGCGGGCCCGACAGGTAATATGATGACGTGAATTTATTGTTATAGTTGAGATTTATGACACGTAATAATTCAATTAAGTTAGCCTTGACCAATAGAATTTTATGGAACTCCTCCCTATCCAGCCGATGAACCATTTCTTTTAATCTGAATTCCAATCTATTATCGAATAAGTTGTAATCGTCCCGAAGCACCATTGTAATTAGGTTGAGTTATCTATTCGACCTTATTTATGAGTATCGTTTTCGGTTCAAGATTAATGCAGCCTCTGTCCATCGGGTAGCTACTCTATAGATCCTCGGTCATTATTAAGGCCCCGCCGCCTATGTATTACCTGAGATATTATTCGGGGTTAAATAGATAAATCAAATTGTTCAGTAATAGTCCATAATGTGTCTACTCCTGAGGAAGCATTTTTATATATTTTGACATTGATTTTTTTAGGATATTATGTTAAAACAAGAACAAATTTTTTAGAACAATTCATAGTTAAGAAATAAATAACTATCCTGTTCAAAAAGTTGAAACATTTTTAGGCAATTTGTGTTTTTTGATTTAAAATGGTAGTGTGTATATGAGTATGAGTCTGTCATACATTACGACATAGTTACGTGCGTGCGTGTGTGTCTATGTGTGGGGGAGGGGGTACAGACAAGCTCAAAAATGATAAACCACACGAAACTGAAATTTGGTATTTGAGATATAACAGATTTCTGAATGAAATATAAGGTGTTTTTTGCTGGAACAATCATCGACATTCATCTTCGTTGGTTTCTGGGAATGCATTAAAGACTATAGTTCGAAAACTAAGTTCCAATTTTTTAAGAACCTTAAATACCCCTGTTAAAGCCCTAGTTAATTTTTATGAAAATTAATAATAATAATAATGATAATAGTACTATGGAATCTTAAATATACTGTATGTGCTGGAAGATCTAAATATTGTAAATGAAGAATGGTGAAATACTTCTTCCAAATTTCTTTTATTAAAAATTTAAAACATATACATTAATTTGCCGACGTTTCGGACTATTCGTCCCTCTTCAGGGCAAATTTCTTCTGCTAAGACTAGCAATCCTTACACCTATCACAAAATGTGTCCATTTTAAATAATCAATCATTTTAAATAACATAACATATTTGATCAATTCAACAATCCATATATTGAATAGTACCTGACAATTTTTGGTGGCTAGGTCCATCTATTTCTATATTACAGTTATATTCCATTACCTAAGTAAATTGGTCATTTTATATAAAAAATATATATATATATATTCACATGACTACCACTTTTTACTACAATATTCTTATCACACTATCTATTACTGACTGAACTTTGTCTTATTTACCTCAATGTTCCTTATCCAACCAATTGTTATTGTAATTAATTTTTATATATGATTTTTTTCATCTTATTCACTTTTTGATATTTAAATTTTTTATAATATCTGCGTAATGGCTGCTTACTTTTATGGAATCAGTTTTATAATTGACTGCATTTTCAATGTTTTTTGTTATGTGTATGGTTTCTATTATTTTTCTGTTTTTTGTATTTTTTTCTACTCCTAAAATTTTTACCTCTTTGAAATTAAATTTATGTTTTTTTACAATACTATGTTGGGCTAGGGCTGTGACATTAATGTTTTTAATATTATTACAATTTTCTGTGTGCTGTTTTATTCTTGTATCTAATTTTTTAGACGTTTCTCCTATATAAATACCATCACATAAATACCATCTAAAAAATTAGATACAAGAATAAAACAGCACACAGCAAATTGTAATAATATTAAAAACATTAATGTCACAGCCCTAGCCCAACATAGTATTGTAAAAAAACATAAATTTAATTTCAAAGAGGTAAAAATTTTAGGAGTAGAAAAAAATACAAAAAACAGAAAAATAATAGAAACCATACACATAACAAAAAACATTGAAAATGCAGTCAATTATAAAACTGATTCCATAAAAGTAAGCAGCCATTACGCAGATATTATAAAAAATTTAAATATCAAAAAGTGAATAAGATGAAAAAAATCATATATAAAAATTAATTACAATAACAATTGGTTGGATAAGGAACATTGAGGTAAATAAGACAAAGTTCAGTCAGTAATAGATAGTGTGATAAGAATATTGTAGTAAAAAGTGGTAGTCATGTGAATATATATATATATATATTTTTTATATAAAATGACCAATTTACTTAGGTAATGGAATATAACTGTAATATAGAAATAGATGGACCTAGCCACCAAAAATTGTCAGGTACTATTCAATATATGGATTATTGAATTGATCAAATATGTTATGTTATTTAAAATGATTGATTATTTAAAATGGACACATTTTGTGATAGGTGTAAGGATTGCTAGTCTTAGCTGAAGAAATTTGCCCTGAAGAGGGACGAATAGTCCGAAACGTCGGCAAATTAATGTATATGTTTTAAATTTTTAATAAAAGAAATTTGGAAGAAGTATTTCACCATTCTTCATTTACAATAATGATAATGTGTTATTATAAAAAGGTAATAAGGGGTTATTAATTCGTAAATCTTTAATGGTTGTTCCGATAACGAAATTTGATAAGCAAGTTATTCATAGGTCAAATTTATTTATAAGGAGGTTAATTCCTCATGAATATTATAACAGATGGATAATAAATTCGGAACTGGGGCGGAAATTTCCTTCTTCTGAGATAGAAGTAACGAACGATGAGGAAGCTGGTACATTTGTAAGAATGACTTATTGTAACATACAAAAAAAAAAAAAAAGAACATGCAAGATTATATTTAATTATATTATGAAAATAATTACCTTTTTTAAAAAAGATTTGGTGCTAGAACAATTCTTTGATGCGCGGTCATAAGGGCTGAAGTCAAAAGTTTTAAATTTTTCAGGAGTCCAACAACAAATTAAAATCTTCATTATTGATATTATTTGTGATTGTTATTTTTATAGAACAATATAGTTTGACTATATTGTGCATTGACCTTAATACCAACCGCTAGATCTGATTTCGTGCTATAATATTACGACATAGTCTCCAAATGATCAAATAGTGACTTAAGCCCTGATGACCGCGGATAAAATAATTAATTGATTTACAGCTAGTCTAAGAAACCACTGCCTTAAATTCAAATTTCATATTTATGCATTTTTAAATTATGATGGAATTATCTATCCAGCAATATTATAAATTATTTATTAACTAAAAAGCATTGTATGCGGATTCATTGCTCAATATGGGTTTGCTGGAGTGGGAGAGACAATTCCCATTGTCTGCCTCATTCTGATTGTCCCATTCCTTTTGTAACTAGCAATAATTTGGATAAAACATTATTTTTTTTTTTCAGATATTATTCATTTTGTATTAGTAATTAAGCTATGAGCTAGGGTAGTACTTTCTAGAAAAAATAATGATGTGGATGGCCAGCATTATATTCTTGTTGTTGACTACTTGTTTTCAACAGTGTTGTCCATTCTAAACATGTTTAATTTTCAATTAAATAAGAAAAAATCTGATACTGTTGATGTGCTGTTTATTATAATAACAACTGCATATGACACCGAGAAAGTCTACAAATAATCTAAAAATTGAGTATTGGCTGTTGAAATGACTGAAAACATAGTAAAGTTACATACTTCATATCTTTCAGATAGCAAATTCCTGTAAACATCATGGAAAATCCAGTCCACTAACTCAAACTAAATTATTTTGTCTAGTCTCAGTTATCCCGGTAACTAAAGAGCCTATGCTTGTACAGCAAATATCTGCTTGAACCAGAGTTGAAATTCCCTCTAATTAATTAGAAATTATTCATAAAAAATGAATGTATTGAATATATAGATCCATAAGGCTAGATTGAATGTATGGCTGATATATTCCGATGTATCATATAAAAAAGAAAAGAAAAGAACGTATAGTAACGTGAAACCAAACACAAAACTTGTTGTTGGATCAGCTGGAACAAATTGTTCTATTACATGTTTGTGACTACGTTGTTGGAGCACCATCTAAGCAGGGTTAGAACCTTCCTCACAGTTCTACTTCAGACGAGATATAAGGAGCAATGGAGTGTTAGTCTTATTCTGAAGTTTAAGTCATATGGTTACATTTGTGTTGCTATATCGTTACAAATTGATATTTTTGTAACAGTATTAATTAGTTGTGTTTTCATTGTTTGTGTGGCATTGAAAATGATTATTTTCGTTTAATATAAATTGTTTAACCCACATAAGTGTTACAAAATAATTTTGTAGCCTTTCTTGCTCTTCCTGTAAAGTAATAACAAAGCAAAGACAATATCGATTTATAATAAAACCAAAAATTACCTCATTTTTTTTTTCATTTGTATTTATTATGCGTTATATCATGACAAAGTAACATTTTATCTTCCATTGAATTTGTAAAGGCTTAAGCACCTTTTCAATAAGAAATTATTTATAAAATCTATAATAATATTTAACACCATATTTAATTAAATAAATAAAGTAACCCCGTAGTTGAGTTATTGGCAGTTTTAATATATATGCGATTTAGACAAAAATTCCCACTGAAAGAGAAAAAAAAATGTCCCCACCAGAGGGTTAAAGGCAAGGCTTCCCAAAATACATTGGATTGCAACCAGCAGATCGTTGATCCGAAAATACATTAGGTAACTACTAACACATCAATCAATAATTCTGTTCCTCGTGTAACCTAGAAACCAATGTTATTAAATTGGAAATAGAAAAGATTTTCAAATGTAATGAGTTTTGACTAAAGTAAATGACAGAAAGAAAATAACAAAAAAATTAACACCAAGTCTCTTTAAGAGCCTGTAGTTATATGCCATTATAACCTATGTCTGAATAATTTCCGTTATCTTATTTCTTATATACTTTGAATAAAATAGTAGATCAGAATTCCAATCCAGTCCAAGTATTTCACAAAACAGGAAAAATAATTCTTAGCTTTCTACCTAACAACTAGGGCCATCCTCCTCTCAGAAATTTATTACCTTTCGGACCTCCGAAGCTACACATCCTACGATACACACACCTTATACCCGAGGACACTAATGGCGGAGAAGTGTCGAAGGACGTTCTCTTTAATTAGGATGGACATCGGGATGGGAGATATAACCAAGAATACTGGACCTTCCACAGCTGATAAACGATATAGCCTTCTCTTGTCTCAATTAGTAAACACTCGTTCGGCTGGACTCTTCTTTTTGGATCCAACATTTCTTTTTCATCGGACCATTCCTTAAAAAGATTCAGAGTGGTTTCAAATATATTTTTTTTTTTTTTGTTTATCTATAAGTATCAACATTTCTTTTATTATTCATTTTATTCCTAATTGAAACAGAAGATTTTCCTGTTATCCTACAGGACTACAGGACACATACTCTATTTGTATTTTAGAATAATTCATTGTATTCATATGAGCCATTAACCTTTTTTTTTTTATAAGATTCCATCTAAAATATTTACATTAACATACAAAATTAAATACTACTACAGAGAGACATCCTATGCACAGCTTAAAATAGTTAAAATGTCAGAGAATGATTCCATCAAAATCACTTTCCTAAATTTTATGTTAATTAGCAAATGAACATAATATATAAAAAAAATCTGGTGCGATGTGCGCAACACATACTTATTTCACTTACCGACCTACATAGAGTAGAGACCGATGTATTTTAATAATTGTGTAAACGCAATAAAGTAAATTCACAGAAAATAGCTTTATCCACATTAATTAATTTATTTTTGTATCTTATTCTCCATAAGGCATTAAGTATTATAATTATTTCAAAACTTGAAATTCTTCAGTAATTTTCGATTTACTATAAATAATTTCTTTTTCTTTTTTTAACGAGAAAAAGTCGAGTTTTTTTTATAACGTTTTTTGTAAATATATCAAGAATGGCAATCGGTAGATAGGGTATTTACGTTACGCAGAAAATTGGAACTTAGTTTCCGAATTTTAATCTCTGTCTTTCCGGACAACCACCTAATATTTCATTAAGAAATCTATTAGGGACTACAGTTTTAAACTAAATTTTACCGTATTAACTGTTAATACCTCGTTCGACACGAAATTTAATGCCCTTCTATTTTAGAAAGAACACAATTTCGTCTGCGATAAATCGTTTTTGAGTTATTAGCGAAAAATTGGAAAAAGTTCGAAAATGTTAATTTTGTTCGCCGGTAAAATTTGATGGCAACCGATCTGAGGTGGCAGACGTTCACATTTGTTGTCTTTGAAATGAGTACTTTCAGCATGTATGATCGGGGTCCAAGGTGGTGGAAGCGCAAAATATGGTATCATCAAGAAACCACTTAGCCTCTCCACCACAACTCCTCTCTCACCTGTCCGTGGTGGACCCTACCAAGCCGAGCAACCCAGCCCAAGGTGGCGGCAATCAATCCCTGCGGAGGACTGGCGAGCTAACGAGAGATAGGGGGCCCATGTAAAAATGGGTGCTGTTGTTCCAAGCTTACGGAACCTCTTTTACTGGGCCAATCACCCGTAAAAGCGATAAAAAGATTCAAAGCACAAACATCGTCCTCGGATTCAATCAGTCAAAACGGATACGACGCGGCGCTCAAAAGGACTTAAGACTTGCTACTTGGAATATAAGAACGCTTACTGGGAAGGAGATGGAAGGAGTGGGAGAAATGGAAACATACCATCTGGATATATTGGGTGTAAGCGAGGTGAAAAAGAAGGGATGCGGGGAGATAAAGTTACCAAAAAATTATACACTAATGTACTCTGGGGTCCCAATAGGAATAAGTGCTAAAGAAGGCGTTGGAGTGATAATTAAGAACAACCTCCTCTCAAACGTGGCAGAATGGTATCCGGTATCCTCCAGGATGTTGGTCATCAATATTAAATTTTCCATTGGCCAAAGTACCTTAATACAAGTATACGCCCCTACAGAAGACTCAGACATACTGGAAAAGGAACAATTCTATACCAGTTTGGAGACAGAAGTGATCAAAGCCCAAAACAACAGAAGAGAGGTCATAATTATGGGCGATTTCAACGCGAGAACAGGATCCGATTTCAACAGAGCCCATGGAGTAATGGGGAGATATGGAGGAGAAACTATTAAAAATAACAATGGCCAACGTCTTATAGATTTCTGTATAGACCATAACCTATTGATAGGAAATTCATTCCTTCCACACAAAAAAGTGCACAAAATAACTTTTGCCACCCATGGAAGAAACACAAACAGTATAATCGACTATTTCATATATAGTAAACAGATAAGAAGATACTTTACAGATGTGAAAGTTATAAGAGGAGCTGAAATAGGCTCTGACCACTTACTATTAGTTGCAGACACCCAAATTATTCAGCCAAGGAAGAAACCATGGAAAAAATATGAGAAAATAGATGAAACCAAACTTTTAATTCCAGAAAACCAAGAAAAATATGCCAAAGAACTGGAACGAAAATTGGTAGGCATCAACATGGAAGAAAATGTGGACAGCATATGGGCTGAAATTAAAAAGCACATCCTACAGACTGCAAAGGTAATATGTGGTGTCAAAAGATATTCATCTGGTGCAAAAAGAACCGACTGGTGGAGCGATCGGGTAAAGGCATCGGTGCAAAGAAAGAAACTGGCTTGGAAAGAATATAACAGCAACAAATGCAATAAAACATGGGAAATATATGTCAGAAGAAGAAATGAGACAAAAATGGTCATAAGAACTGCCAAAAAGAAAAGTTGGGAAGAGTTTGGGCGAAAACTCCAAGACTATAAATCTAACTCAAGGAAATTCTGGAAAAAGATTAAAACGTTAAAAGGCAAAAAATGCAAGCCCATCCGGAATATAAAAGATATATCAGGTAAAATGTTGACAAAAGATGAGGATATATTAGACAGATGGAATCAGCACTACTCCCAGGTATTTGGAGAAATTAGGAGTGAAACAGATGTGGAAGAAGAGGGAGAACAACCACAGGAATATGATGCAATGTTGTCGGTACTTCAAACGAAGCACGCGTGCTAATGTGGATGCCCTTTTGTGGAGGGTCGAACAGAACAGACTGAGTGGGTCCCTCTCTCTGTTTTTTTAAATGTTTCTCTGATGAATAATCATTATTTTTTGTGTGGGAAGAAGAAGTGGAAGCAGCGATTGAAAGACTGAAGACAGGAAAAGCACCGGGAAGAGACGACATCGCGCCCGAATACATAAAATATGGAGGACAAAGTCTGATCGGAGCTCTACAGGGCCTATTCCTAAAAGTATACACGGAAAAAAGAATACCTAAAGAATGGGAGTATAAAATCATCATTCCTATCTTCAAGAAAGGGAGCCAAAGTGAATTCCAAAACTAGAGGGCCCATCTGTCTATCTCAAGTTGTATACAAAGTATACACATCTATCCTTGAGAGAAGATTGAGAGGTCTCGTGGAGGACCAACTAGAGGAGGAACAAGCGGCTTTCAGGCCATTGAGACAAACTCAGGACAACATTTTCGCTTTGAGGACTATAATGGAGAAAGCATGGGAACGAGACAAAAACATCTATATGGCATTCCTGGACATAAGGGCTGCATTTGATTCAGTTCCTAGGAGTGAGATTTGGAACGCACTAAGAAAGAACATCCCAGGAGACCTTATTAAAGCAATCCAGTCTACATATAAAGACTCAAAAGGAATAGTGAGGATCAATGGGAAGGAATCCAGGAGCTTCAGGATGGATAGAGGAGTCAAACAGGGCGATAGTCTCAGCCCATTACTCTTCATTATATTCATGGATGAGATCCTAAAAATCTGCAAACGAAGAACAGCAAGAGCAATCATAGGAAAATGGAATTTAAGAATAATACTCGCCCAAGCTCTTGTATATGCGGATGATATTGTCCTCATGGCAGACTCTACAGAATCACTACAGCAAGCCATCATAGAATGGGAAGCAGAAGTAGGAAGAAAAGGAATGCTGATAAACGAGGATAAAAGCAAAGTTATGCAGATAGGACGAGCTGCTGAAGACATACAGATAAACTGTAGAGGTAAGACCCTCGAGGTGGTTGATGAATATATGTACTTGGGAACAGTTGTTGAAAGGAACGGGAAAATAGACCAGGAACTATCTAATAGAATTCAAAAAGCAAATGGCGTCTATTATCAAATATGCAACACTGTCATAGGGAAACGAGAGGTCGAAAACAAGACAAAAATGATTATATACAATACGCTGTACCTCCCAACCCTGCTGTACGGATGTGAAAGCTGGGTACTACTTGATAAGCATAAAAGCAGACTAACAGCATCCGAAATGAAATACCTAAGGAGAGTTGCTGGCCGAACCAGGAGAGACCATATCCGTAATGAAAGGATTAGAGAAGAACTAAGAGCGACACCAATAATAGAAACGCTAGAAAGGAAAGAACTCAAATGGTTTGGGCATGTGATGAGGATGAAAGAGGAAAGGGAGCCCCGGAAGTTTTTCGAGGCAAGACCGACGGATAAAAGGCCGAGGGGTCGACCTCGGAAAACATGGTCGGACGTTATCACCAAGCTGGGATAAAAGAGAGGCAAGCAGCTGGGTGCTATGAGGACGCTGGCGAAGGACCGAGATGGCTGGCGAAAATGGATTGACGTGGCCCCTCCACGCTGAAAGGCATCAAGGAGGAGGAAGAAGAAGAAGAAGAAGCATGTATGATCAAAAATTTTCTTCAAATCAGTCACCTTTTCGGCCCTCAGCTCCCGGACTAGTATAACTAAAATTTTATGGAACTAAATCATATCTTACCATATGTATAAAGATAAACAGCATTAAATATTTTGAGCATTAATTATCTTTCTAGTTGTTATAAAAACTTAATTTAGTTAATAAGGGAACAAATGATTTCCGTTAAATAGGTATGTTCCAACAAACACTTACGCCTTAGGGTCTGGCCACACCGGATCCGCACCGCAGCAGTAATATAGGTTATGTTCAGAATATTTTTAATATAACCTCCATATTACATTTATTTATGCCTAAAGTTCAGGCCACACATGTCAGACACAAGCCACTTTAGGCATAACTAAAAGTAATATGTAAGTTAAATTAAAAATATTCTGAACAGAACCTGTATTATTGCTACGGTGCGGATCCGGTGCGGACATGTGTGGCCAGACCTTTATTCATATGTGGTAGTAATATACATACAGCCACTATAACAATGGACTGTATGTATATTACTGCGCATGCGAAACAGTTGCCAAGTGCTTGTTGGAACAAACATATTATGTTTTCCAATGCAAAATGTATTGATGTCTATTTTTCAGACAAACATACGTTCTATGAATCTATAAACTAAATATTATTCTTTCTGATATCCTCAGCTCTCCAACGGAATATTATACCTATATAATTCTGCACTCATTAACGGTTCATTCAAGTTTTCATCTTGTGGAAACACTTTTCTTCATTATCCTTTATACGTTTACCAAATTCTTTCATATTTAATATTTAGCCATTTCTCATTACTAGACATAATGAGAGACAGTTAATTTCTCCATATAAACATAATTAAAGGTACTTTATAGGAATACAATTTTCCTTCGCCATTTAAGCACCATCAGAACATTTCAATGTTGATAAAACCTACTTGATTGTTGATGTTATCATTAAACATCAATTATCATTAAATATGACGAGTTTAATCAAAATCGTTAAAGTCATTTGTTTGAGAAAATCGCAAAAAACTTAAAAATGTAAAATAAATTATAAAGTAAAGTAATTCGTTAACTGGATTATGAAGAAATTTTTGCTCTCACATCCTACTGTCATATAAACTGCTGTCATATACCTACTTTAAATACCAAATTTCAGTTTCGTGCAGTTTATAGTATTTGAGCTAGATTGTTCACACACACACACACACACATTTCCGTTGAAAACCGGAAGTCGAAATTTTTCACGATCTCAATACTTTTCCTTACTATTTATTTCATATATAGGTAAGTGAAAGTAAAAAAAAGTAGCAATAAAAAATACTTTAGAGAGTAAATAGGTTATCAAATTATTTAAAACCGTTTAAGTTCTGAAAGAAATATGGAACAAGATAATCTTTAATTAAATATATTTCAGTTTACAAACTTTAGTTCCATAATAGATTTCTGAATAGAATATAAGGTGGTTTCAGAAGAAAAGTAATCGTTTTCGGTTTCCAAAAAGGATACGAGACCAATATTTGAAAATTAGATTTAATTTACTACGCCATAAATACACCTTCTATCTATTTCCCTTCCCGAAATATTAACAGAAGCAACTCGCAGTAAAAATAAAAGTATATTAAAAACAAACTCGTCTGTTGATGAGAAGGATTTTTGGGCCCCTTGAAATATAAAAATAAGCAATAATGAATTGAAAAGTACCGATGAATTTCAAGTTTTATAATTCTTCATATTATAATACTTCAAACGTATGGAGACAAACAAAAACAAGTAAATAAATGTGGAAAAATTTGTGAAAAAAGCAGAATGGCGTTTACATATTTATCAAAACACGTCGATTTCTTATCTGAGTAGGTTGGTAAGTGAATTGTGTGTAGCGCGCATCGCACCAGAATTTTCTATTTTAAGATTTAACAGTAATACAAAAGTGGGAAAAATAATACACACTAAAATAACCAACAGATGAAGACATATATATAAGAAATAAAATGATACACTCTGTGAAGATTGAAGTAAATTGGATTTATGTTTGGGCAAAAAGGCTTAAGTCATGAATACAATTTTTTGTCTTGTCTTCTTAAAATTCATAATTGACTATAATTTATTCGTTAATAAACATAATTTATTACAGTCTCTGTTTAAAGAATATAGTTTCATTCATTATTCTGGAATAAAGAAATACAATCAGAAAGAATTTATAATGATTTTCAATAGCTTGGTAAATCGTTGTTTAAGCTTCACATTCCATGACATAACCCCTTTTGACCAAACACCAGTGATATGTCATATAAAATCTATGAACAATGTAGAAATGGTTCTGTTTTTGATGATTATTTTTGTTTTGATTTTTATTATTTGGATGATTCAATTTATTTCACGTCAACGAGAAACAAATGATTATGTGGATTTTAGTCCACTTTTGAAGAATAACTCCGTTCCAGAGGTCAACCCCTACAGCCGACAGGTCGGAGGTCAGGCGTTGGAAGCCAATATTCCGGAGGGTATTGCGGCAAATTGGCCCGCGCCTAGCTGCCCCCAGGCCTCCCTCGTAATCACAGCTATTCCGATTCCATAAAGTCTCAAGTACCGGTCATAAATCATGTCACGTCACCATTAGTACTCCGGAAATTCAGAGCATAATCTATGGAACCACGGTACCGGGGTACAAAGGGGTATCAGCTGGGGCTGGTAAGGTATGGTGCGGGTGGGCCTTAACTTCCTAACCAATGACAGTTCATACGAGGAGGAAGTCATACGTATTCTTAGACTGTGCGTATTTATACCCCGTGGGTCTGAGCTGCCGTAGGCGAATACTAAGGATTATGAATACTCGAATAGATGTACGACTCAGTCATTGATCAAAGTGATTAGGAACAGTGAATAGGGGTGTAATGTAAACTTTGATTGGCCTGATTCGGTTATCGTACGTAATGATTCAAGAGACAGTCCAATAAAGATTCCAGTTCCATTAAAGATTTCACATCGTCATAAATTTAAAGATTTGTGTCAATTATGGTAGTTTGATAAAAAAAAGAAAGGTAACTCATAAGTAACCAAAGCAGCATCGATCAACAATTAATATTTGTTAACATTTTATTAAAGGGCATCAGTCTACCTTCACTGCTAATTTTAGATAAGTGCTTGTATTGATTTTGATTTTTCGAGAGCTTTAGAACAGAAAAATTTGAAAATAGTAACCAGGATTATTTGAGTTCATTTTCTGCAAACTGTAAATACCCCTTATATCAATTCCCATTGACCATATACTCATAAAAAAGGTTTAAAAAAATCGATGAACTTTTTTTTTTTCCTTTTGTCTTCTGATTCTGACCATGGTCGGTAGGTCGAGATTTATTCCGGGGGCCTCCATGAAATAAAAGTCAACCCTCCCAGGGCGGATTCGAACCGCCACCGTTCGGCTTGAACGTGCTTAAGCGGGTCGCGCTCAAACATGCTCGGTATCCTGGCCCAAAAAAAAAAACTAAAATCGGTGAACTATTGATGAATAGTTTGATAGGTGAATAATTTCCTCTTTAAAAGAAGTAATAAATAATAATGGATCCAAAATTACTGAAGACTATCCAGTTTAGCAAGAATTATAAGACTTTGTACCTTATGGGAAATATCAAACAAAAATGAGTAAATAAATGTGGATAAAGCTATTTCCAGTAAATTTTCGCGTCTACGCAATTATCAAAACACCTCAGTTTCTACTATAGGCAGGTTTGTTAGTGAAATTTGTACATTGTGCGCATCGCTCCACATTTTTTAATAAAATAATTGATTACTCTCACTTTATGGACATGTTTCGTACATATTTTTTTTTTTAGAACATAAAAAATAGAACACATCGGAGACGATAAGAAAACAGTAAAGGCAGGAATCGTAGCAAATAGTAATTTTTACATCAATGAAATTGCCAATTGTATTTCACGCTGTAGGCAATACATTTCTATCGAATTTGTTCCGGTGTGACCAACTATATTGATTAATTCAATATTTTATCTAATAAAGCTCTCGAAAAATCAAAATCAATACAAGCACTTATCTAAAATTAGCAGTGAAGGTAGACTGATGCCCTTTAATAAAATGTTAACAAATATTAATTGTTGATCGATGCTGCTTTGGTTACTTATGAGTTACCTTTCTTTTTTTTATCAAACTACCATAATTGACACAAATCTTTAAATTTATGACGATGTGAAATCTTTAATGGAACTGGAATCTTTATTGGACTGTCTCTTGAATCATTACGTACGATAACCGAATCAGGCCAATCAAAGTTTACATTACACCCCTATTCACTGTTCCTAATCACTTTGATCAATGACTGAGTCGTACATCTATTCGAGTATTCATAATCCTTAGTATTCGCCTACGGCAGCTCAGACCCACGGGGTATAAATACGCACAGTCTAAGAATACGTATGACTTCCTCCTCGTATGAACTGTCATTGGTTAGTAAGTTAAGGCCCACCCGCATCATACCTTACCAGCCCCAGCTGATACCCCTTTGTACCCCGGTACCGTGGTTCCATAGATTATGCTCTGAATTTCCGGAGTACTAATGGTGACGTGACATGATTTATGACCGGTACTTGAGACTTTATGGAATCGGAATAGCTGTGATTACGAGGGAGGCCTGGGGGCAGCTAGGCGCGGGCCAATTTGCCGCAATACCCTCCGGAATATTGGCTTCCAACGCCTGACCTCCGACCTGTCGGCTGTAGGGGTTGACCTCTGGAACGGAGTTATTCTTCAAAAGTGGACTAAAATCCACATAATCATTTGTTTCTCGTTGACGTGAAATAAATTGAATCATCCAAATAATAAAAATCAAAACAAAAATAATCATCAAAAACAGAACCATTTCTACATTGTTCATACCTCAGCGTACGAAACCTGTTTAGCACATAAACCTTTACAACGAGCACCAGCTGGCCTCATGGGTCACCAAAGAATGGTCACGCGACCATGGCAACTTGTATCGGCCGATATCATGGGACCTCTGCCTCTGTCAAGCAATCGAAACCGCTTTATCGTTGCTTTTTCGGACTATTTCTCGAAGTACAGCATTTTTATACCTGTAAGAACAGCGACTGCAAAGATCGTTAGTAATATACTGGAGAAAGAAGTGGTGCTTATGTTTGGTGCACTCCAAGTGGTGATTTGTGACAACGGACCGCAGTTTAAAAGTCGCGTATTCCAAGCAAAAGCAGCTGAATACGACATCGATATTTCATACACGCCGAATTACCATCCGCAGGCTAATCCCATGGAACGACCTAACCGTGTAATAAAGACCCTAATTTCTTCTTATGTGAAGGACAACCAGAGACGTTGGGATAAAGACTTGAATAAGCTGGCTTTCGCTATCAAGACCGCTGTTCATGAAGTCACCGGATATTCTCCCGCTTATATATGGTAGAGAGCTTGCCCGCACGGGCAAAGAACACCTGAACTTCGACGAAGATCAAGAGAACGATAATTTCGATCATAGGAAAGAATATGTGGAAAGGTTAAAGAACATGCCGCTTTTGTACAAAGAAGTATAAGACAAATTAGCGCGGGCTTACGAGAGTAGCAGCGCTACGTACAACTTTAGGAGAAGACCACAAGAATTTCACGTGGGTGAAACAGTGTGGAGGAGGAACCATCAGCTCTCCGATGCAGCGTCGTACTTCAACCGTAAGTTGGCACCAGCATTCGTCAAATGTGTAGTGACGAAGAGAATCGGCAACCTGCTGTATCAACTAAGAGACATCGACGGAAGAGACGTAGGAAAGTGGCACGTAAAGGATTAGAAACCTCACCCACAAGAGCTCGAAAACGAAGAGACATGATGTAAATATATAGTTTATGTAAATAGTTTAGAAGTGGTTATGGTAAAGAAAAATTAGGAACTAATTTTTTTTTTTTTTAGGAAAAGGGGGGGTTGTTACAGTTAAATTTTCGTTAAGGCATTTAAATTTAATTTAAAATTTCGTCATGGCAACAAAACCAAAACAAAAATTATTTCTTTATTTTTATAAGTCAGAGCAGCTGGTGTCTAAATAAAATAATGATGTAGATTTAATATAAATTATAGAAATACTTATTTTCCTGTATTAGAGATAAATAATTAATAACTGATAATATTTATTATTTATTTTAAATAAAAATAATTGATTTGGAAAATCGACAATCGAAACGAGAGTTATAGTATGCGACCGAGTGGTGGCCGGCAGAGAGAAAACACAAGTGAGTTTAGCCAGTGTCGTGAGCACATAGTGTGTTTTGGTTAAAAGAAATTTCCACGGTTTTACCGGATAATTTGAATGGACCTTCGCTTCTGATTCACCCAAAACGCGAGTGCAGACGGTGGATTACCGGAAGGAGCTAGGAATGCGAGTCCCTCGGGAGATTTGAAGAAAAGAAGGCAACAGCGGCGGAGGAGAGGAGAAGCTTGGAAGTCCTGCTGCTAGAATTGGGAAGTACAGACTCTTTTTTTTTATTTGTTTCCAATTGAATTAATCAGTAAAAGGAGGAGATGACATTTCTTTTGGTTTTCTGTTTTTTTTTGTATGCATGTATTAAATACTTTAATTTCTTTATGTATGTTAATTTTAGAAAATTAAGGGGTTAATTTTATTTGATTTAGTTTGTAGTTTGGTTAAGTTTGATTTCGTTTGTATCTCTTTATTTTTTTTAATTATTAATGAATAAAAACATTTTAAAAAGGATTTAAATAAATAATGTAAGAGAATTTCAGCTGTACACCTAGTTACTCTGATAATAGAATTATACTGACAATAGGTAAGTTGAACTGTTACCATGGTTTCAAGTGATGAATGATGTTAGCCTAGTGCATAGCGCGCTAGACTCACGTTGTGAAGGTTAATGGTACAAATCCAGGTGTGTGGGTAATAGATTGCTCACCCCGTTTGGAGGAAAAACGTGGTAGCATAGTCTTAATTACAAGTAATGACTTCAACAGCAACAATTTTCTAATTATCAGCGATTCTTATTCAGCTCTAAAATCCATAAAAAAGTTCCAGTTCCAGGATAACCCCATAATAACGTCTATAATACATAAAATTTCAGGAACAAACAAAATTTCTTTGGGTCCCCAGTCATGTCGGAATAAAAGGAAATTAACTGGCTGACACAGCTGCGAAGGAAGCCTGCAACTTATTTCCAGTTCCCAACGTTAAAATTGCGCTCTACGACTTCCACACAGCTATCTTCAATCAATATAAAGAAGCTTGGGGCCAGATTTGGACATCGGTTCCGGCTACTAATAAGATGAAGAAGCTGTTTAGAGATAGCCACCCTCTCCCAGAAATATACGGAACCCGGCGAGAGCAGACTATAGTAACTCGCCTAAGAATTGGGCACACCAGGCTAACCCACGGGCATCTCTTCGAAGATAAACCTCCACCAACATGCCCAAGATGCAATTTAAATTTAACTGTGGAACACATCTTAGAAGACTGCCCAGGACTGGAAGCAGCGAGAAATACGCACCACATCAAGGGATATGCCGAAGCACTAAAACCAGAATGTTCAAAGAACTTATTTAAATTTCTAAAAGAAATTAGTATTTATAAATCTCTATAAAATTATCAGAGTTCTTATGTATTTATAAATCAATAGAATTTGGTGCCTATAGCCTATGATGTTGTATATGGCACCTAAAATGTAACTAAATAAATAAATAAATATATGTATAAGATTATTATGTTTTTTTGCAATCACCTGCACTTTGTTAGTATTGGCACAAGCTCTTTGATACCCTTCACACAGATCTCTCCCGCCTTTTGTATACAGAGAATGTGATGAATATAAAGGGAGATATACACGTATATATAAATTAATATTATTAATTACATATCGTATATAATATTATAAAATAATATATGTATATATATATTTGTATAAATTAAGGTTTTTATATACAAGGAATATGATTAATATACAGACTTGTTCTACACCTTCAAAGAAACGGGTTCAAAAGCTCTTTGAACGTTATCTTGTAAAAACCATAACAAACTCGCTTTGGCTGTTTTTATTGATCACTTGTACTTTTTTGGGGTCTTAAAGTATCGTGATGCAGTACTCTTCTCCTCTTAAAACAATAAAACGATCCAAATATTCCCTTTTCGGTTCCCAAACCCGAATGCCATAATTTTTTCAGAGAACTTGACATCTTGAATTTTCAGGACATTGGTGTAATGAACCAACTAAGCTTCATCACCAGTTAAATAATCCTGAATTCCAAATCGAACACCCCCGATTCAATTTATGCTGTTCTGTCTGGTAAAATTCTTAATCTCAATCTCCGATATCTACAACGTTTCTAAAAATTGTTGTTATAAAATTTGGATATTTATCCACTCTCAAGTGGAGGATGACCGCATCCTCGATTTTTGAAGACAAATTTGGCGTTCCAAGCAGGGTATAAATCAACTCACGATACCACTAAATACATTCTTTCGGTTCATCCATGGACAACAATCTTCCACACACCACTCCGAAATATGGGAGCAACTTGTTTGTAAGATGAAATTCGTGAAAGTGGATTAAACATTATTTCTAATAGTTTTCATTTTTTTTTCACTCCTTGGCTACATAGTTAGGACTAATTTTCTGAAAGTAGATATAATCACATTGGTAGGGATTATTAAATAAAAATTACAATAACGGGTGAGCGTAGAGCCGTGATCTAAGGATATAAGTAACACCGCCATTTCTCAGGTGAAGCTATCAGATGTAACAATCTCCAGTAACAAGGTTGGCTCCTGGAGAGGTGTCAATTTATCTGGAGAAATCCCTTGAGACTACCCTAAGTACTCGTCTACCGAGTATCCTATCTCCACCTGTACTTCATCTTATTCAGCTTTAGTTTCTCAACTTCAGGTCAAAAATAACTGACCAATTATGAGCAATAAAAGATGAAAAAATGTTTAATTAATTAGAAATGGGTTTAAATTTTAAATTAATTCATTTCAAATCAATCAAACATATTTGAGAATTATATTATGAGAATTATATTTTATGATAAAAAACATTTTATAAAAAAATATTAAACCGACTTCGAAACCTAGGAACCAGTAAAAATAAATTCACTGAAAAGTATGAAATAATTACCTTCTGATTTTTATGAATACACAGCAAAATGGAAAATGGTATAAAAAGTGGAAAAGTGTAATAAGACGAATAATTTTATTTTGATTTGTACAAATACACACTAATTGTTAATAAAAATTATTAAATTTAAATATTAAATACTATGTTCAATACAACACAATCTTTTCGGAGGCGGCGCAAAATAGAAATAACATGTTACTGATACAATTCCATTAGTAGGCATTGAAATCAATAGCTGGGAAGAGAAGATCCATTTAGAAGATTTTCATAATGGCTAGTGTAAAAAATTTTAAATTTTGCGCCGCCTCCGAAAAGATTGTGTTGTATTCAACATAGTATTTAATATTTAAATTTAATAATTTTTATTAACAATTAGTGTGTATTTGTACAAATCAAAATAAAATTATTCGTCTTATTACACTTTTCCACTTTTTATACCATTTTCCATTTTGCTGTGTATTCATAAAAATCAGAAGGTAATTATTTCATACTTTTCAGTGAATTTATTTTTACTGGTTCCTAGGTTTCGAAGTCGGTTTAATATTTTTTTATAAAATGTTTTTTATTTAACAATTTTTAGTTGGAGAAGATAACAAATGTAGAAAACCGTACGTTGGTTTAAAAATTTCGTTGGTAATTGGTCGTTGATAAAATAAACGTTGATTTAAAAATTTCGAAATCTTTTTACGCTCTACCACGTTTGTCTTTCCCAGGTCTTTTTATTATACAATAATTATATACAATTATTATGAAATTCACTTTACCTTTTCAATTTTATGAATAAACACAGAAAAGTGGGAAAGCGGTGCGTGTATAATACAACTTTCAACACACTACGTTTTATGATTATAAATGGATTTTTTTTTTTTTTTTAAAAGATCAATGTTCAATTGGGAAGGGAACACATAAAATGTTTTTCCACAATGACAATATTTTTCCTTTGCTAAATGTCGTCAGTACTTGTCATTTACGTAGAGCATCAGTGTTCCCAGATGTGTCGAGTTAAATATACATAGATACATAAATCCGGCCATTCCAAGATGAAGTAGATAAGTCACTGAACAGTCGAGAATTTGGCCGATTTTAGACAAGATATCGTTAATGGAGAATCGATGAGGATGCTAATATGACCTATAGTAAATTTGAAAGTAATTTTTAAATTTTGATTGCTTGAATATCCTTCTGAAAACTATGGCGATATTAAACACGACTTCATTGGATTACATCATTGGATAGAAGTCCCTGCAAAAAAGGGGCAACCATAAAATTTATCGATATCAAAAAGACTGTCTCGTTAGGATAAAAGCAACAGGGTTTGGGACTCACATATGGTTAATTTATTATTACGAAGGATATTATTCTCCGTATTAGACTACTGACTTAATTCCAAAGGTTGATTCAATTATGTTCGTAATTCCTTTCGATGAATTTTTGACTAAATTTATTACCGAAGTACTATGAATTATATCCTTCGTAATAAAACATTATTCAGAAAATAAATTGCTAAACAATGTTGCTTCAATTCTAGTGGCATAGCATTTATCATCATTTTTAACAATCATTTCCATGACTGCCAAATTTTCGCTGAGGGGACTTTCATACAATGAGGTTGTTTTCGGGTAGTTATCAAGTTTTATTTTGTAGTTTTTATTGATGGATGAACACCAGCAAAAGCATCGATAGTTGTAGAAACAAATTTAAAAACCGATACTAGTAATCCGGATAACATAACAGAAGTGTCACCCATAAAGGATCGGCACAAGACCTCCGGCAAGATATTCAACAGTAACCGAGTGTATCCGGAAGAAGACAGAGGTACCTGAATCCTTTGTTAAGTCAACTGAAAATGAGCTTTTCCAGGAATTATTTTATTCTTTTTTAATGTGCATAGTCAATAAAAGATAGAAATCAAAATCTAATTTAAATCAATAATAGCTACGATTTTAAATTTAAACGATCCTTCGGGAGCTTGAAGAAGTCTTAAATTCTGCTTTAAAACAATTACCAATACTCAGTCTTTCTTGGAATTCCACGAATTTTGTTGTGTTATGATTATGGTGTCCAACCGTTGATTAGATCTAAATAAAGAAGGTTTACTGTTATCAGTGAATATACATCTATCTAATATTTATGCTAATAACGCTACAGAAAACGACAGCGATATTATATTCTGCTGATATTTATATCTTCATTTAAATCTAATGTTGAAAAATTAGTTAAGGTTATGTATAGGTTTGTTCCAACAAGCACGTAAAACACATCGATAACTAACAGACTGCTCATGTTCTCCCCCCACTCCTTTGATTCTGAATTTGATTGGTTGGTTTTCCCATTTGATTCATCCAGCTGTAATACAATATTTGGATATGTTAGTTATCAATTAGTTTTAATAGCTTGTTGGAGCATACCTTATGTTATATATGCCATATGTTTTCCAATAAGTAAACAATTTGAGCGATAATTAAATAATTAGTTTCATGTTTTTTCCTGATAACTTCTTAAATAAATTAGGAACCCCAAAAAGGTTTAAATGGGACCACCTTGGGAAAATACTCTACAAGATGCAAAAGGTTTCGTTCCAATTGGTCCACCCATCTCTGAGTAATCGGTGAACATACATAGAAAAAAAAAAAAAAAAAAAAAAAAAAGGCACAAAAAAAAAAAGTCACATACGTATCGAATTGAGTAACCTCCTCTTTCGTTCGAAGTCGGTTAAAAATATGATTAAATCTGAACAACTATATTGTTTCAAAGGCAAATATATGCTCACACATATGTGTTATCTATATAAATAAAGTTGAAATTCTGTTTGTTTGTTTGTTTGTTTGTTTATTTGTTCTTTATAGAAATCCATACCGTTTGTCCTAAATTCTCCAAATTTCGCTCAGTGGTTCTTTGATACCAGGTGCGAACACCTGTCCATATTAAAATTGCATAACTTCAGCCGATCTTCAGCTGATATTCTTTATTCTCCAAATTTCGCTCAGTGGTTCTTTCAACCAGGTGCGAACACCTGTCCATATTAAAATTGCATAACTTCAGCCGATCTTCAGTTGATATTCTTTATTCTCCAAATTTCGCTCAGTGGTTCTTTCAGACCAGGTGAGAACACCTGTCCATATTAAAATTGCATAACTTCAGCCGATCTCTGGGTATATTCTTTATTGTTATAATAATCGTTTTAATTTCGCTTTACATTGGTTTTTACAAAATCAACCGGTTGAGTCGATAAAAGTCTCAGTTTATAGATTTTATAGATTTAAAAAATGAAATTCTTCGGGTGAAACAGTAGTAGTAAGGAATAAAATTCACACTTATAAATCATATTGAAGTTCAAGTGCTAATTTAGCTTCATGTCAAACATATAGAGTTGAGGACTTGAATTACTTCTTCATTGTTTCTCTTTCTCTCGTTGAATATTGGATGATTGTATTAATATATTTGATATTCAGTAAAAATATTTATGGAATGCGTTTTAAAACTTTAATAAAATAGTTGCAGCATCTGTGCAGTTTACCTTTACTGAATCATTAACTGATTCAAAAGTCGGTAAGGTCTTTCCGAGAAACATAGTGCAGTATAATAGATATTAAATCTTAGAAGAAAGAGCAAGCAATAGCCATATTACCATTCGTTTCGTTATTTTCAAAATTAAATTGGTAAACAGTTATTTTGTTAAACTAAATAGAGTCGGTTTTAACTGTATTTCCAGCTTTAAAAAACCTCTGTCTTTTTTCTTCATCACTCTCAGTTTTCGTTAAACATCGAAAATTTTCAGCCAAATTTTTAATTACTTTGCCATTTGGAGAAAAACTGGACCCAGGGGTTCGCTGTGCACAGAGCATTAGGACTTTATTAATGTTATTGGGCTAAATGATCTCATCATATGCCGTTTGCGGTTCGAATGTTTAATCTCGTTAAGTAAGTATCTACAGCGTGATGATTTGCCTTTCCTCAATCTCCATTAAACATGGACAACGTGGCTGAAAAAAATGTATCAGATGGTTCTGATACCCAACCGACTTTTACTCCGAAACCAAACTGGTACCATATTGCAATCGATACCCTTTTAATGCACTTTAAATACTTTAACAGATTTAATTTTTCCTAAAAAGTTGGGTGAAATCACGGCGATCAGAACAAATCGAGCATCCAGCATTAAAAATCGGTGCCATGGTATGCTTTCCTAAGATGCTAACTTACTACTGTTGGACACTCAAAAGAGATGTAACTTTCTTTAAATATTCTCGAAAATCCTTATAAAATATAAAATTTAACTTATTTTTTTCTTTTTGTAACTTAATTTAACCGCATTTACCTACCCAAAAAAGTTAGCCAAAAGAAAATTAAGAAGATTGAAACTGTCTAAAAATTCAGATTTGTTATAGGCTAGTTTGAGATACATAAACCCATTCCATTTCATTACGGTCTATCAGTTTTATTTATGGAATCAAATTTTAAAGTACCTGCTTAGTTATTATTTAACAAACAATAATAAAAACAAGACTTTTATACCTTCACATAGCACATAAAAGACCCATCAAGACTCTGTGGGCCTCATTAACAAATAATAGCCCTTCATAAATCATTTTGTTTAAATTAATTACGAATTATTTATCAGGTGGTCCATAAAGTCACCACCTCTCACTGCCACTAACATACATATTCATCTCCTCCAGTCGATCTCTTTAAACGACACTCGACAAATGCTAATGGCCCAAGATTAACGCAGAGATCGGAGGCGGTGGGAATAAGCGGTACGCTGCAACAACGTGCGGCAAGGTGCGCTTGGTGGGCGGCACGGTAATTATCCTGCTCCCACGAGTTATTATGTTAAACAGAGCGATTGGTTTCAACAGTCTTCCCCTACAAATCAAAACCTAACAAGCTCGTCCGTCGAAACCAAACAATTACACAGTTGTAGGATCGGTATAGGCTTACCTCGGGGAGATGTGATGGATCGGCCACTAATCCAAGTGTGAATCAATTAGGACTGCCTTAAGAGTCACTAATAGCGACCCGTTCCCACGGCACACCCCTCCCCAACAATACATCACCGTGTCAGTCGTCGCTATCTTACCTCTTCTTTTAATGCCGGCATTGTTCACACCAAACATCAAAGATTCCCTCCTGCCAGTTCCGATTCTTGATACAAATCGACATAGCGATTGGAAAGGTATTCTTCTCTCTGATTTTGCAATTTCAAAATCAGAGAATAGTCATTTTTATCTTTTTTTGTATATTAAATTCCTTATGTAGTAATAATTACTCGACCTTATACTTTAAACTTCATGTACAATTTGGACACAATTAAACTATTTTATACCGAATTAAGTGAATTATACGTGTCTATAACTACTGAATTATATCATTTCTTAATTGTACATTTCCAACAAACAATTATTTAAACACAAAAAATAAAAAGTTCGCTATAAAAAATCAATATGCGAAAAACTGAGCATTTTGGCATATGAAAAAGAACAGGAATAATAGATCCTCGTAATCGTAGAACACTAATAACGCACCAGCTTTTCGTTACTTTGCCGATTTTGTTGTGAACGAAGCAGAAACGAATTTAAATTTGAAGAGCCGTATTTTCGTATACCTAGAGAGGTTCATTATGTTCTTCAAAACCACATAAAGTATTATAATTATAATTATTAGAAATATTATATAAACTTATATTTTATATATATATATATATATATATATATATATATATATATATATATATATATTCAAAAGCTGTGAAGCTTTTCAACCTTGGTTGAAATCAGGTATACAATTTTTTATCTGATATATTACAGCGTTATTAATTGATGACTTTTGTAGGATATTGAGTTTAATTCTATAAGAGCCCTATACAGTTGGGTTGAAGATAAACTTATTACTTAAATTTCTTTATATTAATAGATATATTATTAAGTAGGGCATATTTTAACTTATATGTTTCATTCATAATCTTATCCCGCAGATCATATCACTAACAATATTTCATCAGACATTATTGCGCTTAAACAATCATTAAAATATTGAGCGAAAATTACCAAAAATTTTGTTTTAAAATCCATACCCAAAACCCAAATTATATCTGGATCATCTTTTTTTTTTTTTTTTATTGAAAGAATTAATACATTCTGCCACAATCAAGGGCATTAATATTAGGGCTGTATGGACACATTCACTAAATAAATATATACAAATGTATATAAAAAAAAGGAAGAGAGAAAGTACTAATAAATAAAATGTAAATCTCGAAAAAGGAACGAGAAAAAAAAAAGAAAAATAATAATAATAATATTAAATAAAATAACAAAACATCTAAATTAAATAACATACATTCATACCTACATACAATATATACATTCACAGCCTGGTAAACTCCGATTCACGCCTTGCAGCCCACTTATGGAAGGCAAAGCAAGACTCTGGAGGATTCCAGTGCTTCACTCCCAGCCGCATCACTGTGATTATAAACCAGTGGAGACTGGGTGAGAGCACTCAGCATCAATCAGGCATGACTTAAGTGGAGAAGCTGGCCATTGCCAGGACTCCAATAGTAATTACAAGAGCTTGGCCACTGTCGTTTCAACCTCCTGGGAGGATTGCAAGGATGGTTGGGGCATGATAGGGACTAAGCTGAAGGATTAGGATGAAAGGAAAGTTTCTGATGAAATTTGGAGAATTAGGTTGGGATAATGTCTAGGACAAATGGAATGTTGAGGTCGTGATGTAAGGTTTTGTTTGTAACGTAATATGGGGCATTGACTATGGTTCGAAGGGCTTTGGACTGGAAGTATTGGATACGTCTGATGTTCGAAGGTTTTGCCGTTCCCCACAGTTCGATGCCGTAGGTCCAGATGGGTTCTAATATGGTCTTGTAAATTAATAATTTGTTGTCAGTTGAATGTTGAGATGTTTTGTTTAGTAGTCTATATAATTGTCCAAATCTTCGATTGAGTTCTTGTCTTTTAAGTCTAGTATATGGGTTACATGTTAGTATTTTATCTTAAATGAATCCCAGGTACCGGACTGTGTCTGAGACAGGAAGCTGTATTGAGTTGAAAAGGATTGGTGGACAGCATCTGCGTCGAAGGGTGAAGGTGATATGTTTACATTTTGATTCATTTATTTTGATGCGCCAGTTGCTGCACCAGTGCTCAATCAAGGAGAGGTGACTTTGGAGGTTCAGGGATGCTGTTTCAGGATTCGAATGGGATGAAAGGATGGCGGTATCATCGGCAAAGGTTGCAAGAAAGGTGTTGGGGTTCGTAGGGATATCGGCGGTATAGAGGATGTAGAGAACTGGACCCAGAACGCTGCCTTGAGGGATACCGGCCTGGATTGGATGGTAATCGGAGAGTTCGGTACCGCAGCGGACTTGAAAGGAACGATTCGAGAGATGGGATCGAAGGATCATCTTTATCAAAGATATTTAAATGTCATGATCGCAACTGCAGTTCTATGATCTCATCGCTCTGTAATTCTCTCATTGTCAGCTCGTTATAACTGCGAATTGTGTTGTAAAGGTCTATTAACAGTGACTTTAAAATCACATCTAGTGAGGTAACCGACTATTATAACTCTTGTTAAGTGGTTTAATGCGCAAATCAGCCAAGAGATAAATTGACTGCCCCCCCCCCCTGATAGACTACCTTCATCCTTCCCGAGTTCAGATCCAAGACATAATTATAAGACAACTTTTTTTTTTCTAATTAGTTTTTTCCAGAGAATTTTTTTATTTATTTACTTAAATGCTCAGAAATGTTAAATTTAATGTTTGTATAAGGGTGATTCTAAAATTAAGGAGGTATTTGTCTCACAACGTGATAAATCGATAACCGCCTGGAGGATGTTTCTAACATTTTTTGCTATTGATTACCTCATTGGTTATGAACACTGCTATCTCATTATCAAGCGCCTAAAGTCAGGAAAACATTCACTAAAATCAATAATAATGCTCTTTTTGTCACACAATAGAGGCCATGTACTTTGCAAAATAATAAGCAAATAAACCCTTTTCCTTTACAATAATTGTAAAAAATCAGGCACCAATGTTATCAGCAAACTTTCAAGATGCAAAATTGTTACTAAGTTATTTCAGTTGCTTTCAGAACGTGGAGCAAGTCGTAAAGCTAAACAATATTTTATAGTGAGTCACTTCCTTATCATATCTTATACCTTATCAACATGATGATAGTAAACAATACATTTATTTATATTACAGTTTTATATAATTTTTGAATATCTTCAGATCCATAACCTCCTTTAAGTAATTTCTGTACTAGTTTTTCCATATTGATAAATGACCGGTTTGTTTCTCCTTGACTTGTCCCCCTTAGCTCCTAATGCTGATACTGATTTCGTTTCTGGCTAGAGAGAGAGGGAGAGTCGTTGGTCATGAAGAGACATGTCATTACCAATTTGTAACTTGGTTATGCTCATTACTATATAATTTATTGTAAATCTATTTTAAATTTTATTTTACATTGTATTTCATACAGATTAAGCCAACTCCCTCTGTATGTCTAACTGACTATAACAGATGTAATAAATAAAATTTAAAAAAAATACTAATCATTGTCAGGTCAGAAAGTTAGTTTTCGATTAAGTTTACTTAAAGTTCCCCCCGGCTTCCAGAAAAAGAAAGAAAACAGATAGGAGTTTTCCCAAGGACAATATCTTTTCTACATCAGACGATAAGCCACTAAATCTCCTAGAACCTCGGCGACTAACCGGACAGAAAAAGGTGAGGAGAAATAGAGCAATGATTTCAGGGATAATTTAATGCTGAAGAAGCAAATCGGGGATTTAAAGAGGAAATTGTTAACCTTCCTTGGGAGAAAATACAGGCCGTTACAAAAACGAAGACTCCCTCACAAAAGTTGTTTTACGTAAATTTCGTTTTAAAGCTTAATCTTCGTAAAAAAGATGTTATGAGGAAAATTTTTTGGCGAAGTGTTAAGCCGTCACCTTCAAAGCAACTTCCAAAAAATTCTTTTGTAAAAACTAAACATTTTTTTGAAATATTACTGAATTCCTTTCAAAAATGAATTCATTTTCGAAGAAACTTACGTCACAATCCAACAATCCACTTTTGCGGTTTAAATTTTTAAAAAATTCAGAAACGGTTTAAAGTGATGTCCGGCAGTTCTTTGAAGATGATAAGAATACTAAATTTTTGCCTGGAAAAAGAGATGTGAATACAGTTGGTGCGCTTAGAAGCTTTAAAAACCTGCATACTAAGTTTTGTCAAATGGTTTGCTACAAAATCAGCTATTCTTCGTTTTGCACTATGAAATCTTTTTGGTTTGTGAAGCTTCAAGCAAGTGATAAAGACATTAGTGTAAGCAGGGTCCACGAAAACGTGGTGAAAGGTTAGTTCCTAGCAGGCATATTGTATAAAAAAAGCATGACAGAAATAACACGTGAGCTGTGTTGCAATGATCGAAAGGTTCCGAACTGAAGAAACTGTTCCGACTGTCGAGATAATCACGTTATCAACTCGGAATTGAAAGTAAAAAATATTTCTTACGAACGATGGGCAAGAAGATACCAAAGAATATACTTTCGTGGATAAAAAGGAAAAACATTCAACGTGTCGTTAAAGAAAAACAGACTATTTCTATTCTGGATGCAATTGATATATTTGAAATGGAAATACTGCCTTTTTTGTATCACGATCGGATGCTGGTTCAGGTGTTTCCTTCAATAAGAGCATTGAACGCTCGTTTAAACGCATATCTCATTCACATTGATTGAAGTAAAAATTGGTCCAAAACACTATACTATGGGACTGAAATCCAATCTTTTCTATTTGGGGGTAGTGGCAAGCAATACATACTTTATACTTCTCAAGTTTATTTCAAGAAAAGTGACTATACCAACAAGGCTCTCTCAGAAAGCCTTAATCATGGCCCTGTAAATTTTTGGACAAACAGTTTCGAAAATAAAAATTGTTTGTCTACTATATAACAAGAATATTCCAAGTGAACAGGATGGTATATCCAACTGTAAGATTTGAGCAATATAATTGTTCAATGTAATAAATATCAAAATCTAGGATACACAGAGGCCCTCAGGCTCGGCGCACATTGAGACTTTCGCGACGCAGAGCAGTTTTTATACGTGTGGTATATAGGAAACTGCCCTGCCCTGCTCTGCGTCCTAATGTGCGCGGTTCATATCTAATTCACGTTTCGCAAAAACTGCTCTGCTCTGCTCTGCATTGCGAGTGTCTCAATGTGCGCCTTGCCTCATTGCACCATCAACCCAGGTGATCTATTTATTTATGTACATCCCCACCTATCCAAATAGTCATACAGGTTTTGGCAATAGTAGCACTAAGCTAAAACGCTTAGCGCCACTGATGTCATTTCTCTCATCGTTTCTAATTCTTCAACTGATTCTTGTATATTCCCATTGATACCTAAAACAGGGCGGATTTCATCTTCCCGGAGCATGCCCACTTCTTCTTCCTCGGTCTTTTTCCTATCGTAATAATGCCTATTTATCAATCTTTTCTCCATCTGCTAGTTTACCTCGAGGCAGCATCCTCGTTCAGTATATACATATATACGTATATACAATCCATCCTAATACTGCTATCACCACGTAATCTTTGCTAGCAGTCAGCAATGACCTAGTCATTGTAGCTCTCCAATCTCGTATCAAAATCCAAACACAGTTCTAAACCCGGAGCCAGGGGATATTAGTAATACTCAGCATTGATCACCCGCCCTCGTATAGCCTAAAATGGCGAGGAAGGGGAGGGAAATTAAAATTAAAGATTTTGTTTTATTCTTGTGCAGTGTGATACAGCCTTATTTCTTAAACCATTTGCATTGGAATGCTAAGTATTAAGCTAAACCGACACAAAACAAATGAGTAAGAAAAGCGTTAGGGCTAAAGAGGATGTGTGAGGCGATCCGATAAGGAAACCGCAGTGTTTTAAAATTACATCTAGTTGTAAAAGACACATCTTATCACACCCTAAGCTACTACCGGCCGGTAGGAGACTTTTTGTCGAGAACAGTAATTTTTCTATAAACTTGGATTGGTTATGGTCGCCCGTTTACCGCCGGCCTTTATCATTGAAATCACACCGTATCCTCTAAACTATCTAATCCGTTCCGTCGCCGCTGTTGTGACATCTGCCCTTCCGTCGAGGGATTAGTCGCTATGGAACAAATTAACATAAAAAAATATCCCGGTCGTACCATAGTATATTTTATTGCTTTACTATTTACCTTTATTTATTAACATCTATTCAACTCAAATTTTCAACCTAAAATGGGATTTTTTTTTTTTAATTTTAATGTCAACTTTGAATAATTTATGTGGCTGGGGAATCATTTTGGGTTAAAATAGTTTAAAATAAAATATTTAACAAACCATGAATATTGTTAATAAGGACTAATTGAAAACTTTCTTCTCTGCTCCTTTAGAATCACTTCCAAACAGTTCCTTCTTCATCTGTCATGGATGTATGGCATTGTGACATTAAACCGGAAACAGAAACTATTGTTCATATAGTCCAAAATTATCGCATCTGTTTGAAGATGTGATGTTTCGTGATATTACAAGCCTAATAATAGGTATTTATTTAACATAGGAATGATAGCTCCCTGATGACATGAGAGAGACCCTTGTAACAGCAGGAAGGCTTTTAACATCCATCATTTTTTTTAATGACATTGAATGTTAATAGTTTTAACTTTGATGAGTTGAATATTGTATTAATTTAGAGCTATTCCCACAGTTATGAATACTATAACTTTCTTCTTAAAATATTATTAGGTGCATGACCGTTAAATTATGACTACAATTGAAATTTAAAAACAATAAATGTTGGAAATGAATATAGCAAATCTAAAACTTAATGTCTAATATTTTTAGAAAATTAAACCGCTTATTCAACTGAAAATCGAATTTCTATTCTATAATTTTTTCTATTATCATGTTTATGATTTATAGAAAAATATATATATATATATATAATCTGATAAAATTTGCGTAGAAGAAGTTAGACGTGATGCATCTATCAGATATGTACATCTGATTAACCCGGATCCTCTGAAGAAGACCCCGTAGATTTACAACCTATCGGACGATCTAGTGGACAGTTCGCAACTGGTCTGCCCTATCCTGCTTCGCTTTATTTGAAATATAGTTCCATTCACTTTTTTTCTTTTTTTAAGCCGGATTCCAGGGATGGCACCACCGTAGCGGGTGAGAGAGTGCATTGGGTGGTCGCCTTCTAGGTCTCAAGTACTTCTTCGGCGGCCCTTCTTACACCGCCCATGGCCAGGAGGAATCTAGGCTTGGCCACTAATGGGACTGGTGTCGTCTGGAAATGCTCACCTGTAACTTACCGCCTGGGAAGCCGTAAACTGGTAAGCTCGTACTTATGGAAAAATAAATTTTGTTTTCCAATCGAGATTTATTTGAAAATGGTTTCAAATAAAAAAAATCTGGTGCGTGCGCGCAACACACAATTTTCACTTATCAACTTACTGAAATTAGAAATTAATGCGTTTTGTTAATGCCACTTCTCAAAGTTACACATTTTTCCACATTAATTTCTTATTTTTGGTTTCATTTGCTCTATAAAAAACATTAATTTATTTTATTACTAGCTGGTGTGACCGGCTTCGCTCCGGTAGTTGTGTGGCAGTTTCAATGACAGAAAAACTTTAAAATTAAAGGAAATATAGAACAAAATTAGCACTTTCTTGAAAATTTTAACATTGTTTTTATATTAAGATTCGAGATCTGCAGTGTCCGCCCAAATAAGGAACCCTATATACTTTAAAGGGTGTTGAAAATGGTGAATGAACAATTAATTTTGCTGCAATTTTGTCGAGTCATGCATCGTTTTTGATGGTTTCTGTGATTATGAATCCTATAAGCCCATTCCAAACTGTCAGCAGATAATAAGTTATTAGATTATTAGTTAAAAAAACTATATTTGGAGTAAAACTTAAGCGCCAACTACTGTGATGGTCCCATTAGATCCAGAAGTTTAGAAAATACCGAGGATTCATAGAAACTTTTTTTGTAAGACCTTTCTTCCAGTTCAACCTCCCTTAATTTATCCCCCCCCCCCCCACCACCCCCTAATTTGGCCGAACTCTGCACTTCTCCAATCTTACTACTGTTACTAACAAGGGGAGGCTACGGACGTGGGGTCACCGATTACAATGAAACTTTTTTTCGAGTTTCTATATCCAAAAATATTAGATACGTGTCCGAGGGTTCTTGCCAATGGGCCTTCTGAGCCGAGAAAAAAAAATTCTTAGGAACGAAAATAGCCAAAAATTGCATCAACAAAGTTGCCGCTGCTCAAAGCTCCTTCAACCAATTTCAATGAAATTTTCAGGCATGTCAGAGTATTGAAAAATATTAGACACGTGTATAGGGAATTGGCGAAATTAGCCTCTGGAAGCCCAGAATAAATCATTCAATATTGTGGTATATTCGTGCTCTGGGTAACGTTAAAAATCAATTCCATTACTTTGTAAATTGAATAAATTACGTTTTTTCAGCTTTTTACTTCAAAAAGTAAATATTTGTATTTCAATATTTAACAGGAAATATTTTTCATGAAAAAGCATTTTTTGCTTAGACTGAACAAAAATTTCAAACCAAAAAAAAAAATTACTATTTGAAATATTTTTACATTTTTTATGTAAAAAGCACAATTTCATAGTTAATTAAAAAAATATTTAAGATAATTTTGCGAAAAATCGAATTCGAAAGTTTGAATTTTGAATCTGAAAGTATTTCCATTGTTGTTTTCCCTTGCCCATAGAATTAAGGAATTATTTTATGATTGAAAAGGTTTGTTAAAAATTAAGAATAATAAATCTTAGGAAGACGACAACTGTTTTTATTTAATTAAGGGATTGCAGTTATAAACAGTATGAACTTCTAAATACAAAAAACAGGGTCAACGACATGTAATATAAATAAACATGACAAACTGATTAGGTAGGTAATTCCTTCTCTCAGGTTTGTGGAAAATAACTTCACTCTCCCATTGGCATTCGTCCCGTACGTATCTACTGCGAAAAGTTTGTTCTTAAACATATTAATTGGATTATCTAGCTTTTGATTTATTTGGCATCTCTTGGGCATCTTTTTTGGATTTTGATTAATCGACATTTCTCTGTCACTAATTAAATCTTCTTTTTTTTCATTGTCATTCAAAAATATGAACGGTCAAAATTTGGACGACTGTTTTAGTCATCTTTGTTATGATAAGAACATCGTGAAACAAGGTCTTAAATATTTTTGGGGAATCAACAATAAATTTTTTGGTGACAATCTCCTCCAAGCAAGGAAATTTCGTTATGAAAAATATTTCCTGTTAAATATTTATAATATTTAAATATAAATTTAGAAGATAAAAAAAAGAAAAAAAAAGAGAGAAAAAAAAAACTTCGTCTCAAAATAATTTGTTTTTAAATATAAATATTTAGTTTTTGAAGTAAGAAACTGAAAAAACGTAGTTTATTCAATTTACAAAGTAATGGAATTGATTTTTAACGTTACCGAGAGCGCTAATATAACACAAAATTGAATGATTTATTCTGGGCTTCCAGAGGCTAATTTCGCAAATCCCCTATACACGCGTCTAATATTTTTCAATACTCTGACATGCCTGAAAATTTCATTGAAATTGGTTGAAGGAGCTTTGAGCAGCGGCAACTTTATTGATGCAATTTTTGGCTATTTTCGTTCCTAAGAAATTTTTTTTCTCGGCTCAGAAGGCCCATTGGCAAGAACCCTCGGACACGTATCTAATATTTTTGGATATAGAAACTCGAAAAAAAGTTTCATTGTAATCGGTGACCCCAGGTCCGTAGCCTCCCCTTGTAAGTGAAAACCAAAATATCATGAGGGCACAATTTTTTCATCATATTTCTTTTTATCCTGAACTATGAGCGGTGATAAAATCGTATTGAAAACATGTATATTTGGAGTCAATTCATCATTTTGTCAACTGGAATGCTCATCATACATATTAATAAAACCATTTTTCATAACTACATACAATAAGAACACTTCAAACTTGTTATTTTCGGTTTATAATCAGTCTATTCAGCTCTTCTTTTTTGTTTTATGTCTGTTTTTATTCGCTCACTCATATTGCATTAAATTTACTTAAATATATGTTAGATATTGATTAAATGTAATGTGTTAATCAATTAACCTTCTTATGAGAAAAGTATCCAGTCGGTTTTCTCATTGATTGCAGATATGTAAAATCATTAATTTATTTTATAAGAAAAGGTGAAACTAATTATTTTCGCTTGATTTTTTAGTAATTTAAAAAGAACAGCTGACAAAATATACAACAAATATAACGGAATGAATGAACAATAAACATTATTGAGTGAAACACACCCTAGTGCTTCCTGGTGGTCTGCAGCTCGAACTAAATTTTTCATTCATCAACTCGTATGTCATTCTCAGGTAGGCTAATTACATGTTGCGAGAGCCTTAAAATTCCAGTCCTTTTCTCTTCAATTTCACACCCTTAAGAGAAAAACGGAAACCTTCTTCTCCGTTAGGGGACCTACAGTTACACGCTGACATAAATCTCTTAATCGTATGTGGAGTCGTTTCTGAGCCTTTTCGGCACGCACATTGTACACTTTGCTTTATAATATATATTGATTAAATAAAAGATTTTACTTGTCATAATTCGGCATTGCAAGCATAATACTCCAAGTCGTCTGATTTTATAATTCTCTACGTACTTGTTGAAAATTTCAATTAGTTACCATGAAACAAATGATTTCTATTAACTGAACAGAACGGCTTTAATTATGAAAAATGGTCGTCATTAAAAACGTACTACGAATGCATGGGCTCAACGTGTTTTATGAGTTGACTAAATATTTTTCATTTTTCTCATGTATATGTTTACTTGTTTTTTATCATATCTCATATTTAGCCATTTCTTATTTTTAGGCGTAACGAGAGACAGTTAATTTCTCCATTTAAACAAAAACAAAGGTACTGTACAGGAAACAAAAAAACACCCTCCTCAGAACATTTTAATAGTGATAACGCTTACCTGATATTAAATAACACCTAATTTTCATTAAACATGGCGAATTTGATGAAAATCGTTAAAGCCGTTTTTGAGATAATCGAAAAAAAGGTAAACATTGGAAAGTTATAAAATAAAGTGCCCCTTCGGTTTGATCAATTTTGATGAAATGTTGGCTATCACATCTTTGGCATATACATACATCAAATAACCAGTTTGATCAAAATCGTGAAAGCCGTTTTTGAGTAAATAAAAAAAAACGTAAAAATGATACAAAATTTATTAAGTAAAGTCCCCCCTCCGGTTGATCAATTTTGATGAAATTTTTACGGTCATATCTCGGGCATATTAATACATCAAATACTCAGTTTAATCAAAATCGTTAGAGCCGTTTTTGAGAAAATCGAAAAAAACCCTAAAAATTAGACAAAATTCTTTAAATAAAGTACCCCCTCCGTTTGACCAATTTTGACGAAATTTTCGCTGTCACATCGCGGGCAGATACATACACTAATAACCAATTTCAGGTCTGTGCAGTTTATTGTTTTTGAGGTAGTCTGTTCACACACACACACAGACCATTTCGCGGGACTTGGAAAACCGGAAGTCGAAATTTTTCACGATCGAGATACTTCCACTTACTATATATTCATATATAGGTAAGTGAAAGTAAAAGATGTATTTAAATTTATTCGGAATGGTGATTTTTAAAAACATACAGATCCCGAAACCATAGACTGCGATTGATTCCCGTGTAACGACAGCAAAGCAAAAAAATCTGGTGCGTGCGCGCAACACACAACTTTCACTTACCAACTTACTTAGATTAGAAATTGACATGTTTTGCTAAATATCATTTCCCAAAGTCACACATTTTTCTACATTCATATCTTATTTTTGTTAATCGTTAAAGACATTTTTGAGTAAATAAAAAAAACCCGTGAAAATGATACAAAATTTATAAAGTAAAGTCCCCCCTCCCGTAGATCAATATTGATGAAATTTTTACAGTCATATCTCGGGCATATAAATACATCAAATACCAAGTTTGATCAAAATCGTTAAAACGGTTTTTGAGTAAATAAAAAAAACACGTGAAAATGATACAAAATTTATTAAGTAAAGTCCCCCCTCCGGTTGATCAATTGTGATGAAATGTTGGTTATCACATCTTTGGCATATAAATACATCAAATACCAAGTTTGATCAAAATCGTTAAAACAGTTTTTGAGTAAATAAAAAAAACATGTGAAAATGATACAAAATTTATTAAGTAAAGTCCCCCCTCCGGTTGATCAATTTTGATGAAATTTTTACAGTCATGTTTCAGGCATATAAATAGATCAAATACTCAGTTTAATCAAAATCGTTAAAGCCGTTTTTGAGAAATTCGAAAAAAACTTAAAAAGTTATTAAATAAAGTACCCCCTCCCTTTGAGTAAATTTGATGAAATTTTTGTTGTCACATCTCTGGCTTATACATACACTAAATACCCAATTTCAGGTTCGCACGGTTTATAGTTTTTGAGCTAGTCTGTTCACACACAGACACACAGACACACAGACACACACACACAGACCATTTCGCGGGACTTGGTTATTTTGACTCAGGGGACCCCAAAACGTGTATTTCCGTTGAAAACCGGAAGTCGAAAATTTTCACGATCGCAATACTTCCACTTACTATATATTTCATATATAGGTAAGTGAAAGTAAAAATATATTTTTTGAAAAATTTAACATTAATACCTCATGATGCCATGCTATATACTGTCATAGTGGTGATAGTATATGATAGTAGTAGTGGTGATAGTATATGGCTCAAAATCACGGTAAAATATAAAAATAAATTTTATAAGAGTTGTTAATTCCTTCAAGGAATTCTTTTCGACCACATAGCTCGATTTATGAATTGTTTATCATAAATATATTTGTAATATTTTAATATTTCGTTATCTGTTATAAATTTTATCCCAGCAAATAATTTGCTAAGTAAAAGTTTCCCACTTTTGAAGACATAACTTTTAGAGTCAGAACGGTATTTGTATAAAATCAGGATTATATCATTATTCAGAGTTGAAATTTCGCTAAAAATACCAAAATAGTGCCTACTGGTTACTACCTTTAAACAAATTGAACATATCTTATCAGAAATGAGATATTAGAGTTAACTGATTTTTTCACCAACAGATCTAACGCAATTTATTATAACTACATTTCAACTGAACTCTCGGCATGCATTTATTCCCGACTTCATGCTTCATTTTAACCACTTATAATTCATTTCGTTCTAATTCGAATCAAGCGCTTGTTCACTGGGATGGATGACTGTTGTACTATAAAGATTAGGTATCGTTTAGTATGCTTTGTTTCCCACTTAACTATTATGATCTAAAAGTTAAACACTTTTAAACAGCAGAGGAAACTATATAGGATTATTATTCTTAATTAATATTGAATTTTACTATTTTTTTTTAGAAGATTACTTTATTTTTTTAATAAATATATAAGAAAATTTTGTTATTTTATTATTTAGAACTATTAACCATCTATTTTTTTTTACTTATTTATAGAATTAACTTTATTTATTCTTGTACAAATTTCTTCAGAAAAAATAAATTTATTTTCTATTATGTTCTACAATTTAATGTAAAACAAAAAATAAGTAAACAAATTTATAAATAAACCATTTTGTTTATTCTACATTTTTTAGAACTTTTTTCTTTTATTTGTATAATTTTTCATGTACTTTTCAACTTTAATTATTCTCTGTGATTTCATTTATTTGGCCAGGAGCTATGTTTATTTTGGTACAAATATCCACCCCCCCCCCTATTCTTAAGGGATTTTTTCAGAAAAAAAGTTTGTTTTCTATCCTATTTCTGTTCTATAAATTAAAATAAAAAACATATAATAATTGAAAATCGATAGGTCACTATTTTAACTTGACCTTTTCCGATCTGATAAAATCGCTGCTCAACTGACTTCCAGGGCTTGGAAGAAACATGTCAATTATGGCTTTGTAAACCCGAAACCGTAGGCTTTAACGACAGCTCTGAAACGAGACTCGCCTATTTATAAGGTCATTAAGGTAGAAGTGTGAAATGAGAACATTTAGGATTATAAAGTGAGGGGGTTCGAATTGGAGGGAAGCCGAACGGTAGTGTGGCTACATTGTAAACAGCGGTTTGAGATAACCATCTCGGCGATAACTTGCCCACCTTTTGTTTCGAAGGGTTACCATTCCCGATCGAAAAGCCATCCAGGTAACCCAAACCGAAGCGATCCTCAGCGATACCCTTCTCATCCTACTTCACACCTCCTTATCAGATAACAAGTGCTGACTCCCGGATGGCCCACCGCGGGGATAAACAACGCCTTTATCTTGACTGCTTTATATACACCTCCAAACCCTGCCTCGGGTATAATTTCAGCTTTCCTGATGTCCTCTATCTTATTCACCTCTGCTACATTTAGATGAAAAGATAAGGCGAAAAAAGCTAAGATGTTCCTTGAATTTGTTTTAAGTTTTATCTTTTAAAGTTTCTTTTTTTTATCTTTATTACTGACAAAACTGAATTAAACTTTATTTTTCTAGCTGAAGGAGACAAGAATTTTTTTTCGTTACGAAGAAGTTATATGTTATATGTGTGTGTGTGTGTATGTGTGTGTGTGTGTGTGTGTGTGTGTGTGTGTGTGTGTGTGTGTGTGTGTGTGTGTGTGTGTGTGTGAGTGTGTGTGTGTGTGTAAAAACCAATTAAGAGAAGAACGATGGGTAATATGCAAACGAATAAGCATTCTGCTTTGTGTTTCAAGTCATTCATTTTCAATTACAGGAATTTGTTTAATGAAAAACCTAAGTGAGTTTTAGATTACCAAATAAAACTAAAGTAAGGCTACTATTGTCCGTCTGTGGATGATGGTAAACAAGACCAGGTAATGTTTGAAGTGATGAACGTTTCTGCCTTGAAGCGAACACAAGAGTGCATTGCTTGGTAAGAACGCAGGATCATCCTAAGAAGTCTTTTTCGAGATATGCACATCACTGTAAACAGAAAATGTTTGTATTTATCTCAAAACATGCTAAATACAGTAAATTCAATTAAGTCTCCTATTTTTAATGTAGCCACGTGATAATTATTTGAAATGCAGTAGCTGGTTACCAAATATTACATACTGCATATTTGAAAACCACACCTGTAAAACATATATTGTCAGTTACTCCGTTCTTACTCAGAGAAATCAAATCAGTCCATAATCCACTAAGCATTTATGCTCCGTATGCCTTTTTTTCCGCATGGCCCAGCAACATTAATGAGACCTTTATATGAGCGCGGTGTGGTCTTCTTAAAAATATTAATGTTGCTCTTGGAAGCTCAAACAAGCTCAACTGCTGGGGGTAGCCCAAACCTCACGTTGCTGTACATAGTTCTATCTTCTATTCCATCGGGTCAAACTTGGCAGTGTCCTTCCCAACGACGCACAGTGGTCAATAATTGCTTTTTGGCGGACATAAATCTGCCATTTCCACAATTTTACAGATAAATTGATGGGATCTTTTTTATTACCTTCTTAATAAAATTCAAAAACCAAGGAAACAATTCCTCTAAGGATTGCTTTGGTAAAAGTGTCCTTTTTGCTTACCCAAAACCAGGTTTCTTGAGTGTTAAAAGATAGTTATCGTTAGTATACAAAAAAACATGGAAGAACTCAATATTTTTCAGAACTTTCTTTTTTATTTTTTTTTTGTCTGTGGGTGGGCTTTCATACCACCGAGTATCCAAAAGAAAATTCTAATTGCATAGAAGTTATGGGTATTTTAAAAACAACTAAAAATTCAACATTAAACTCGATTTTCTCCTTTTAGAAATAAGATATCAATATACCGATTTCACTGAAAGTTTACATTCAACGGCTAGTATATTACGTATGAGCAACATGAATTTGGTTTGCTTATTAGGGTACAAAAGCAATTTATATACTACATTTTTTGAATAAAAACCGATTTTCTCGGTTTCAAAGGGGTGCTCGCCGGAGTTATGACTGGGGTAATTTCTAGTCACACTTGTACTACGACCACATAAAAAGACCAGTTAAATTCACTTGCGCCTTTTTTAGAAAATTATGTTTTGTATATGTTTACAGAAAAATTGTTTGGCAATTTTTGGCCATGTAATCTGCTCTAAATGGTACAGGTACATTTACAAGCTCCTTCTAATCTATAACATAAAACGACTACACCTATACATAAGGTTTTCACTTATAAATGTATATTGCGGTATAAAATTTTGAATAGCCTTATTGAAAACCTTGAGTAGGTACCTGTTATCGATTAAGTGGTTTCACAAGTAAACAGAATTTTGTTTCTCTTTTTCAGTTGAATAATTGAGATGATAAAACTACTGTATAGCTGAAATCACATACATATTTGCTCTTCATTAAACTTAAAACGAATAAATATAGACTTTCTTTTTAAAAGAAAAACCAACCGGTTTATTCTCTCTTAATTTGTCATATCAATTTACACTCGTGAGGGTAAGATTTTATGACTTTTCCTCCAAGCACTTATTATCTAGAAATAATAATTTTCAGGCATTTTCGTAGTGAAGGGTAAAGGAATTAGGGGGTACCAGTATGACTCTGTTCTTGCGTTGCTAATCGGCTTTATCTGCCTTACTTAAGATAAAGTTATGTTTTCTCTAGACAATCTATAGCTTTACAAGTCTAATTCAGTCCTTCTTGTTTTGTTACGAGAAAAATGGCAAAGTCCACCCTAAAGTATAGTCCAAATATTTTAACGAGTGTAAATTGATTTGACGAATTAACTGAAAATTTTATACCACAATATACATTTATAAGTGAAAACCTTATGTATAGATTTAGTCGTTTTTTGCTATAGATTAGAAGAAGCTTGTAAATGTACCTGTACCATTTAGAGCAGATTACAGGGCCAAATATTGCCAATTTTTCTGTAAACATATACAAAACATACTTTTCTAAAAAAGGCGCAAGTGAATTTAACTGATCTTTTTATGTGGTCGTAGTACAAGTAAGACTAGAAATTACCCCAGTCATAACTCCGGGGAGCACCCCTTTGAATCCGAGAAAAACGGTTTTTATTGAAAAAAAGTAGTATATAAATTGCTTTTGTACCATAAAAAGCGAACCAAATTCATGTTGCTCATACGTAATATACTAGCCGTTGAATGTAAACTTTCAGTGAAATCGGTATATTGATATCTTATTTCTAAAAGGAGAAAATCGAGTTTAATGTTGAATTTTTAGTTGTTTTTAATATATCCATAACTTCTATGCAATTAGAATTTTCTTTTGGATACTCGGTGGTATGAAAGCCCACCCACAGACAAAAAAAAATAAAAAAGAAAGTTCTGAAAAATATTGAGTTCTTCCATGTTTTTTTGTATACTAACGATAACTATCTTTTAACACTCAAGAAACCTGGTTTTGGGTAAGCAAAAAGGACACTTTTACCAAAGCAATCCTTAGAGGAATTGTTTCCTTGGTTTTTGAATTTTATTAAGAAGGTAATAAAAAAGATCCCATCAATTTATCTGTAAAATTGTGGAAATGGCAGATTTATGTCCGCCAAAAAGCAATTATTGACCACTGTGCCACGGCACCAGCTCTTTCGGCGTCAAGTACAGTCTGGTCTAGTTCCATGGATTATGGACACTTAAAGGAAGACCTCCATAACCATGGAGACCGCCATGTCCATGGACCAAACCTCCGGGCGTCTACTCAGGTCCTGGAAAACCACACCGCGATTATGGATAAGATACATGGGGAAGGTTTATCACTTCACCTACATAGGTGTGAGCCACAGTAACCTGATAGACCTCACAGGATTGGGGGCCTGATAACTAGTTCTATTCTCTCTTTTAACTACGGCTGTTACACTATCGCCGACACCACTGCGCTGCCTGGTAGCGCGTCGTTGAACTAAAATCCAACATTGTGAGATTCGAAATCATGCCTCTTTTTACCCTCCGGTTCTTCTTCGATTTAGTTTATAAGCCATACCTGCTTTAGCCCACATCTACCGGCGTTCCCATATCAATTCAGTAGGTGTCCTTTCCAATCGGACAATTACATTTAGAACGGAAAGAATTATGTACGTTTAATTATGTTCATACAGTGTGAAAAATATCAAAATAGAACTAAACTTAAGAGAAAATAGTTTGACAGTGATGGATTAAGTGGAAGCAGAAACATTACATCTGGCATACTAAAGCCCCGTCCACACTTGGAGACTTGTCTCCGGAAACATTGTCGGCCGACTGTCTCTCCGGTGTTTTCTATTGTATCCGGCGATGTCTTCAGCTAGTCTGCTGACTGTCTGCCGACTGTATGCCGACTGTCCGCCAACAGTCGGCCGACAAATATGTGTGTTTCTGGAGACAAAAAACGCTGTTTCCTGTTTCCCAAATGAAGGGGAAACACGGAGACAGGTACAAGTGTTTTCATTCAGTTCAGAGCCAGGATTCACATCGTGCGCATCACTGTTTAGTGGATTTGCACTATTGTTTAGTTTTTAGTGGATTTGCAGTGCGTTTTTATTAGTTAAAATGACTACGTGGAATCAAGAGGCGACAATGAAACTAATCGAGGAATTTCATTCCCGTCCATTGTTGTGGGATGTTACTAGTATATGTAGAGTACAAAAATCGTAACAAAAAACGTGACGCGTTACAGGAATTAGCTGACTGTTTCAAAGTCAGTTTGAATGAAGTTGAAAAGAAAGTGAAAAACTTAAAAACACAGTTTAGGCGTGAACATAAAGCCTTATGCGCCAAGAAAAAAAGTGGCAGTTCACCTAAAAAACCATCATGGTTTGGGTATGAATCGTTGTTATTCCTGTTGAGCAGCACAGAGTCGCGTGGAAGTAGGAGTACTATAAGTAGAGTAAGTATTTAAAATGTCCATTTAAAAAAAAAAAAATTACAAAAAGTTGGAAAGTAAAATGCAGTAACTATTTTTTTCTTAATAAATAATATAATGCATTTTATGCAACTTATTTTCATTTAAAAAAAATATCAGTTCCTACTTATGATTCCTGCTCTTTTGTAAGAACAGGTACACAAATTACTAAAGACGTATCCAAATCATTCGCTGGAGATATAATGCGTTTTTCTCAATGGGGTCAGTACAGTTTAACATGACAGTATGTTACTCAGCTCAGAAGTTTAAAGAAATATCTAAAACGGATGAAAATAAATAATTTGTATAAATTTATGTTTCATTCTTTATATTCCATGCACGCTACTTTTCAGAAAAATTAATTTAATGATTGCATTACCACATTGCATCGGATAAACGTTATTCTGTTGTAACTGCTTATTAGAGAAAATTGTTGCCCATATTATTCATAGGAAATTATACATAACACTAAATTCTTTATAAATTTTAGCTTCAGTAATTATAATATTTTATTTAGATGTAATTTCATTAAAAATTAAAATATCCATGTTTTTTCAAGCGAAAAATTCTTTTAGTAAAATAATTAATATAGTAAAGTAATTTTGGTAGGATGCAAGAGAGCCATAAGTCAACAACTGAGGGATTCCTCGACGCCTAATAATGAGTGTCTGGTTCGAGATAGCAAATATCTTGAAAAAAGTAATGTTTTCCTAATCTGTGACAAATCGTGCGCAGTTGGTACAGACGTGAGCCGAAATTTTAATACTTAAAAAAAGGCATTTATAAAAGAAGAGATATATCTGTTCGAGAAGTGTTGACGTGTTGGTATTTGTTGGAGTGCAAGAGACGTCAGCACGTAATACAAAAACACTACATCACAGCCATGGATAGGAAAAGTAACCCCAACTAACAGATATGGCAAAATTAGTTACGAGGTGTTTATTTAGCAATTCAAGGAGCAGTCGTGTTAACCCCTACCCACCTCTAGTAAATGCCAATGTAATTGTACCTATTTCGGTATGGTCATCCCAGACTATTGTTTCCATACAATGGCTCGACCTCATTACAGGAGAACTTGAACCCTCTTTATTTGTATATGGGATGGCAGGATGGCACCCGCTCTGAGAAAGGTCCATTAATTTCAAAAGTTTTGTATTGGTCAATAATGAAATACCCGTCCGGCCTTTTCGCATTTTTATTTTATAGGTACTTTTTCTCGTTCTATGATTAAAATAAATTAATTACCATAGTGACATACAAATGTAAAACTTAATTATGATCTATACTATTCAAACATCAGCTGTTTTAAACTTATTCCACTAATATACATATCTATATCATTTAACGTTTCATCCAAATCTCAATATTTTTTCGAAAACCATGGAACGTTAAATTTAATCGTTTAAAATTGTGAATTATGACTAAACTATGTCATAACCATTATATATTAGATTATAAAACAATGACATAAGTTTTTTAGTGGTAGATCTAAAAATGAGATTCAGGTACGTGTCCTCGTTAACGCAAAATTCAGCAACTTCACACATTTGTTCACATTTATTTACATTTGTCTTTGCTATCCATAAGTTACAGAATATTATAATTTGTATTGTAAAAATTGAAAGTCCTCAGTACTTTTCAATTAATTATTGTTTATTTTTATTTTATTAACTTAATTTTATTAACAGTCTTATTTATTTATAATTTTATTAACAGTCGAGTTTTTTTCTTTTTTTACTGTGAGCTGCTTTTATAAATATATCTGGGAATCGATAGAAGGTGTATTTACGGCACATATTAAATCAAACCTTAATTTTAAAATATTTGTCCCTTACACCTTTCCTAAAACAAGAAAAATTACTGTTCCTCTAAAACTAAAGTTCGTAAACTAAAATATAATTAATTAAAGATTATCTTGTACCATATTGTTTTTCATAGCATACACTTGTATTTCAGTAATCGAACTTCTTAAGGAAGCATCATCACCATTGCAAATACAGCAGGTCTCCTTTCAGTTGAGGACATGGAAATACCAGAGGAAATCGTTTCCTAACTGACAAGATAATGGAAGGTTATGAACGTTGGGTGATAACAACTACCTTCGGCCAACGTTTACGGCCCTAATCGACATTTTCTTTTAAAAATTCATAACATTGAGGGCTATTTATACATAAGCGAGAGAACGAAATGCCTTGTGACGATGCATATTCAGAAGAAGCAGACAAAGCGGCCGACAAGGGCCTATCCGTTCCACCTTATAGAGCCCTTATTAGTAGAGCTCTCTTCTAAATCAATTTACACTTTATAGCCAGGCCATTATACAACACCTCCTTACAATAGCCGACAAGGAAAAAATGGTAATGGCCTATTCAGATGAAACGAAAAAGGTCAACTTTTTTATGGCTGTTAATTAATTTCCTACGAGTGACGTTTTATTTTAACGGAATCAGGATTAATTCGTATTCCACCGCCGTTGATTGGAAAGCTCAGTTCGGATCACTTAGTCGGTGTCATAGGGCCATTTTATTGGAGTTTAATGGTCCTCCGGAAGAACAATGGCTCTCCGCTGGTTGACAAATATTAATTCCCCAACGAGCACTGAATTAACAAGCTATTCGTAGAATAATGTTAACAACGTAGCGGGCAGCTTTATCTCAAGAATGGATGTCTTGGAACATTAGAGCTTAGATCATTACTTTTAAGATATTTATTCCAGTTTAATAATTAGTAATTAATTAGTGAAAAATTCATGAATAGTAATCACGACTGAACTGCCATGCATTGATGGTCGTTCCGATCAATTATGAAACAGCCCCTTGGCACAAGGACCAGCCGGCTATTACAATCGGAAAGTGACAATGCCCATATTTCAGGCTAGGTGCTTGTCACATGAGGACCTATTGATCGAAGAGAAGGACTAGTTATCCCAGCTGACCCACTCCCCTATAAGCTGGTAAGGCTCATTAGACAAGATAGACGGTGGCTAAGATAGAATCGGACTGAAGGCTAGCCGATATATATTTTAAGGGGTCGTGACTTGGGACCGCGGTGGTCCCTAGTTTACATACACTGTCCCCTTATCGTCCCTAGTCCCTATCGTGTCTGATTATCGGACTAACTGAGCGCCGATCTCTGTCCCGCTAACCCTGCTGACTTTATAGGCTACCCTCGGCCTCTTACTCCACTTTCATTTACATTCGCCTCCTGAGGCTGCCTCTTATTGTAATTATAATACCAATCAAACATACCGCACGATAATATGATTCAGCCAGTTGTAAATCTAGTATTTCGCAACCGATGATGGAATAATTGCAAAGCGTTCGTCACCCAGTCCATTGTCTTATTAACATCATTAAATATAATTCAACCATAAGATAAAATTTTAAATGATGATCTTGTACCGTAATAATAATAATGTTATAATATTATTGTATACACCATCAAAGAGTTAGGGAACTGGGGGTTAGATCCCAACATTCTTTCTACTCAAACTCAAGCATGAAGAAAATACTCAACATGTAGCGAACAATGAGTAGTGATAACCTCTTCTTTGAAAAAAGAAAAAAATAGCTTTTTCGCTGTATTTGAAGGCTAAGCTCGTATCCCACAATACATACACAATTTTTTCATAGCGTTTAACAAATTTATTTACTGACAGCTATTTACTGACATCATTAATTTTAAATAGCTTATACTGTTTCTACTCATTTAAAGCATCGCGCCAAAGAGCCAGCAACATTTTTTTTAATATACATTTATTGAAATTACAACTATATTTATACATAATACATTAAGTAAATGTGCTAAAATTAGAGAAAAGGATGTCATGAATAAGCATGTAGAGAAATCCACTGATAGTACTCAGCTGGTATCTAACTCGAGATCTCGAGGCCTGTTTCGACCTCGAGGATTGTTTGGAATAGAGCAGGTAATCGAGGTTGGATATAAGTGGGTTCTGATGGTTCTGGAGTTTACTCTGAAAGGACTGGCATCTGCATCCGGCTAAATCGGCGACATAAGAAACATTAAGATCTTAGTGGATTATTTTATTTGTTACAAAGTAAGGAGCATTCTCAAGAAAATTCTCATTTGTCGAGGTGGAGTAACAGATCTGTTCTAAAAGGGGAGAATTTTTGAAGGATGCAGTAGGACAGGAGGTCGTAGGTTTACGACGGAGAGTAAATGTAATTTGATGGTATTTATTGAGGTCGTTTTTTATTCCCAATTTTTTACACCATTTTTCAAGGTTTGTTAGATGAGCTTGAAGGTTTTGGGATGCAATAAATGGATCATTATTAACTGATAGCACGCATTTGTCATCAGTATATTCTCAGTATATAACTGCAGTGTTAGGATTGGTTGGTATTTTTTTTTTCGGTTGGCGCATTTGGCCTAATGAGACCTTTAGCCGCGCAGTGTGGTCTACTTACAGACATTTGTGTTGCTCGCGGGAGCACAGACAGCCTGAAGGGGGTAGCCCAAACCTCACGTTGCTGCAAGCCATGGCCACCATGGTGCAGCGGCAGACTGCCTATAGCTCCTTAATCCCATTGGCAGTGTCCTTCCCACCGATGGCGTCAGTTCTCTCCGGTTCAAGGACAGTGACTAACTGGTCTAGGTCCAAGGATTATGGTAACCCAGAGTCAGCAGGCCCCGAAGACCTATATTTCTTTCCCAAAAGCATACCGTCCTTGAACCACACCTCCGGGCGGTTAATGATATCCTGAAAAACCACACCACGATTCTCGATGGGATACACGGGGAAGGTACATCACTCCTACGCCCGGTCGGTGTGAGTTGCCTCCAGTAGGCTGACGGGCCTCACATAGCCGGGGGTGGGGGTAGGCTTGGACTGCATGTCGTACATTGGCGGGTGGTCACCCGAATGGAGCGGTCACCCATCCAAGTACTAAACACGCTCGACGTTGCTTAACTTTGATTACCTATTGCAAGCGCCTTTGTCCACTCGGCCATCCCGGCCCCCCCACTTCATTGGTTGGGATATCAGCTATATAAACTATTTAGAGGGATGGACCGAGGAAACTGCCTTGAGGAACCCCAGCTGACTGGCGGAAGAGGGAAGAGTATTCATTATTGTGATTTACTTTGAATAATCCTTCAGCTAGATAGGGTAATAAGGAAGAAGTGGGGGTTAGGAATTTACGGAAATTGTACAGTAGTCCCAGATGCAACACTCAATGAAATGCCTGTTCCACATCGAGAAAGACTTTAGTGCAGTACAATCCGCGCTGCAATGAAGACGAGCAACGTCCACCATATGATGAAATTGCTTGATATTGGAGTGGGATGTTGGAAATCCAAACTTGTGGTCTGGGATTATACTACTTGAGTCTAGGACAGGATAAAGCCTTTAAGAATGATTTTTTCCAGAATTTTACCCATGATAGGTAAAAGAGAGATAGGACGATAGGAGGATGTTCTGGTGGTTTTTGGGGTTTCGGGTTTTTCTCTTAATAAGGATCAGATATGCTATGGCAGGTTAGTAAGTTGCAGATCACTGTTTTTACTGATTAAGGTAAAAACAGTACTGCAACATCCTTTATACTTAATACTTATTTATACTTAATACTTATTTATACTTAATACTTTATTAATATTTATCCTTTATACTTAATACTTATTTCCTTGATATCGATAATGTAAGTTTTTCCATGGCTTTGTCAATGTCTACTCTTGTTTAAGTGAAGTTAGCCAGCAAAATTAAAATCTTATTTGGATTTTAGCTTCTTCTTTTTTCTGTTTGACTCAATGATTATAATCTGTTAGATAATGTTGGTAATGTTACTGATTTTAAAAAAATTAAGAAATGTTAGTTTATATTATTATATCCGGCCATGGGCACAAGGCCGGATTTGTGTAAGCCTCCAGCCATGTTAGGATTCACTAGTAAAATTTCGATTACTTGCGATCATTTTGAAGGGCCGCAATGAATTCATTTTACTTTATAGATAATAAACTTCGAGCTAGAAAGAAAAGGAATGACAATTAATGTCAGGAAAAGTAAAGTGATGCACATTGGCCGGGAACAAGAACACGTCGAAATACTTTGCAAAGGTGAAATAATGGAAATGGTGGACGAGTACACCTACCTCGGAACAGTGATCAGCAGTAATGGAAAGATAGACCAGGAGGTATCCAATAGGATAAAAAAGGCAAACGCGATCTACAACCTTCTCTGCAACACACTTATAGGGAAAAGGGAGGTGGAGAAAAATGTTAAGCTGCATATCTTCAAAGCTGTTTACCTACCTACCCTTCTATATGGAAGTGAAAGCTGGGTACCATTAGATAAGCGCCTAAGTAGAGTTACTGCATCGGCAATGAGGTACCTCCGAAAAGTAGCGGGCCGAACCAGAATCGTATCAGGAATGATAGGACTAGAGAGGATCTAGGGATTACTTCTCTAAAGGATATTCTTGAAAAGAGGCAACTTAGATGGTTCGGACATCTCTGTCGGATGAATGAGGACCGGGATGCAAGAAAATACTTCGAGGCCATACCAACAGGAAAACGCCCCAGAGGGAGACCCAGGACTCAATGGACAGACTATATCTCCAGTGTGGGAGAGAAAATAGGTAAAAACTGGAATGCCATGAAGGCGCTGGCTCGGGACCGTGAGGCTTGGTTTACATGGACAGAGGCACCTCCACGCTGAAAGGCACAAAGGAGGAAGAGAAAAAAGAAGAAGAAGAAGATAATAAACTTCTACAAATGCTAACTAAACTAATTGGTAGATAAAATCTTTAACCTACTAGATACAAATTCAGCGAGGACACAACGCACTAGTTACACCATTCATCTAGAACCTCTTTAAAGGAAATATTGAATGATATCATTGAAAGCTCCGTAAGAAAATTAAAGATAACTGGGAAAGTTATCAGAGAAATAGATTAGCCAGCTGTTTCCAACAACCCTCTGAAAATCTTTGGATTCATTAAGTGAAAGGCAGGAGTGTTTTTCTTTTTCCTACAGGAAGGAATCATTTTTTGAGTATGAGGTAAATATAAATATATATATATATATATATATATATATATATATATATATATATATATATATGACATATGTTGTGATTCAAAAATATGCCTTGAAAATATTATTAGTATTATTAATATTAATAGATAATAGGATTAATAACATATAAGAAATCATTCTATAACAAGTTTATAGACATGAAAGGAGACTCAATTCTTATAATTTAAAATTTTATTAACTGTTTTCATGTTTAATTGTGTATATATAAACTGTTTTTATTGTTTAAATTAACTGTGGTAATGTTAATTTGCTGGGACATCATATCAGACTAATTAACATGGCCACGGCCGACATGTTTTTTTTCTGTTCTCTTTAAAACAGAAAAACAAAGAATTAATATGTGTATGATCGAGCCAGTAACGAATAATGAAACGATTAGATGCTGAGTGACACCTTTATACGTTATCCTACCAGTGTTATACCTTGGCAGACATGCCAGTTAGACGGGGACTTGAAAAAAGCTGGATGGGAGCCATCCTCTCCTGAATTATGTCCAACCCGGGGTAAGAGTTGCTGTTGCAGTTTCTATCCTCATGTCTAAAATGTCTATCAAATTAATTCCGTTACATCATCACGTTCGCTGATTGTCACTAATAGCTGACAGATTTGAATAGTAAGTATGAAGATAAAAAAATAATATTACAGTAGGTATGTCTGACAAGTGACAAATTGGTAAAATTGAAAAAGAAGTATTAGGTGTCTCTTTTTCTAAACAGTTTCATTTTTTAAACTGACTTCTTTGGAGAGTTATTTTATGCTTTCATTTTCATCAGAAAGACACCGAGTTCTACGACTAATTTAATTCAAATTTTGAAATAATTATTATTGGCTTTAAATGTTAATAACACAGATAAGCTACAGACAGATTGGAGAAAACTTTCTATTACTGTTTTATGAGCAGGTAATAATATTATATATAATAAAGTTAATAATATACGAAAACACACAACTATCCATCGCTCACCACTTATAATCTTCGTTAATATATATCAATGCCTTGTATCAATATATCAAAGAATAAAACATATCATTTACCAATAAGGATATATAACATTCGTGAGATGGTAGAGACAAAATGTCAGTTCGATAGGATCACCGGGAGACAATAGGCACATATAAAGAAAGATAAGATGATCTCCGAGAAAGCCAACCCTTTCGACACCTGACTGACCTTTCCAGCTCAATCAGATTATTCTACTCTTCGCTGACAGATAAAACTGTTTATGCCACCAATCAGACAATAGCTTTCGCAATTATCAAACTGTCGTCACTTTTACAGATAGCATTCCCCATGGCTTCTTAACGAACTATGACAAAATAGAGAAGGTTGCTTACTAGCCCGAACAAAAACTCGGCCAGTGTTGTGTGGGTAAAGTATACATAGGGACTTTGGATTAGTGAGTACCTAATATTATTGTAATTCTGTATCATGATTATTATAAAAAAAAGGAAGACTTATATGACTGAAATTAGGATCTTCCTTCTTAGTTATATTTGCACAGAACTAATTTTATTAAAATTAATGTATGGCAAAAAAATAGATACATTTAATATTTAATGACCATATTTTTATTTATAATATAATTTTATCATAGTGCATTGTGATAATTAAATTCAGTGCTTAATACTTAATAAAAAACATTTTATAAAAAAAAATTAAACCTACTTCGAAACCTAGGAACCAGTTAAAATAAATGCACAGAAAATTATGAAATAATTACCTTCTGATTTTTATTTAACCGACTTCGAAAGAGGAGGTTACTCAATTCGATAGGTATGTGCCTTTTTTTTTTTTTTTTTTTTTTTTTTTTTTTTTTTTTTTTTTTCTATGTATGTCCACCGATTACTCCGAGATGGGTTGACCAATTGGAACGAAACCTTTTGCATCTTGTAGAGTATTTTCCCAATGTGGTCCCATTAAAACCTTTTTTGGGTTCTTAATTTATTAAAGAAGTTATTGGGAAAAAACATGAAAATAATTATTTAATTATCATATTAATATATTATAATTACAATTATCGCTCAACATATTTACTTATTTGAGTAACATATGGCATATATATCATAAGGTATGCTCCAACAAACTATTAAAACACGTTGATAAATAACAAACTGATCATGTACTATCCCCGGTTTTTTTATCTAAATTTGATTGGTTGATTTCAAGCAATGCTCGATAATGTTTTAATGGTCGATGAATCGGTTGGGAAAACAAACCAATTAAATTCAGAATTAAAAGAGTGGGGAGAACATGTGAAGTGTGTTAGTTATTGACGTGGTTTAAGTGCTTGTTGGAACAAAACTTATACATAACCTTAAATAAATGTTCAACAATAGATTTTAATAAAGATATGTAATATCAGTGGAATATCGCTGTCGTTTTCTGAAAAATGAAACACTTCTTTATGGTTCCGGCAAAGTTATTGTTGTTTCGACCCTGTTCCTGGAAAATTTTGCCAAGAAATAAAACTCAAGAACATTTTTTTGGGTTGCTTAAAAGATTTTTTTTATAGATTTAAGAAGATTAAAGCACATTAAACACCGATACAGTTAAAAATCCTAATAAATGAATGTCTAAACGACGGATGGACAGCATAATCATAAAACCACTAAATTCATAGAATTTAAAGAAAGGCCGAGCATTAATAACCCTTTTTAAAAGAGATTCGTAAAATCGTCTTCCACTCGCTATGCACATTAAAAAGGAATTCAATACTTCCTGGAAAAGCTCTTTTTCAGTTGATTTAGAGGCCTTAACAAAGGATTCAAGCACCTCTGTCAGCTTCTGGATACACTCGATCACTGTCGGATATTATTATACAATGTAATCATAAAATCTTGTGCGGATTCTTCACTCTGGAGTGACACTTTTGTTATGTTATCCAGATTACTAAAATCGGTTTTTAATTACGGTTTGTAATTATACGGTTTCTGCAACTATTGAGGTGTTTAGATGAAAATTGCTGTAAGTGCCAAATTATTGATTTTGAGACAACAAATAACTATTAACTAAGCTTAAATTTGGTTTGAAAATTAAGAAAAATATTATGGATATGACCATAATATGGACTTATTATTATTCAAGTCATGAAATAAATACGTCCCGCGAAAAAATTTTAATATTATTTTCTTCCATCTCCAATTCCATCTATGATGATGAATTGTCTACTTTTTTAACGTCCCTAGGGTGGTACTCGATAAGAGAGTCTAGAGATGAAAATCTTAAAGAGAGTCATTTGTGAAGAATTGTTTCCATTTCGAGGCAGTCATATTCTCAGATACCGAAATAACAACAAAATGGCCAAAATCCCAACTGTTCAGTGGCATACGTAAGACATCTTGAAGTTGCCGGATTCTAGTTACAGCCAAGCAAAACTGAACAAACTGGGGTGATTTTGTTTACAATTCACACAACTTGGTATGATCGTGTCGCACGGTGTATCTGGGTGGGCAGGCTTGGCACAGAATTCACAAATAGGCTCTCTAGTGCTTACAGGATTAGGGAGGTACATTTTAATTTTAACTTTATAAAACCCTATATCGATATCTTCAGGGAGAGTGGGGAGTGAGAATGTTAGTATGTATAAACTAGTTTTCCTTTCATTTCCTGCCTTTCTAGAGACAATCCTTTTAATTTCTTTGACATTTTGGTCTTTCAATTCTTCTAAAATTTCCTGTTCATCTAAATTATTTAAATCAGGACAAAAAATAACTCCCTTACATAAATTTAATTTTTCATGGGTTTTGACCCGAATTTTAATTTCTCCAAAATTTGTTAGTTTTAATAGTTTTTCTGATTGATTTATAGAAGTAGCCTCTATTAGGATGGTACCATTTTTCAATTTTTTTATATTCTTAGGCTCATCGCATAAACTTTTTATGGTTTTATGTATTAAAAAAGGGGAGAGATTCTTTAAATCTCCCTCTCCTTCCCTTTCAATAATTAAAAATCTATTTTTATTAGGGGATAATCTAGATTCATTACTTCCACTACTCTCACTAAAATCACTTCTGTTCCCTTTCAATCGTTTACGATCTATAGGCTGTAATTCAGGAGACCTATTCAAAATTGATAGGTTGAAAAATATACCCTACACTTTACAATAAAATAAACAAAAATATAAGAGAGAAATAAAATGTTAAAAATAAAAATTACTTTTAAAACACGCTACTAAAGTATTTTGTTAAGAAAATAATAACTAATCTTATAAGGTATTTCAACAAATTTTAAATGGTAAATTAGAATTACAAAAGGAAAATTATTTAAATAAACTAAAACTAAACACTTATCTGCTGGGCAAGAGCTAACTTGCCCAGGTAATCCAATATTGACGAGCTCACGGCGTCTCCTCTCGCCAGTGGACAGTATTAATGTTTTGACCAGCACTTGCAATAATTGAAGTTTTGAAAATTGTTTAGCCTACAGAGATCACGGGTATAAAGCACAATCACTGTTGGTTTACTTCCTGGAAAGCCAACGCAACAAACAAAGCCAACACTATAAACAATGCCGACACAAAAAACAAGACCGACACTTCAAAGGAAAGACTCCGCGATGTTAACCCTTCGAAGGCTCAGAGTCGACTCCTGAAAATGAAGCGAATGATATAAGAACTTGGCTCAAAAAGAGAATAAAGAGTTATTGGCAATCCATGTGGTCTGAAGTCCCTCTCTCTAATAAGCTTAAATCCATTAAGCCTACATCTAGAAACTGGATTAGCTCCCTTCGAGGGAGCGCAGAGAAGAGGTAGTACTGACAAGGCTTCGGATAGGACATACGAACCTCACCCATGTTCACCTCATAACAAAAGAAGCTCAACCAAGATGCGAAACCTGCAAAACACCCCTTTCGATAAAACATATTATAGAAGACTGTAGCAGATACGAAGAACAATTTACAAAACTTAATATTCCACGTAACACTTCAGAGGCATTAAATGATTCTACCAAAGCTGCGGATAACATAATAAAACTCCTAAAAGAGATCCTCATATTTGAAAAAATATAATTCATTAAAAATTAAAATACTACAATAATATATTAATAAACAGTAAATATTAAAAAGGATAAGAGTCCAATTTGCTATAATATTATAGAGTAATGGAAGGGCGTAATAACCGCGTTGTTGATCGCCCCAAATCTAACAATCTAAAGCAAAACTGAACACCTCCTCTCGGAACACAGATGTATGTATGTAACAAACAAGTACCGAAGACAATACTCCGCAGTCATTGTGGAAACAAAGTTTTATGTGTCTTCCCGATGGAACATTGGTCTTTATAAAAAATCAAAGTAGACAGGGTGTTGAAAGGTCTGTACAGCACCTACCGCAAACGATTTTCAATTTTCTGTGCATATTCATAAAATTGATAATGTGACTATTATAATACAAAGTTGATTAAAATTGATATAATTATAATATAAAGACCCGGGATAGACGAACGTGGTATAGCGCTACCTGAGTGTGCTGACTTTTATTTCGCGAGGGACCCACGGAATAGATCTCGTCCTTCCCACCATGGATAGAACAACCAACTAAGATCTAGGCGGCACAAAATTTTAAATTGTTCACACTAAAAATTAGGAAAATCATAAAATTTTCTATAGCTTTTCTATTTTGCGCCGCCTCCGAAAAGATTGTTATGTATTGAACATGGTATTTAATATTTTAATTTACAATAATAATTTTTATTAACAGTTAGTATGTATTTGTACTAATCAAAATAAAATTATCCGTTTTAATGCATTAATCCGCTTTTCATACCATTTTCAATTTTTCTGCGTATTTATAAAAATCAGAAGGTAATTATTTCATACTTTTCAGTGCATTTAGTTTTACTGGTTCCTAGGTTTCGAAGCACACAGCAAAATTGAAAATGGTATAAAAAGCGGACGAATTCAATAAGACGAATAATTTTATTTTTATTTGTACAATTTCACACATTAATTGTTATTAAAAATAGTGAAATTAAAATATTAAATACTATGTTCAATACAACACAATCTTTTCGGAGGCGGCGCAAATATAAATGACATGTTACCCATACAATTCCATTAGTAGGCATTAAAATCAACAGATGAGAAGAGAAGATCCATTTTAAGATTTTCATAATGTCTAGTTTTAAAAAATTTAAATTTTGCACCGCCTCCGAAAAAGTTGTGTTGTTTTGAACATAGTATTTAATATTTTAATTTCACTATTTTTAATAAAACAATTAGTGTGTATTTTTCCAAATAAAAATAAAATTATTCGTCTTATTGCATTCGTCCGCTTTTTATACTATTTTAAATTTTGCTGTGTATTCATAAAAATCAGAATTTAATTATTTCATACTTTTCTGTGCATTTATTTTTACTGGTTCCTAGGTTTCGAAGTAGGTTTAATTTTTTTTTTTTTATAAAATGTTTTTTATTTCATACTTTTTAGTTGGAGAAGATAACAAGTGTAGAAAACCATAAGTTGGGTAAAAAAAATTCGAATTTTTTTTACGCTCTACCACGTTCGTCTTTCCCGGGCGAACGTGGTATAATTTTTTTTATTTTTTATTATAATTGTATAAACAGTCACCTTTTCAATTTTATGGGTACACATGGGAAAAGCGGTACTTGTATAATAATTTGAATAATCGAATACAACTTTCAACACCCTACCTTCTACGATTATAATTGGAATTTTTTTTAATAAGATCAATGTTGAGTCAATTATGTTCGTAATTCCTTTCGATGAATTTTTGACTAAATTTAATAGCAAAGTACTAAGAATAATATCCTTCGTAATAAAAAAATTATTCAGAAAATAAATTGCTAAACACTGTTGCTTCAATTGTAGTGGGGTAGCATTTATGATATTAAGCATTTAATTGGCTGCCAAATTTTTGCTGAGGGGACTTCCATACAAAGAGGTTACTTCTGGGAGATATCAACTTTTATTTTGCAGTTTTCATTGATGGATGAACATCAGCAAACATTGAAATTTTAATTTATTTTTTAAATAATGTATTATTATTTAATATTTAGGCCACAGGAAAATTTTCATTAATTGGGAAATACAGTACACAATATTTATGTTAGTTATTTCAGTACCTGAGAGATGACTACCTCGAACGCGAAAAACCCCTAAACACATCCAAGCTCATTTCCACTATCTGTTTCAATAAAATTCATTCATTTATTGTTGGACTTAGGCTCTTAACAACACACTTAGCCTCTCACGAACCGCAAACACTGAACTTATGACGGTTTGGCTTTTGAAAATTTCGGCAACCTTTAGAAATTCGAATATTTCAATTTCTTTCGATTTAATAAAGATCGATCGAAACCTCAAAATCAATGAAAATTAACTTAAGACAGTCTAGCCAGACTTGTTAATAGAATAAAGCGTTATCGAAGAGACCTTCGATATCGCTTTATTCTACTCTATTCAGTTAATACACAGGAAACAATTACAACTCACAATTTAGGCAATTGGAAAAGTGTAAAAAATCGAAAAATTAACAGGAAAATGAATAATGTAAATAATTTCTAATAAGTGCCTCTCTTAAAGATTTTTATATCTAAACTCTCCTATCTAGACAATAGCAAAGCCTCTGTGTGCCACTAGCCTAGCAACGTTATCATAACTTAAAGAAAAAAATTAGGCAATTAGCCATCATAGATGGAATTGGTGATGGAACAAACTAATAAATTATTTTATAATAAATAAATAAATTATTTAGCAGAACATAAATTATTTCATAACTGGACATGTCCCTAACATTTTTTCGAGCCACATTTGAGCTTAGATATTAGATATTCGTCTTCTCAAAATAAATAATTTGGCACTGACAGCCTTTCTAATTTATACGACTCAATAGTTGCAGAAACAAAATTAGAAAACTATAGTAGTAATCCGGATAACATAACAGAAGTGTCACTCCATGAAGAATCGGCACAAGATTTCACGATTACATTGTATATTCATATGACCGAGTATTTCCGGAAGAAGACAGAGGTGCCTGAATCCTTTGTTAAGGCCCCCAAATCAACTGAAAATAAGTTTTTCCAGGAATTATTGTATTCCTTTTTAACGTGCATAGCGAGCGAAAGTCGGAAATCAAAATCTAATTTAAATCAATAATGGCTATGATTTTAAATTTAAACGAACCTTAGGGAACTTGAAGAAGTCTTAAATTCTGCTTTAAAACTGTTATCAATACTCAGTCATTCTTGGAATTCCACGAATTTCGTGTTCTTACGATTATGGTGTCAAACCGTCGACTAGATCTAAATTAAGATGGTCATTGGTGAATATATATATATCTATCGAATATATATACTAATGTCGCTACACAAAACGACAGCGATATTATATTCTGCGGATATTAAGTATCTTTATTGAAATCTATTGTTGAAAAATTGGTTAAGGTTATGTATACGTTGGTTCCAACAAGCACTTAAAACAAGTCGATAACTAACACTGCTCAAGTTATCCCCCACTCTTCTGATTCTAAATTTCATTGGTTGATTGGTTGGTTTTCCCATTTGATTCATCAAGCATTAAAACAATATTTAGATTTGTTAGTTACCAATGAGTTTAATAGCTTGTTGGAGCCTACCTTATGTTATATATGTGCCATATATTTTTCCAATAAGTAAAAATTTTTAGCAATAATTAAATATTTATTTTCATTTTTTTTCTCGATCACTTCTTAAATACATTAAGAACCCAAAAAAGGTTTTAATTGGACCACCTTGGGAAAATACTCTACAAGTTGCAAAAGGTTTCGTTCCAATTGGTCCATTCATCGGTACATAGAAAAAAACATAGAAAAAAAAAAGGCACATACGTATCGAATTGAGTAACCTCCTCTTTCTTCGAAGTCGATTAAAAATAAATTAATTGAAATTTGTGCAATTAATTTAATGTTTCAGATAGTGTCAGCCTAATACCCTTTCACTTTACATATAATAATGTAGTATCTACTTTTAGATTTCCTTGACTGGGGTAACAACTGAAAAGGAATATCAGAGATTGGTGACGAATCTTAATCAATTCTTACTAAAACTTGAGTAAAAGTGCTGAAAAAATCTTAATGATGGTAAGGAATACTTATCACAATGGTTCGAATTTCGTTTCTCAGAGTTTATGATCCGGGAGCTGAGGGCCAAAATTTGAAGAAAGTTTTTGATCTTTTAGGCTGTATGTTCTCATTTCATGGAGAACAAATGTGAACGTCTTATCTGCCACCTCAGATAAAATTTTATAGGCAAACAAAATCGATTTTCTCGAACTCTATTTAATTTTTTGCTAACAAACAAAACAATTTGAAAACAATTTATCGCAAAGTAATTACAAAAAATCTGGTGCGATGCGCGCACCACACAACATTCACTTACGAACTAATTAGATTAGAAATCGGCGTTGTTTCGTTTTATGAAAACGCCGTTCCTCAACTGCACACATTTTCCCATATTTATATGCTTATAATTGTATATCTCCATAAATTATAGAGCACCTATTTGTATTGCAAAACTTGGAAGTTCTCAGTACTTTTCAATTCATTATTGCTTCTTTCTTTTTTTAAGGGACCTAACTTCATCAACGGTCCAGTTTTTTTAACTGCTTACTCGTTTTTGACTGCTTCTTGTAAATATATCTTGAATTTCAATCGATGGAAGGTGTATTTACGTCTCTTAGTGAAGTTTGTCTCTAATGCGTTTCTGGTAACCGAGAACGATTACTGTTCCTCTAAAATCACTTTCTACTGCATTCAGAAATCTATTATGGAACTAAAGTTCCTGAACTACGATATAATTAATTAAAGATTATGTTATACCTACAATATTTTTTTCACAACTTAAATGTTTTAAATAATTTGACAATCACGTATTTACTCCCTTAGTAAATAATCTAAAGGTGCTTAGTTTCCCCTACCATTTTGCCTACTCAAAGAGCTGTTCTAAGACCTATTTTCAGTTTGGCACACCATTAGATAGACAGAGAGTGGGGGGAGGATGGGAGGAGGGTGATGTGTATTGATGACAGAGCTGGGATGCCCCGCACGTCCTAATGTATTCTCTTATTGCTGAGCGGGCTGCAGGTACCTCTCTATATCCCCCGGCAGTTCCTCATCCTTGGATCTTGTGGGAACCGCCTCTACTTATTCAATCCGACCTAAATTACCATTTATTTACTGACATTCTAAAGCCGGACAGATTATTTGTCGAGCTACTGAATACAGGGAGCAAGAGGATAAGTGGTGGCTTTAACAGAAAATATGCAATATCAGATCAAAAAATTATATTATTATCATATACCATATGACTACTCAATTTTTCATCAATTCAATTTATTAAGAAAAGGGACAAATTAGTATATTTAAAAAAAAATATCATCTTGTTTTCATAAATTTTGTTCGTTTTTCAAGTCATAAAATAATTCCTCCACTACTTTGTTACGGCTTATAACAAATCCGGCCTGGTACTTGACTTAGAAAAATTTACAAATAGACTTCCATCTACCAACAGTCAACCAGCACATAAAGACGCTTTACAAAATATTTTTGATTGATTTGAACGGACATCCAAACAGTATAATTTATATAGCTGACACACGCCAGGAAGAGTAAAAAGGCGATGGATGAGGTATCTCTGTTAAACAAGCATGGTAAATTAATCATCCCTGGAAGGGGGTACTGCTGCGTGTTTTCCCTCCTCATACATTATTTCCTAATTCAACCATCTCATGATTGTCAGCGAATAAAAAATGAAAATAAAAAAAAAAACAGCAAAAAAATCATCAGATTTTATATACATATATATATATATATATATATATATATAATTTAATCTTGCATTACAAAACTAATGCAAGGGTCTTTATGTGCTGGTTGACTGTTGGTGGAAGTCTATGTGTAAATTTTTCTAAGTCAAGTACCAGGCCGGATTTGTTATAAGCCGTAACAAAGTAGCGGAGGAATTATTTTATGACTTGAAAAACGAACAAAATTTATGAAAACAAGATGATATTTATATGATGGTATATGATAATAATATAATTTTTTGATCTGATATTGCATATTATTTTCTGTTAAAGCCACCACTTATCCTCTTGCTCCCTGCATTCAGTAGCTCGACAAATAATCTGTCCGACTTTAGAATGTTAGTAAATAAATGGTAATTTAGGTCGGATTGAAATTATATATATATATATATATATATATATATATATATATATATATATATATATATATATATAAACATAACTTCTACATAGTGTTAAAAATCCGCAAAGTTATGTGTGTTAATAAATAAAGGCAAGAAAAACAGAATTGTTCAAAAGAAATGAAAAACTTTTATTAATGCACACTCAACATACATCATGCGCTTTTACATTCGTAAAAACATGGGATGGGTCAGGTTGTATGAATCAGATACCTTGTATACTGACAAGTATCTGATAACGAGTTGATCCAGCCAAAATGAACCGGGTACCTACTGATACTCACTGATCCATTGATACTCGATGATCTGTATCAGTTGAGTGTGAGGTGAATGTGTACTAGGAATAGCTAGCCTCTGACTATGATCCAGATACTGGCTACCACTGATTCAGTTGAATCATTTAGTACTTGAAGTATTCCTTGCAAACTACTTAATACCTGATCCCTTCATCCAGCAACAGACTCTTTGGTAATTTATTATATGTTTACTTACTAAAAAATTCGTTGCCATATAAGGTTTTGTTGAACCGTAGTACATTCATTCAATTATAATGCAACTGTCATTCAATTTTGTGTATAGATTCAAAAGTATCAAATAAAAGTATCAGATCCAAAGAAGTATCAGTATCATTTGTATCAGATACAAGAATTGCAAGTAACAACGCATGCCTGGTAAAAACAGTAACCTTCCTGTGATGTCTACTTCTGCCCCTGGGCGCGCTATATGATACCGCCAAATTCAAAATACAACTTGAATATCCAATCGTGTGCAAAGAAATAAAAAAATTACTTTCTTTGTTTGGACTTAACACACTTTACACTGCAAGCGCAGGTATATACTTATTATTATCATATACAGTATTACTCTTACTTTTTTATTATTTAAATTTAACATTAAAAACATTTAAGAAAAAATGTGTATGAATATGCCATTTGGTTTCAATCAACTTTTTTAATCTATTTCAAGTTTCAGTTTTGTAGCTATAACTGTTGGCCTTAATATAGATGGTTACCACGATGTTCTGACACTGCTATACGCTGATTACCTCTATCTAAATAAAATTAAGACTTCTGGAGGAATACAGTTATGAAAACTCCCTGACAGTTAACAGTTCAAAATCTAAAATTTTGCACTTTCACAAGGGACGCAAACCTGCCAGGATCCAACAATTCCTTTGTAAAGAAAACGAAATAGAACAGGTTAAGCATTTTTCTTATCTAGGTGTACTATTTTCAAATTCGGCCTTGTTCTTAGAAGCCAAAAATCACACTGTGACAAAGTTTAAAGTAGCCAATGCATCACTGCAAAAAATACTTTCTAAATCAAAATGCCAGAGCTGGGACACTATTACCAAATTATATAAAGCTTTAGCTAAAAGTGTGCTTTTGTACTGTGCCCCTATTTGGAGCCTGAGATATATAGACAGCCTGGAACAAGCACAATTAAATTTGTTCAAAAGACTGTTACTGCTCTTGAGGTTTACCCCGAACTACATTATAAGAAATGAAACAGGTATTGTCCACATATTCATTTCAATAATAAAATCTAGTATTCGCTGGCTGTGTAAAATTTTAAGAATGAAAAATGACAGGATAGTCAGGTTATGCTATAATAGGTTATTAGTACTGGACCAGTCACCGGCAAACAAGACACAATATAATTGGGTTACCCAGGTTAAAAGTATTTTCTCTACAGACTTCATAAACTTATGGCTCAACCAAGACCACAATCTGATTTAAACAAAATAATTTCCTACCACAAATCACTATTAAAAAATATGGACCTCGAAAATATATCGTTGTCAACTTGCTGCCCTATGTACAGTAACGTCACTCATACGAGTATATCCTGATCCGCCCAGAACCATCTAACCGCCAACATCCCTTTCCCATTACAACAAACCATCACCCAGATTAGAACTGTCAGTAAATATTCCATGAAGTTCAGTAGAAATAATATTACCCATAAAGTAGATCCAAACACTCAATGTTTATTATGTAACACATACGACAATGAAGACATATACAACTTACTAATCAACTGCCCAATATACATCAATATCAGAGCTCAATATTATCCAGAACTAGCAACATCCAATAGTAAAATAGAATTCCTTCACAATAGACTTTCATCCAATAGTAAATATTACCTTATAAAACTATACCAACTGCTGAACAACATACTTAAATACCGCTCCGCACTCCTACACCAATAGACAACTAACTGATTATAAACACCATGCATCCTCTCCCCGCATCACAAAATATTCACCCAATGTGCTATAATTTATTTTTAGTTTAGTGTGCCGCTGTAATTATTTATTAATATGTTAATATATTTATTTATGTTAATATATTTATTGTAATTTTGTTTGTATACCTCTGCTGCATCTTTTTTATTATTATTATTTATTTTTTCACATGCTCTCAATGTTTTTCCTGTTCATAGTGTGGTTTATTGATATATAATATATTTCAATATGGTCTACAGTTATCATAAGTTATTATATTATGGATCACTAGATTATAGATTACCTACAAACCATTACTAACAAATATTGTGCATGGTCATTGCTCCTGCTAAAAGGAGAATTCCTTTATAAGCAATAAATAAATAAAAAAAAATAAAAATAGTACCGTAACATTTCTCAGTTTTATTATCGTGTTTAAGGGGTGCCTAGATGAGAGTAGGGAAAAACATCAAGCCGAATTGTTATGTTTTGTTATCCAAGTTATCCAAAACGTTGACTAGAAACGGGAATCTCATCGATCTTCGGAACCACTGATCAAAGAATTCCAACCGAAACGGCTGTAAATTATTCCGCATAATTGACTTTCTGAAATAGTTGCAGTCGAACACATTTAAAATCCTCCTTACAGGAATCTATCGCTATCTGTTGCGGCTCGTTCCGCGTTTGTTCCCGCCAGGAACGCTATTCATCCCCCACGCTATCTAAACATAATCGTTCCGACGTGTGCGATAATCGTAGAAACAGTAACAGATCTCGATCGTGTGACGAGAAGGAAACGACAAGCATATTCGTAACGAGAGATAGGATCTCTTTTTCAGTAAGAAGCTTAAGCGGTTGGAGGCTGAGGAGGTCAGTACTAATGAATATTTTCATAAATTATAACGATTGTGGGCCGATTGGCTCAAGGCGATGGAGGATTAATGAAATGAGACTTGGGCGAGTATCTGAGGAATCTCCCTGGCGCCACGCCTAGAGCGCAACATAAAGATACCATCTCCTGCTTATTGAATTCGGATAGCATCTGGGAACCCTCGGCTCCTGTTCCGAAGAAGGCAGCAGTCCTTCGACTATTGCCAAGGTACTTACTTCTTAACTATGATACTGATATGGTCGGTGTGTTCCCAACCCACATTTAACCCACTTTTGATGGATTTGATTCCCAAATTTATTAACGTAATGCACATAGGAAGTTTGTGCTACAATTATAAATTTAAAAAAATTTGGTGCGATGCGCGCAACACACAACTTTCACTTACGAACTTACTTTGATTAGAAATTGACATGTTTAGTTAAATGTCATTTCTCAAAGTCACACAATTTTACACATTCATTTACTAATTTTGTTTGTATTTGCTATTTAAAGTAACATACAATTTTTCGTTATTAAATAAAAGTTTTTGCTTGTAATAATTCGGCAATGCAAGCATAATACTACCATATAATAATACCAAGTCGTCTGCTTTATAATTCTCTGTGTAGTTGTTGAAAACTTTATATAGTTCCCATGAAGCAAATAATTTCCATTAAATGAACAAAACATCTTTAACGCATTGGTCTGTCATTAAAGGCGTATTGAGCATGCGTGAGCTAAACGTGTTTTATGAGTTGCCAGATACTTTTCTTTTTTTCATATTTCATATTTGGCCATTTCTTATTTTTAGGCGATATGAGAGACAGATAATTTTTCCATATATATAAAAACAAATGTATTTTATGGGAAAACAAAAAAGGTCCCTTCTCCATTTATGCCTCTAAGAACATTTTAATAAAGATAAAGCTTACCTGATATTAAAGAATTCTTGATTCTTATTAGACATGACGTGTTAAAGCAAAATCGTTATAGCTATTTTTGAGAAAATCGGAAAAAAACGTCAAAATGGGAAAAAAGTTTTGAAATATAGTACCCTCTCCGTTTGATCAATTTTGATGAAAATTTTGCTGTCACATCGCGGGCCATATACCAAATACCCGATTTCAGGTTCGTACGGTTTATAGTTTTGGAGCTAGTCTGTTCACATAACACATACACACACACACACACACACACACACACACACACACACACACACACACACACACACACACACACACATACCATTTTACGGGACTCGGTTGTTTGGACTCAGGAGACGTGTATTTCCGTTGAAAACCGGTAGTCGAAATTTTTCACGATCGCAATACTTTCCCTTACTATATATTTTATATTAAGGTAAGTGAAAGTATTTAAATTCAAACAGCGTTTGACAACTGACATACCTTATAAAAACATATAAAATTAAAATGAGTAATACTAATACTATGAAATTTGATAAACTATACTATAAAGTCTCTATATAGACTTTATATATATCTATATATAATATAAAGATTCATATTTATTCTCTAGATCTTAACTCCAAAAGAACTTTTTATATAACTAAGCTCCTACTCGTAGGATTAGACATCATTTTTTTATTGATTAAACAGCTCCAGATATTTATTATATAGCTGAATTACAGGATAATACAATTCTGAGAACATTTTTAAGTAAAATGAGTGAGTGGAAGAAGGAAGCCAAAGATATCTTTATGATAATCAGATCGTAAGCCATTTGAATTTATCACTACTTTCATGAAGTCGTCAATCACAAACCTTTCTGGATGTCGAATATAAAACATAGCTTTGTTATTAGGTAGCTAGAAAAAATAAGTGACATATGCCGTTGTAATAGCCCATTAGTGCAATTATTATTGTTACTATATTATGAGTCACATTTCAGTACCTACATCGTATTTATTAAAATATAAAAAGCTTTGGGCAAAATCGGACGTTCTCAAAATAGGTGTGCACCTTTAACTACGGTTAGTAAAAATTGAGATAACAAAATAGATTCGACATAGTGGTCGTCTAGATGCCTAAAATTTATAAATTTTTCATTAAAAATCGGAATAAAAGAAATAGGGGTTATATTCTTCGCACGTAATTCATAACGAACCATTTTATTTCTAGCTTTCTGAAAAATAAACTTATGAACTTCCGGTTCTAATTATATTTCTTTATCCTTGTAAATTTTCATGGGCATCCCCAGAGGTGGGCAAGGTGGCAGTCCCCCCCCCCCCCCCTAGAAATTAGGAGAAACAAAAGCTACAAATTAAATAAATTTGTATTCATTATTATATTAATTAAGTATTATATAAAAACATATATTAATCTTTAAATGTCAATAAGTTTTATTTGAACAATTAATAGACCTTTAAATACCTGGATCCTCTCACCCCAGCCATAAGAATTTTACCTTCCTGCCCTCCCAGACGAAAATTTTACCAGTCTGCTCCCTCCCTAAACGAAATCCTGAGTATTCAATTCAATATTGCCTAATGATCGAAAATAAAATAATAATAAAAAATAGATGATAAAACTTCTAAAATAGTTTCTCCTTAAGTACACAATCCATATTGGATATTATTCCAGCATAATTCAATTCATTGAACAATGTTTTATTATTATTAATATCTTTCATATTTGTGCAAATATTGTTTGCATTATTATCAACAGTATCAAAGAACAATGTTAAAAAAGAAATTTTACATTTCTAAAATATTTTCCCCTTAAAATACACAAACCACATTGGATATTATTCCAGAAAAATTCAATTCATTGAACAATGATTCATTTTTTTTTTTTGTTATAGCTAATATCGTTCATATTGGAGCAAATATCGTTTGCATTATTCTTAACTCATCCCATTTAAAATGCTTACCGAATAAAAATTAATAGGATTTATAGGCATTGGAACTGTTGTTTGACCGGAGTGAGAAAAATGATTATTCAACACTTGTTTGTGGAAAAATCAACCTAATAAATAAAAATAATCACCGTCTCAATACTTTCATAAATGCAGGATTTTAATATTTAATACGTTTCCCTTCAATATTGACAAGGGCATCCGCAGTAAAAAAAATAAATTTAAATTTTTTTAATAAAAGGTAAAATTTTCGTCTGGGGAGGGGCGCATTTATTACCTTGTGCTATAATGTGAGGCCAGTGTAGATTCAAGAAAATTGTTCTAAATTCTTCTTTTTATTCTCACACAGCAATAGAATTTAAACAGCTCATCCTTATTATTTAAATCTAGATAACCATCATCCAAGTACTGAAGAGAAATGCGGAACAAGAAATAGCTGATTCACAAATAAAACCTGTTATATAAGCACTAGTACACAACTTCTCTTATCCAGCCCATTCTTCATTTCTGTCAAGATCCCAAGTAAGATTATGTCGAAAAATCACTAAATATTCTTGCTTTTTAATACTAAAAACTTCTTAAGACTTTATCTGATATCAACATAAACAGGTTCCCTGTCATGTTCGGTGGCCAGATAAAATTTGTTATTAGGTCAGTATTCTTTTATACTGGATCTTTATATATTATCTTAAAGTATGGTGTTATTGTCTTGATGGAAAAATAGAAATGTGATAAAATATTATGTAGATGCAATCTGGGGTCTTAAAAACATTCTATGTATCCTACTTTCTGCAACACATCTTAGATTTATAAAACTATTTGTCATTACATCCAATTAAAACTGACATTCGATTTTTGCAGAATACGTCAAAATTAATGAGATGTAACCACATCTGAAAGTTGCTTAAAAGAAGGCGAATCAATTTCGCTGAAACTTAATCAAAGGGTGTAACGAGTAAAGTTCTGCCGAAAATTATTTCTTTACCTGTATTCTTTTATAATTTATCAATTATTCACTTTAAAGTCATGAAAAACATGGAAAAAAAATGACACGAAAATTGGTTTGCACCTACCACTATTCCCCTTTTCAACTACTTCCCCTAAAGAGCGGTTTTAGCTCTATATTTAATATGGGCACTCTCGGAAAATCTCTAATTTTATTACTAATACGAATTCACAATGAAGTTTTCATGAGTGTACACAGTTTGTTATACTTTTAGTCAATTTGGGCCTATTATTCCTATGTTAACTGTTTATTCACCCAGATATGAAAATATAATTATCGCTGTACCTAATCAGAAATCTTTAATACGGCTATAGTCTGCTTAGTGTTACTGCTTGTGAGACCACATGAGATAGATTAGATCAAACATACAATTAGAATTATATAAAATTATTTCATTAAGAACAAACATCAATCACTAGGCTATTAAAAATAACGATTATGTTTGCTTAATTATCCTTTACTTTATTTTTATTTTTTGTATAGGCACTTCAATGTTTCTTGAATTCGTTTCGATTTTTATATTTATATTAATTTATAAATATAATTTTTATATATATTTTATATAATTTATATATATATATATTTATATTATATTTTGAAATGTCTTTCCGTAAAGATAACTTCAGTCGAATTTAAAAAGAAATTCAAATCCATTTAATTGCCCGAGAGGTGATGAATTTTATGTGAACGATTTTCGTTTACAACATGAAAAGAAATGTAAGATTTCATGTTGTCTACTGAAGGGAAGCATTAGTTGTCCGGATGCTTGGATTTTATTGAGATTTTTTAGCCAACTACTATTATGTCTCACCATGTCCTTATTGTGAAATAGCCTTAAAAGTTATTAGCGATAAATTAAATGACAAATATTTTTTAAGATTTACAGCATCAGCTGAAAACGTGTTGAAATCAGTGTTAGCCGCACCAATAAAAATAATATTGTAGCGTTAAATCGTTAAACATAAAAAAAACTAAACATATGATTTAAAATCCTAGACTGTTTGTTGGAACGATTTTGCGGTTAGAGCGAACCGTCAGAGCCGTGTTTGGATCTAGATTGTTCGAGCTCCATCGACTCCGTTCCACCAGCTTCCACGAGTTTCTACAAGGTTCTAGCCCCTCCTTACAACTATATATAAGGAGCGATTGACTAAACAGTTTTAGCCTTTGTCTTGACTGTGAAGCTAAAGCCATATGATTTGTGTGCTATAAAGTTATGATTTTATAACCTGCTCGAATATTTATGTTGTTATAATTCGTTTGGCATTGATATTGTTATATTTTCATTTAATAAATATTTGTTAACACACAAGTGTTACTATATCATCATATTTACAGATAAATTTAGAAAATAAATTTTCTGAGCAATTAAAGAAACCATATGGTTATAATTTTTAATTGTAACCAATCAACCTATCGAATTATTATTTTAAAGCAATTACACATTAATTAAATAGACAAAATACATACCTACGTACTTAATAAACCATGGACATAAGCTACATAGATTGAAGATGCAAAAAATACTACTTCTCAACCTAAAATTTACTTTTACTATAGTTACAAGAACCAGAGTTCAAGTTGGCGTAGTCAAACTCCAGAGTGTGATTCAAAATCACACGTTACATTTATTTATTTTGTGTTCCTCCAATGTAGTCACTCAGTGTAATTGGTATATCATTGAAAGACCGAATAAAAGCCAAACAGACAGTCAGATATTTCGTTCAGACATCCGCAAGTTAATTTTTTCGAAAAATAGAGGATTATTTAGTTATATAAAGTAATAATTATAAATTAATACCTATAAAGAAGTAGGTAAAATATTTATCACAATAAAACTCCTTAATATTATCCAAATGTGTTTTTAAATAAGGTGCGAAAGGAACAGTAAAGAAACTATAAGTTATGAATTATTCATTCAGATTAATCAATTATTTCACTCATCAATGAATCTTGATGTACCACCTAGAAGCGACCTAAGCCCTAACCAGGATTATCCTTCAAAATTATTATTCTATAAAATTATTTCGACCAGAGATTACTAGAGAATTAGGAACGAGTTACAAAGCCCTGATATCGGGAATGAAAAACACTAATCTCACCCAATGGAGTTGGTATCTAAGATTTCAAGTTCATTCAGGCATCAACGGAGAGAAAGATCTAACAACAATAAGAACATGTTTCTTTAGTATTCTATGAAATTAAAGATAGCCTTAACAGATTTGTGGAGAAGCTGTTACACCCTTGTTTTCTGTTTGTTTTTTGTTTTGTTTTTTTTGGTGAAGAGTTTTTCACAATTATTATGTCAGGTCGTCTTCTTAAGCAGGGATGTGCCTCGGAAAATATGTCAATTCTTTACATTCAGCGTAAATAATTGCATGTTTTCTAAGAAATGGAAGAAAAAAAAAGAGATGATGCTCATCTGATATTTTTTCATAAGTAATTATTCTTAAATTATTGAAGATAAGATAGCATATTGGATCAACTTCATTCATTGAGCTATAAGTGAAAAACTGGTTTCTTAAAATCTACTAGACAATGGGTAAACCATTGCTTTATGTGACAGCTTAATAAATTGGACACTTGTAAAGATAAGGGCCCAAAGCCGCTAATGAAGAAGGTTAATGGAAGGCTGGAACGTCCAACACCTCTGAGGTTGATTCATCAACCTCTCCAAAAAAAAATATGAAGTCCTGTATAATATGACCCTAGGTATGTCTATGGTTATAATATTGTTGAGCGCCTGGCTTTTTAGCCATATTTTTAAATTTAAAGTAAAGGTAATAGGAAATAACATAACCAGGTGTATATAACCTAAGTTAAAATAAAGCTCCATGCAATGCTCAGGGAGATAGGGCTGGTTCTTTCAATAAGCGGAAAATACTATTTACATGCAGTCTATTTACATAAATATGTACAGTTAAAATTATTATAGAATCAGAAAATTAAGAAACAAAGACAATAATAATAACCTAAACATATTTACACAACTTAATACTAGGGAATACAATTATATACAAACTACATACGATTATATTTAACCAATTTACGTGCGTCGCGATAGTCCATGAATCCATAACAGTCCACAACATATAAAGGCATTAACTCAAGATACAGCGTAAAGCAGAACATGCTAGCATGCCTCTAAACTCACTCAAAAATTACAGATGTTTTTCTTTTTCAGTCTGTTATTAAAGCGTTGCCATGATAACTAGCAGTGTTGGTCACAATAAGTTATGTACAATATTATAACCACTCTTACAAATAGATCACATTACATATTTTTTACTGTCACATTACATAGTTAGATAGTCTGGTGTATTAAAAGTCTTTTTACAAAGAAGCTCTATTGAAAAAGTTTACAGTACACTAAATAACAGAACTAAATCTAACTGACTGAGAACAATCGGCTCTAGTTGCCGGGGTTTGAGCACTGTAGGAATGCGGAGCCAGCTTTGAGTCTGCAGAGGCATATTCTTTGGTTATAACTTGTGACAGCGTGCTTCTTTTCATTTGTCAGCCGCCGTCCTCTTCTTCGTCTCCTCTGTCCGGCGGTTTCGCTGGAACCTCTTCTCTTCGAGCCAAGGTAAAGTTTCTTCACCGCTTCCTTCCTCCCGCACACAAAATTTTTATGAGCGGTTATTTTTTTTTGGCCATCAGTTAGAGGTCGCTCTCTGACAGAATGTAGAGCCCAGTCTTCCCCTTAGTGTCTCATAGGCGGTACAGATAACGACAATGTGCTGGGTATTTTGTGGTACCCAACGACTTGGGCATAGGTGGTCGGCTTTTTTCAGCTTTGAAAAGTTTCGATCCAAATCCCTCATGCCTCGTAAGAATTTGTGAGACCCGATAGTCCGGGAGGACTCAAGTCTTATATAGACGCGATCCGACGGTGGGGAAGTACTTCCTCAACATAGCCCCGTTCGAGGTCGACACCAACCGCCGATTCCAATCTTCTAATGTGTCCTCCCGGAGCATCTTCTTCCATCTCCCGCGGTATTCACAGATTCTCTCACGTCTGAACGGTGGTAGGTCCGCCAAGCCATCTCGTTTCATTTTGTAGCGAACATGTTTTCTCTGAGGAATAGGTCGAAAGAAATAGCTCCTCCTAAGACTTGCACCACCTCACGAGACACTGACTTGTATGATCTATGTAGTTACTCTTAGCTGGGCCTTCATTGGGTTGTCAACCTGCTCTTCTGTCTTTGCGAGAGTTACTTGTTCCAGGCAAGGGATGCAGATCTCAGAATACCAAAAACACTCCTCTGAATATTGCCATGGATGCTGGATATCTGCGACTCCAAAATGCGCCGCCCCCCTCCCCCATACGACTAAGTTCTTTAAGATTAATACTCACCATACTTCTCAGATAGTCCCAGTGAGGAGTCACATTGAAATTTCTTCCAATCCTGATTCTAAGGTAGGCAACTTCCTCAATCGGACTTATTCATCCTCCTTGAATGACCAATGTTGTAGCGTGAGACCAGTCTTGCCTCTCAGGCACCGTTCACCTTCATCTTTTAACCGTTTCCTGCTATTCCAGGCCTTTTATATTGTAAATAAAATCAAATGAGAAGGGAAACTTTATGTAATATTAGTGTCGCTTGTGTTTGCTCTCGGTCAGTGAAATGAAATGAAAAATTTCAAAATAAGTAATTAGGGGAAAAGTATCACGGTTTTTAACAAATGAGATGGTTTTTTAACATTTTAACAAAGAAACAAGGTTTTTAAGAAATGAGTTGGATTTTCGGATTATTTGGGATACTTCTTATTTTTCCAAAGGCCTATCATCTACTGATGGGCGAGCTTGGATCATGCAGACTTGAATTTAGAAATGGACATGTTTTAGTGCATAAGAACAAAATTAGAAAAATATTTATGTAAAATATGATGACAATTTGCTGCATTCTTTGAGTTGATATATTTAAAAATTTATTTATGAGATATTCGGAGAGGTGGAAGAGATATTTATGAGAAATAAGAGCGAATTTTATCAGAGAAATGAATAAAGATATTCGGATTCTCAGGGATTTCCAGTATATCAGAAGTGCTTTAGTAAGTAGGTTTTTACAGGCACTAACTAAGGTTCACAGTCGAAGAGTAGACCTGGCCCTAGCCAGCTGGAGCTTTGAACCGTGTAAATCTTGTAGAGCGGAGAAGGCTGTTAGGGGAGGGCGAGGCTGGAGGAGAGATATATCTGAGGAACCCGGTAACGACCATCTCCTCCACTATCTGCCCGTATATCTGATTTGGTTCCGCATAATGCTCCTCTGCAAATCTCCGAGTCCTTCTATAGAGCTCGCCTGCTAAATGAGTTACGCCCCCTATCTCATCTAACGGCTTCTCTTGTTTGGGGACAATCTGGTACCGTGCTGGGTGGTGTGGCACCGCAGACAAATGAAGATTGCCTTTTTATTTAAAATATCTGGCAGAAATGGGAAAAGAAAAAAAAAAGGAGGAAGAATCGTAAGTTTCAAAATGAGTCCATGTATAAATCTTTACTTTCTTTTTGGAGAGTGAAAAACGAAACAAAAATACTTTGAAGGAATCGGCAATAACAACAGACCTTATGAAAGGGAAAACAAGACTGATTAATTGCAATAAAACCTTAGGAACCTACCTAATAGAGTTATTACCTACCATTTATAAATAAATATAAATTAAGGTAGTTTTTGTAGGGGAATTACAAACGGTCATATTTTCGGCAATCCGAATTCTAGATCTACAAAGCTCACATGCTGAACAAATCGAAGATGTTAACATTAAAAACAATAATAAGGGTTCCGAATTCCTATATGCAGGAGGCATATTATTTTATCAAGTATTTTTTCTTTATTTTAAAACAAAATCCAATCATTTGATTTAACAAGTAATCAATTTTACCGGTTAGTAACAGAATATCTATGATCAGCGGATTGGCTTCTTACTGACCCAATTTCGACATTACAGTCATGGTGAAGGATAGTAACACATAAAATATTTTTAATTCACAGTTTTTTTTTTTTTTTTTTTTTTTTAAAGTATCCATTAGTGCAAACATGATTTCTGGGATGCTTTAAAGATGAATTTCACTAACCCAGTGACAAAATGTTGGATTTGACTTCTTAAGATTTAGGCGACGAAAAAACTACTACTTAATTATAAACAGGCTGTTAAGGGAAAACATAAATTATATACCTATTCATTCTACCAAAGGCTTACGATGATTATGCATTACCTTAGAAAATAGATACTGTTTTCAGTCAAGTCAGCAGTCAAACGTCAGCAGAGACACATGCAGAAAAATTAACTTTATTAGCATTTAATTTAAAGTCTGTTTTTAACTTGTTTTTCATCAGTTATTAAATATTTTTTCACCAAAATTTCAATAGGTCCACTGAATATTAATGATTGGAATGTTACTGGGATGAGGCTGTTGACAGAGGTTAACATTATGGGGTTTTCTGACCCGTAAAAAAGAGGCGAAGTAAATGATCCGACATGAAATATGGGAATGCAAATGACGCTGAGCTGTGGATGTTTACTTACCAGTTAGAATACGCAACAACCCGAACCATGACGAATCAGGCTTGGAGAACTCCGCTATCCTATGGTATCAACAAGCCCTGGGAGATAAGTGTTACTTACACTGTAACTTAACGGCAACTTATATCATCAAGCACTGAAAAAATACCAGCCAGTATTTATCTATTTTTATCTAAAGCACTGATAACAAAACTTTGAACTTTAAAAGAAAAAACAAGAAAAGGAATAGAAGGAAGGACTTACTACTTAACACCTGTGCACTATTGAAGATTATTTAAAAGATTAATTATACTTAATTTATGTTTAATTCAATATTAAAAATTGTAATGGAAGCATACCCTATTCGTGATATTATAGCATTACATATCCTAATTGTTGCTACAACCGATTTTATGCTATAATATACATGGTAAAATTACATGGAACCAGTTAAATGACATTCTTGTAAGTTACCAGTTACCAGTCTTGAACCTGATTTCAAGCACACAATAAAATTTCAATTAATGAAATATGGCAAAATTCTCACAACCCAAAAATTTTAATAATTTTTATAATGCTAAAAATAAAATTATTCAAAACAAAAATGATTTCATACATCATGAACTGGTCCAATATACTTAGATGGATATATCTTCATAGATTCTAAATACTATGTCACTTTTATTGACCCCATTTCGATCAAGGAGTTGGAATAGTACAAATTCTTCCTATTTCTATGTTAACGTATGTCAAAAATATGTGATTTATAATTTATTATTATTACATTTCTTTAATGAATATCAGTCATACAGAACCTTCCAAAGATTGTTGAAAAATTATTTTTCATTTTATTTGAATCACTGATAATTTAGAGTGATTTTACAAATTTCACATTTTTGAAGTGTGAAATTTGATTTGAGTATTTTAAGTCTTCATGTTAAAAAAAAAAAAAAAAAAAAAAAAACATAAATTAAGAAATTCATATTATCTTTGACATTTTTAAAAATAATTTACAACCTTATTAATTAATTAAAAATAAATCTCATATTAATATTAATGTTGTGTTTGGGATAATCTTTGGGACGATAAATGGTGAATTAAATTATGGTGAATTAAATGGTGAAAATTACTCACACGTTCAATATTGATTAATAAATTATTGATTCAATTAATTAATAAAATGTAAAAACACCTTTACTAACTACAAGACAATGGTTCTTCCCCAGGCCGACCCAAGCCTTCGACGAAGGGTATATTTTTTTTTCCATGAAGAGCGTTAATGTATGCGTGAATGTTTGTTAGCCGGCGGCCGTATTAGAGGACGAAACTTTTTCTGCCCTTTAATTCCTAACTAGTTTGGAGAGACGGAGTGACTGTGAGAAAAGATGCGCCATGACTATTCATGTACGTGCGGCCACATACATTATGGAGGCGTGCATCTTCTTCAAACTGGCTTTCTTCTACATTTGGCGTAAGATGGCAATTCGTGCCCCTATTTAGCAACATAACGGGTTTCACCTTCTAAGAAATACTTCAATCTCGATTTTTTCATCCTCGACGTGCCACGGGTAAGAAATAAAATCGCCCCTTTTTTTATTTTCTCCTTTTTTATTTTCTCTTGTTTCTTTTTCTCCTTCCTACGACTCTCCATCCGTTTCCGGCAGAAATTTTTCTGCGGGCGCTATGATGTTTTTTTTTTCTTCGAGCCAAACTTATTGAATTTATGTCATTGAAGAGTGCATTTTATCCAAGGCAGTAAAAGGTGAAAGTAGCGCGGGATGAAATTTACCAGGAGTGTAACCGCATTGTTCGGAGTTAAAAAACTTTGTCACCAGTTGATTTCTCTCTTGGAATCTTCTTTGTATGGTCATCCGAATTCCTTTCATTGTACCTTAAAGTGATTAAAACATTCTTGCGGTTTATTCATCTATTTCATATGGATCAAAGGACAGAGTACACCATATAAATTGGTAGGTTTGGATATACTTAACTTTTTTAAAATTTTTTTATTCCTCGTCCCAAGAATTCCTCAAAAACTAACATTAAAAGTGAGAGATCCTAAGATATAGACTAGTTAGTTTTGTTTCCATCAGACAACACATGTTCCTTGAAGAAAATTGTTTTTGATGAATGTTCTTTGAGTGTTTTTATACTTTCTCATTCCCTACAATACTTTTTTTAACCTGTAAAATTTTTTATCTATTAATGACAATCAGTTATTGAGAACGTAAAAGTGGCCATTGCGTGAGATATTTTTAAAGGTGAGAAAAGCTTTAGCCTCTCCAACGCAAAGCATGAAAACGTCCTAAACCTCACTCCATACAAACTCACTCCCTACAACTTTATTCCCTAAAAATAATGGGAAAAAAATTTCTAGGGACTGAGAATGAGATTCTAGAATTCTAGTTGTAAGTAAACTGTTCATACACACGGTACTTTCCTCACTGGAATTGAAGGGCATAGTAATGCAGGTCCACATCGATTTGGTGATGATTCTTCCTATTGTGTTTACCTAGTGCATCATTGTAGATTATTAAAGTTTTTTTTTTAACTATCGTTTTTCCTTTTTTAAATAGATCTTTTACAATATTGATCTTTAACACAGTTCTTTTTATACTTAAATATAAGTTCGAAGTTTGATTTTACCTTCTTTCTTACTCCTAACAAACGATAAATTTCTAAACAATTTCAATTACCGATATTTCCCAAAATATCCACTAAAGTGTGCGCATGCTTTTAGGGCTTGCTGAGGAACCCATTTTGCGGGGGGGAAACGGTGGAAAACGAATATTTTTTACGTAAAAATATTGTGATGAAAATGACCCATAATTTTGAAATGACCCATATAACTTTATTTTAAAGTTGCAGGTACTATGATAGTCTTTGTATTACTATATCATCTCGTATTCATACTTACACCTCTAAAGCCACTATCCGCTATTAGTGTCCTAGGAGAGAGAGTTAAAAAACTTTCTATAATCGATTAGTTAGTTAAAAATAAAATAAAAATTGTCTATTAAAACAATATGCTTGCTTTTATGCTTTTGACCAAAGAAAGAAATGACTCCTGTTTATTCGAAATATACAGAAAATTTAAAGTCTCCCATTTAAGCATGTACTTGTTCGCACTCTTAAGTTAACATATTAGGAAAAGGGAGAGCCATTTTCAGATGAAAAAACCCTTTTACATGGCAAACGAAAAAATACATGTAATAAATAGCAATACCAAATAATAAATATCATTCATTCTAATAAATAATAAACCTATTTAACTAGTTACAAAAAGTTTTACGATTATTCTTTACTCAATATAAACAAATATGCTGTTTTCCAATCGAAACGATGAGGACAATCGTCCATTGGGAATGAAGATATAATCTCCCTAAGAGACCGAGGACCCTTCTAAATCATAATGCAACCCCCTTATTGGGATAAAACAAAAGCACGAAGAGACTATCAATTCCCGAGGGACCGGAGCTAAGGGGCGACCTATTCGAATGCTCTCCCATATCATAAATGATTTAATAATTAGGAAGAATAAGAGGAAAGGAATGAATCACAATTTTGAGCCATGATAAAGCTCGGCATTGGAAGGAGGTATGATAATTGCTCCTTTTATATACAATGGTCCCATCTATCCCAACCTTTTATTAATGCCTCTTTAAATGTATTTATCCTCTGATGAATTATTCAATAAGACTTTTATTTTTCAAATTTCCCCTCCTCCTCGGGATGGGGGTGGACCCGAACTAGTGCCACAGCGATTATGCGAGGATCCCGACCCGGTCTCGTAAACGTTAAAACTAAAGATGATAGCACACCTACTTCAGTATGAGTGATTTATTTAAATATTATTATTAAATATTATATATTGTTAAATAAATGGACTAACATAGAAAATAGAACTAATATAGAAATATTAATTTCGTATTTTTTAAAACTAAACTCAAGTTGAATAAATGATAAATATTTAGTTCATCCTGGTATCATTTTATTCTTATAGTTTTTTTTTTTTCACCACTTTCTGCGTTTTTTTATTCAGTAAATTAAAATGTAATGAGATCGGCTGAGTTACAATTGAGAAAATTGTTTGTTCAAATTTTACTCTGATAAAGTCCATCAGTAAGTGAAATCTTTGATTTTTGTAATGTACGTTCCCTTATCGTAAATATCCCATTTCACCATTCCATATTCCAGAAAAACAGGGTTGTATTCAATATTTATTGAATAGCAGGTATATGGCAGCAAATATGGTCGAGTGTAGATTTGCATCTTTGGGAAACGTTTATGGACCCTGCGATGAATAAGGATTATTTGTTTAGCAATTCCGCTCCTAACATTTTCCTTGAACAACTGTACAGTACTGTTTCGAAATCGTTAGAATAGAATAAAGAATAAAATTTTATTAGCATCATGCCCTCTCTCGGATGTAAAACGGCCATATAAATATCACTCATAGTCGTAGGGCAGGCAGCCGTCCATACTAAACGAACTAGAAGATGACTCTATACATTGCCGACAGAAGATATTACCTATCTTAATGGCTTTATTATACCCCGATATATCACTAGTGGTGCCATCATATCTCACATGAGATCGTTAGATTTCGGATAGATCAGTTCATACTTCTTATATGGAAATTTAGGCAGCAATCAAAGCCTTAATGTAGTCGATGGTATACTTCTAACGAGGCAGCCAAATAGTCTCAACGTAATAAGCAGGCAGTGTCTATTCTTCATAAACGTCTAGACAAATGGTAAATATAATCTGCTGAATATTTAATGCAACTTGATATTGAATACTTGACGAATAAATTATGTTACCTGCGATAAACTATTGAAGCTAAGCAGGTTGAGATTTATTTTATATCTAAGTAAAAGTCACTAAGGAAAACTTTATTTTTGATTAAAAAATAGAGATAGATGCCTGCAAGGAGAATAATGTAATGAGAATGACTTATTTTTAAGTCGCGCAGCCAAATTAACTAGTTTGATAAATTCACAGATGTTTATCAACCTCAAGTAGAACTTATGCAAATATAGTTTTTTCCATTTAACTACATATTAAGCTATTCCTTAAGCTTATCTCAATATAACCATTTAACCATTAGGTTTTAAATTTATCTTTTTTATTCAGTTTTCATATATTCTTAATTTCATAAAATCCTTACCGATATCATGTATAATTACACTCATACACACCGACATACATATTGCTCGTTTAGAAGACGACTGCCACAATCCAAAAAACTGAAAGTTTATATGAGAAGCATTTTTTTTGATCATTATTGCTATATCTCAACTCTATGGAAGACTATCTTGACTGCTCTGTAATGTTAAATATTGGATTTGAATATTAGGAATTGTCCTGTGTGAAAGATAATCTGATTTCAAATCGTTGAATAAAAAAAAAAAAAAAAAAAAAAAAAAAAGCAAAAACGGATTTTTGGTTGATATATATAATATTCGCATAGAGTATTGGTGTTCAAGAGATCATCAAATAGATGTGAATTCGAATAAACTGGAATATAATTCGCTTTATTTTTATACAATTAGGTAATTATCTAAGCTCTTCATACTTGAGAAAAGTAAAAATTCATTTCGAGTGACTTTTTTTTTTTTTTTTTTTTTTTTTTTTTTTTTTTTTTTTTTTTTTTTTTTTTTTTTTTTTTTGTAACCTGGAGATTGTAACTTATTGTAAGATTGGGAATTGTAACCTTCATTCATTCATAAACTATTTTATTTATAAAAATCTAATGATGTACACTATAGGTGTAAATTTATAACTTTATATTGTTTAGACAAATCATGTCCCATATTGTCGGTGTTTGAAATCTTTCTAAAACCGGTAGTTAGTCCATGAAACACTAAATTTTTAGACATGAAAAAAAGTTTCTTTCAAGACTATTATCTTAGATTTAAATAGTCAGATAAGTCGCATAAAAAAGTATAAGCAATAAAATGAAAATAAAAAACTGTATCTCTAATCTAATTCCTCGCGCGGGTCTCATTACCGCGTATGGGGAGCGTCCCACGGGTGGCGGATGTGGGGATGGTCGGTGGAAATTCCTAGGAAGTTCCTCCCGGCTAAGTCCGTAGGACTCGCTGACCAACAATGAGAGCGGCCCCCCAGGCTTGCTGGAGGGTGTGACGTAGGTTTGAACGCCCTACTCACATTTTTTAGTTCACCCAAACACCACAAACAGTCATGGATTCTCCTAAGGTAAAACGCTCATTATCCGGAGGTAAACTAGTCCCCCGTTCGGGTCTCCGGGTGGGGACTGCTTTAGGGGAATCATGGCGAAAGTTGAAATTAAGAGATTTAGTATTAGGGACGTGGAACGTCAGAAGTTTGAATACAGCGGGTGGGTTAAAATCGGTTTCGAATGAGGTTGAGAGGTACGGTATAGATATCGTGGCGCTGCAAGAGGTTCGACAATTGGAAAAGAAAGTTTACACGAAATTAGTAATGATAACGGAATCCGATTGATTAACTTTGCTACTTCTAAAAATTTAATAATCAAAAGTACAACTTTTAAACATAAAGATATTCACAAATATACCTGGACATCACCGGATTCACAAACAAGAAATCAAATCGATCACGTTTTGGTGCAGCATAGGTGGCAAAATAGTGTTATTAATGTTAGGTCGTACCGAGGGGCGGAATGCGGGTCGGATCACGAACTAGTAGTCGCTAAAGTTCGGCAAAAACTTTCAATAAAAAAAAAGTTAGAAACCGGATCTCATACCGAATATTTTAATCTGGAAAAACTTAAAATTCCGGCGATTAGAAAACAATTTGAAATTGAGCTCAAGAATAGATTTGATGTATTAGAACCATCGACAGAGAATGATGAAGACATTGATCAATTGTGGGAAGGGATTAGGGATAATATTAAAGAGGTCAGTAATTTGTGTCTGGGCAAAAGGGAAAATAATAAGAATAAACCATGGTTCGATGAAGAATGTTTAAACTCGTGTGAGAAAAGAAAAGCCGCTAAACTCAAAGTCTTAAATAATCCTAGCGAAGACAATCGTGCCTACTTTCGAGGCATAAGGAACGAAACGACTAAATTGCTTAAAAATAAAAAAAGAGAATATCTCAAAAACAAAATAATAGAAATAGAAAATAATGGAATCCAAAATAACGTCAGAGATATGTATAAAGGCATAAATTTATCACGTAAACGTCTAGGACCAGTTACGACTGGTATTAGGGATAATAATAATAACATCATAGCGGATCCTGTAGACATAGTAAGGAAGTTCAAAGAGCACTTTGATAGTATTTTGAATCCAGAAAATACCCGTCTATCACCACTTTTGGAATTTCAAAGTGCTGAACCGTTATTAGAAGAACCGAGTAAAGGGGAAGTCGAAATAGCTATCGGAAAATTAAAATCCTATAAAGCAGCGGGGACGGATAATATTCCTAGCGAACTAATCAAATCATGTGGGGAAGCTGGGATTTCAAAAATACATCTTTTGATTAAAAAGATCTGGGAGTATGAGAAAGTACCCGAAGAATGGAAAGAGTCTATACTTATACCGATTCACAAGAAGGGGTCGCGGACAGACACTAATAACTACCGTGGGATCTCACTACTTCCGGTCTGCTATAAAGTATTTACGTCAATACTGACTAGCCGAATAACCGAATACGCCGAGGAAATTATCGGAGATTATCAATGTGGTTCAGACGGAACCGATCTACCGTAGACCAAATATTCTCCCTCCGTCAAATATTAGAGAAAAAAATAGAATACAATGGTATTGTTCATCAACTGTATGTCGACTTTAAAAAGGCTTATGATTCAATAGACCGCAATAAACTGTATAACATCCTGACTGAACTAGGAATACCGAAGAAGTTAGTAAACTTAGTAAAAATGTGTATGACCGAAACGTTCAATAAAATAAGAATAGGTCGTTATTTTTCTGAGAAGTTCGAGGTTCACTCTGGTTTGAAACAGGGGGATTCGCTATCCCCTGTTTTATTTAATTTAGCTCTAGAATATGTCATTAGGGAGGTGATAAATACCGGAAAGGGTTTGAATCTGGGGGGAAATATATCCGTACTCGGTTACGCTGATGATTTGGTTTTGCTTGGCGACGACGTGGAAACGATAGAACTAAATACAAAAGCATTGATGGAAGCCGGAAAAGAAGTAGGGCTAGAAATAAATACGGAAAAAACAAAATATATGGTTAGTTGTAGAAACGGTGACAATTTTGGCGATATTGAAGTAGAAGAGGAAATATTCGAAGCCGTTGAGAAATTTAGATATTTAGGATCTACTGTAACTAGAAAAAACGAAATCGAAGAGGAAATTAAGGCTAGATTAAAGGCGGGAAATGCTTGTTATTTCTCGGTTGCAAAATTACTTGGGTCACGCCTTTTATCCCGAAATTTAAAAATAAGGATTTACAAAACTATAATTCTTCCGACTGTTCTTTACGGTTGTGAAACATGGCCGCTTACAGTAAGGGATGAGAAACGCCTTATGGTGTTTGAAAATAAAGTGCTGCGTAGAATATTCGGGCCGAAGAAAGATGAGTCAACAGGAGAATTTAGACGGCTACACAATGCGGAATTGCGTGAGCTTTACCCGGCAAATGTAATCGAGTCTATAACTGCGCGTCGGCTAAAGTGGGCATGCAAAATGACGAGTCTTAGTAGTGAACGAATTCCTAAAAGATTGATAAACGCTTTGCCGACTGGAAAACGACCGAGGGGTAGGCCTAGGCGAAGGTGGGAAGATTCGGTGAAAGCAGATCTTGTGAATTTGGGATTGGACGGTGGTAGGTGGATGGAGGTATGTAGGGACCGATTGGTGGTGTCGGCGTCGGGCCTTCGGGTCCGTTAAGCCTTATTGTATTATTGTATTATTGTATTATCTCTAATCTAATTACTCGGCCAATCAGTTATGATTCGCCAATTTCTTTTCGATCCTCTTTAATATTCCAACAGTTGACTCAGGTACAAGATACCTATTTAAAACCTGTTTAGAACTAAAAATAAAATTCTGCTTATGTTATCCAGGATTTTTTAATTCTTTCTCTGTCAACAATGCACGCGTGTTGAGTCTTGCAAGTAAAACAAGAGAGTATTTTTAACATGCTAAGTAACAACTTTAACGTATCGCAATAAGTACGTAAAAAAAAGTAAGAATAAAATGAAAGAATATATCTCTTTTTTTTCCGTAGAGTATTCTTTTAATAAACATAATCAATTTAGTAAAACAAAAATAAAGCATATAAGTACAAGCGGTATTAAGCAGAGCTGGATTTTTTCCTTTTTTGAGAAAAATGCTTTTGAAATTCAGACTATATTTGACTTATAAAAACTAGGTCCGGTGATCAAACTGTTCATCTGTCTCTGCATCCATAATATTACTTGGTAGTACTTATGACTCAATAATTACAGGTTATATAGCTAAATGCAGAGTTGGGCAAAATGTATTTATACTACTACATATCTAATTTAGTAGTATAGCCAATCTATTGTCACTGGTCTCCAAGCTATTAAAAAAAAATCTGGTGCGTGCTCGCAACACACAACTTTCACTTACCAACGTACTTAGATTAACCTTAGAAAAGCCCCTTTTCTGAAGCCCCTTCCCCATTTAAGCCCCCTCAGAACATTTTAATAATGATAAAGCTTACCTGATATTAAATAACAACTAATTTTCATTAAACATAACGAATTTGATAAAAATCGTTAAAGCCGTTTTTGAGATAATCGATCAAAAAGGTAAAAATTGGACAACATTTATTAAGTAAAGTCCCCCCTCCTGTTGATCAATTTTGATGAAATTTTTACAGTCACATCTCGGGCATATAAATACATCAAATACCAAGTTTGATCAAAATCGTTAAAACCGTTATTGAGTAAATAAAAAAAAACACGTGGAAATGATACAAAATTTATTAAGTAAAGTCCCCCCTCAGGTTGATCAATTTTGATGAAATTTTTACAGTCATATCTCGGGCATATCAGTGGATCAAATACTCAGTTTAATCAAAATCGTTAGAGCCGTTTTTGAGAAAATCGAAAAAAACTTAAAAAGTTATTAAGTAAAGTACCCCCTCCCTTAGAGCAAATTTGATGAAATTTTTGCTGTCACATCGCGGGCATATACATACTCTAAATACCCAATTTCAGGTTCGCACGGTTTATAGTTTTTGAGCTAGTCTGTTCACACACACACACACACACACACACAGACACACAGACACACACACACACACACAGACTATTTCGCGGGACTTGGTTATTTTGACTCAGGGGACCCCAAAACGTGTATTTCCGTTGAAAACCGGAAGTCGAAAATTTTCACGATCGCAATACTTCCACTTACTATATATTTCATATATAGGTAAGTGAAAGTAAAAAACAATATTACTCAATCCTAACAAACTTCCTTTTTTATTTAATAGCTTCATTATGTATATATACATTTTATATATATATATATATATATATATATATATATATATATACATAATGAAGCTATTAACAATATTACTCAATCCTAATAAACTTCCTTTTTTATTTAATAGCTTCATTATGTATATATAGATATACTTAAACTTTCACCGAATAAAAACACCTATTTGTTTTTTAAATGGTTGATTATTTTATCCTGGCGGATTATGAGGCCCTAAATTCACCCATTCCACAGAACCTTAAATTTTATATATTTTTAAAGGGTGGTAATCGTAATGGAAATGGTTTGGTTACTATTGAAATTGAAAGGATTACGATTGGGTTGTAACGGGTTTAATTTATCTTAGCCCCCTCATTTACAAAATATTGCAATACCTAGATAAGGCTGGCCCAGTGATTTCCCGAAGTAATTAATCCTAATAATTCACCAGTAGTTAAAAGGGAAATAGCAGGTGCCAACTAAAGTTGAGGTTTATAGTTTAAAAAAAATCTAACTCTCTCTAACCAAAGTAGTTCCCGATAGTGGCCAATCTTTTCTCCTCTAATAAAAACATTACAAAGTATTTGTAGTTAGTGGTATTACTAAAGTTTGCCCAGCTCTGCATTTAACTATTTAAGCTGTAATTATTGAGTCATAAGCACTACTAAACTACAGATGTAGAGATAGACGAACTGTACGATAAACCGATCTCATTTTTATATGTCATATTTATTCTCTATTTAAAAATCATTTAAATTGAACTACGTGGGCTGACATTTGTGTATGCTCGATGAAGGACTCAGCTTTTCTTTTTCCTTGGATTTGATATCAGATCAGAATATTCATCATATCTTGTTTTTCCACCGTAATCACTTTATTTGAACGATATGGCCGTACTGTAGTTACATTACCATTACCAATCATGTTGTCACTTACTGAATTCCCTTCATAATCAATACAATTCTATATGAACATTCGTACTCATCCTTCTTATGCAAATAGTGGTTGCTCTCCCATCTGAGGATCCACCGACCGAATAACAGATTTATTCACCATCCCCAGGACAGTGAATAATATATAACCCTTTCCAACGCCTGCAGGACACATGCCCCAGACGATTAATTTAAATCTGCTCCTATAGTCCTAATATAAACGGTCGAGGTTTTCGGATTTAATGTATACACCATATTAACAGAGTGTTAAAGGGAAAACGATCAAAGAAGTTCGGCGACTAACATTATGTTGGAAAATAAGCGAATCTAAATTTATAATAAGAGCATGTATAGCCTAACATATGTTGTGCCAGAGGAGTGACGCTTGAGTCTAATGAAGACAGAAGGCTGTATCTGATTGTTGCATCTTTTAATTTATTCCGAATTGTCAGATGAATAGGCATGAGGCTGCCTGCCAAATGCCTTGTCAGCTTTTAGCTTGTTCGAAAATATGTTAAAGTACTAGCAGTCTTCATCTTGTAAAAGTTATCGCTTGCAGGAGTTAGTCATGAAGTACAAAAATTTTTAATCATAAAAGAAAAATATTAGAATAATCATGATTTTGCACTTCTTGAAAGTCGCTAGAACTTCCGCATATGTTATCGACATTAAAAAAATGGGGATGATGAGTTGGTCAACTCATATATTTTTAACTTTATTTCAATATCCAGCCTGTCGCTCTGCCTGCGACTATGGGCTTGCTGATGTTGCGTCAGCTCAATAACAATAGGCCCTACCTACTGTGTACTCTACTTGCAGTGTATAGTAAAAATAACGAATAAATAAATAAATTTAACCCTTTCTTCCGTCTTCTTTATTATAAGGACATAAGGAGTTTTTCATTTTTTTACTTTTTTTCTTGTCTAACATTCTTAACGTTCCCATATTTATTGTTAGATTGTTGGAATTTCATTAATATTTGTCATAGAACTTCTTCTATAAAATCTGATTGCGATCTTGTACGTCTTTTTAAAAGGTTTGGCAAACAACATTCCAGTGTGAATGTGTGATGAATCCTACTTTTAGCCACAAAAAATAATATCCCTTTTTATTATAGATAATTAATCTTATCCCTTAGATAAGATAATTTAGTGTTATATTCATGGGTAGGCTGATTAATTCATTAAAAACAATTGCTTTTCGAATCATGGAGTTTCTTAATTTTAGTGGTCCTTGCTATTTTATTAGCCTGCCGGTGTGTTTATTAATTTTCTTTTTAACTGTCCTCTTAATAAATTTATTACATGGAGGAATATAATATTTTGTTGGATCCTGATCTTGTTTATCTTAAATATTGCAATAAATAAAAATAATCTGCGGGAATCGCCTACTTTATTCTTTCCGAATCATCAAAACTGAAAAATGGAAAGTAAATACATAAAAATACCTTCGTAGTCCCACATACACCATATACCTTACAAATTTACAGGACGGTAAAAATGACGCACGTACAAAAACTTATCAGTGAAAAATGTTGCATGCAAATAATAAAATTCATGGTTAATATCCGACCTACTTTAACTAACTATCCAACACTTAAGTACATTATATTCTCGTTGTCATAACCAACTACATACATGCTAATAAATGACATGGCCACAGCTGATGTGCCCACTAGAAGGAGACTAAAAAGAACCTGAATAAGACCTCTCCTAACCACTTAATAAGCGATATCTTCAAGTCAGAAATGAGACTTTCTTTCTTCATGCCTAAAATTCCATCTTGTCTCCTTATTGGTGGTATCTCATTTGCAGATCTCAATGCCTGTTTTGTGACAGATAGGAATAAAAAGATTCCTATTTTTATATGAAATATGTTTAAGCGTTTGTATAGTACATGGGTTTTTTCTATTTCTTTTTTTTTAATTGAGTTATATGAAGGAGTAATTATGAACTCATACCAAACATAATAATATTTTATCTAATTAAAATCGTTCTGGGCATATAAACGTTGTATTAACACATTATGTTAATTACTTCAATCATACCTATTTTTCGTTCTGTCACGTTATAAAATAAACGCCCAGGAAAATCCTCATTTATATATAATTCTCAACAAGTTGTATTTTATCAGACAATCTAGGCATAAAAAACTTCAGAGGTTTTCGAGATAACATCAACATAATTCGTCTCGCTTTAAATCAGAATTTTCAAACCTGAGCCGGTACTTTTTCGTCCCTTTAGACTGCATTAAAACTGGCCAAGCCATTCTTAGTTAGTAGATAAAAACTGAAATAATTGTTTTATAATTTCATTTCATCCTTTTATTATAAAAACAAGAAAGGAATACATAATTTATCAATTTTGTTTCAATTTGTTGTCATTTTTTTATTCTTTTCGGTTAGTAATTAACGCAAACTGTACGTAACACTCTGACATGAGTGATACCTCCAAATGGTTTTGCTGTAATCCATGCCACCTTACATAAATATCTGCCATCCCAGTGAATTAGTGGTTAGAACAAATTTCCTTACTGTTCAGGGCTTTAAAAGTTTTTGAATAGTTTTGCTAAAAATAGTTTTCATTATTAAGAGTTGAATTTCTTTAAAAACACTAAAATAGTGGCTGCTAATTACGGACATTAAACCAATTACACAGACCGTATCAGTAATGAGATATTATAGTTGAATAATTGTTCTCCTACCGATCACAACAGAGTTAACACAAAATTATTATAACTAAATTTGGGGGTCACCTGTGATGTAGTAGTTAGCATAGAAACTTACAATACTAAAGTTGGCGGATTCGCGTCCCGAGGTGTGGCACTAGGATTTTTTAATGGGAGTAAAAAATCCTTGTCTATGCCGTCCCTCGGATTGGACGTAAAATGGAGGGCCCGAGCCTGTACGCTGCCAGGTACTCGTTAAAGATCCCTATCCTAATTATACCTGGATAGGCAAAATTTAGGACTCCCACTGTAGCATCGTCCGATTAGCCTTAGTGGCATGAAGTGACGTTAAAGAAACAAACACACAAACAATAACTAAAATTCAAATGAAGGCCTGACTACGAGAAAACCAAGCTTATTTTCAGCCATTTAATCCATTTTGGGCTATATTCGATTTATGATGACAGATATAAATACGCTTTTTTTATTATTTTTTTTTATTATAAAACCTTTACTTTTATTGGTATTTCTTATTTTAGTTATATATTCAAAGCTTATCACTATGGTGACAATAGATTCCATGTTAAAAGAGTATACTGCCCTTATCTTTTTACACAAATATTTATTTTGTTATTTTAAATAACTACGTTTTGCACCCTTCCCCTCCACTTCGACATTCGCTAGTGTAAGATTGGATAAATAAATATGGGTAAAATCAGCTTACCATTAGTTCAATAAAATTAATTATTATTGATTTTAAAATGTCATTTATGGTGTAAAGATAACTGCAATAGTTATTATAAAAGCTCTTTTTAAATGACAATATATCATAAGAAGGAAGTATATTTCCATTCCATATGAGAACAAAGGCTTCTCAAAATTTAGTTGTTGACAAAATGAATGGTGGCTCGTGAAGAGAGGAGAACAAGGGAGAGAGTCACAAGCATTAACATAATTATGCTACACGCCTTCATGTCAGAGCTACATTAAAGCCCCTCGCTCCTTCTCTTCTATATCACGCGTACAACTTCTTGCCCGCTTGTATTTTCATTGGTCACCAACTGACCCCCCTCCTAAATTCAGGTGTAAATCATGGAGCTATATTGAGCCCTTTCCCGTCGTCCGTTTCAGTTCTTCTTTTTATCGCCTTTGTTTTCTTTATAAGTTCACCTCAGATATTTTTTGGGAGTTGTCTTGTTTTATAGATATAGTTCCGAAGAGAACAACGCTTTTGAATTCTCTCTCGCCAGAATCTCATAAACTTTCTAACCGATGGATGTTCACGCTAACAATTTCTTTGACATTTACGAATTTCTGGGCTGTAAAAGTTGATATTTAACCATAGTGTTCCGTTGTAGGCGATAAAAATTCTCTAGAAATATAAAAGACTATTCCATCAATGTATAACATCATTAAACAAACTATGACTACTTAAATTTATTGCTTCGTTTACAAAAAACGGCAAAAGCATTGAAATAGAAAAGGACACTAACGATTGAAGAAGAATATTTTCATAATTCAATCCGTCATTTGAGAGACCCTACATGTCCACAAATTCTAAGTTATAGAAAAGAAAAAAGTTACTTTTTTATCATATCTATTTCCATTTACATCTATTACTTATTTTATTATATCTATACTTTGGCTTTAATAGGTCCCCTTAACTTCCCTTAGACATATATCCATAGAATTTAGAATTAGGATGATAATGCTCTTTAATTAAAACTCTTGACATGAAAGGAGTCCAGAAATAAATTAAAATGAATATCGACATAAGGGGATTCTCAAATGACTATTTCTATTAACAAAAAATACATATTTGTCACCAAATGATTATTTTTTTTAAAGCCTTTTGTATGTTTTAGGTCTAAAAGCAACTCAATTAATGGTACGTTGTTCTATGATACTTGTTCTATGGAATGGGAATCAGTAGGAATTTCTAAAAGTTCACAATCTCTCCGCCGTATTAATGCACTACATCCCGCCAATAAGCGTTTAAAGGTTAGCAGACTCTCGCAAGGCCGAGTGTGAGCAAAAACTAAACGCGTTAGTATCATTTCTTTCCTACTATTTCTAATCGACATTTTCCAGGGATATCATCGTATTTGATAAATCTTATAAATAAAAGATAAATAAAGATAAATCTCAAATTATCTTTTTTTAGGCTAAATGTCCCTTGATCCAATATCATCTTTACTTTCTATATAATGAGGGAAATACAGCTATCGGAAGGAAACCCATGATATGAGAAGCCATGATCATTTTTCTCTTAAATCAAATCCAAGTAATTGTACTCCAATTATTCTGAAAGATGGGCTGTACCGTACAAATAAAGCTGAATTTATGTAAAGTTAAAGCACTATTCAAATAGGTTATGAAAAGGTAACATTCAAAGGTGCTCAAAGGGATTTTAAAAATTAGGGATTTCAAGAAAGGGATTTTTAAATAAAATCATTGACAGAAGGCTGTGGGTTAGAATTTATACTTATGCAAAACACCAGCATTTATATAATCATGTGAAATTTAAATAATGAGAATATTTATTGAATTAACGAATAACATAGCAATCAAAATCCGCGATCAAAGTATTGTAGGAGTTACAAGGACATCTTGAAGGATAGATTTAGAGATCGTAGTTATACACTTGATTAATGTAATTCGTGTCAACGGGTGCAGTTTCTTGACAAGGATTGACGACGACTTCGCTATGTTTGTTAAGAGAGCTCTGGTATTTAAATCGAGAAATGAGGTTACGATAAGTATCAGGAAAGCTTTCAATCAGCCGCAGCTTTCAATAGCAACTATCAAAAATTCAATAACGTCATACTTGATGGAGAATAAAGACCACCAACTGTTAACAATTTACATTAAAATTTGCGGTTTGTATTTAAATATCCTATTAAATATGAATTTCACATTTTTTTTTGTTTTTGATGTTGATAAGTTATTGGAAGTTCTTAACATGCTAAGTAAATTACAATTGGAAAAATTAATTCAATAAAATATCATAATCTGTATACCTCCGGGATCCATATGGGTCCTTCCATATCAAGTGGTCCAAAGTGGTTACTCGATCATTTTAGAAAAAAATTATAATTTTACCACCAAATACATATGGAATCAATAGTACAAATCAATTTTTCAAAAAATTTTAGGATCAACCGTTTCAAAATGGCAGCCACTTTTGTTTCACCTTTCAGGCCGATTTTCGAGTTTTTAAGCTCTCACAGAAAACTTATTTCCTCAAGACTAATAAGTAAGTGGTAAGTCATAGACTAATAATTCAAACACAATTGTTTTCCTTAAAGTCTGTTCTATATTTCGTGTTCTCTTTATTATTTGAATATTTTGAAATCCAATACTTGAAAAGTGCTATTGAAACTGTTAATAAAAATCTCATTTTTTTACGTGTTATGCTTACATGCAACATAAACCAACTGTATGAAATTTTAACCTGTATATTTGAGTACTTTGGTAGCTACGAATTTTTGAAAATGACCATTTTCGTGCTCAAATGGCTGCTTTAAATTCTCAAAACACCGTTTTTGAGGGTAAGTTTTGGTTATAAGGGCATGTACGGCAAAGCTGATTTTTGGCATGATAATAAACCTAACTAAGTTGCTTTCATTAAAAGTACTCTTAACCCTATAGGATATTCTTTACCTAATTTTTTATGAATTTTTAAAGTTCACATTTTTTAATTTTTTGTTAACTTTAGGCTCTAATATATTTGGTGGGCTAGTTGATAAAAATCTCATTTTTTTACATGTTATGCTTACATGCAACATAAACCTACTGTATGTAATTTTAACCTGTATATTTGAGTACTTTGGTAGCTACGAATTTTTGAAAATGGTAATTTTTGTGCTTATTTAACAAAGAAGAAAAACTCATTTTCTCAAGACTGGTTAAGTCATAGACTAATAATTCAAACACGATTGTTTTCCTTAAAGTCAGTACTGTGAATTTTTTACTGTTAATAACCCTTATTAATTGTTTTGTTTTTTTCATTTTATCTATGTCCAACGGAAAATATTTTTAATTACTTTTCATTCAAAAAAATAATAAAAATTTAATAGAGTAGATTTTAATTATAATTTGACTTAATGTTTTTTTTTGTTTTGTTTTTTTGCATTGGACTCAGATAAAATTAAGAAACAAGACAATTAATAAGGATTATTAAAAGGGAAAAATTCACAAATAGTAAAATTTTAATGAAGTATGATTATGTTTATGCATTGTTAAATGAGCACGAAAATGGCCATTTTCAAAAATTCAAAAATACTAAAGTACTCAAATATACAGATTAAAATTTCATACAGTTGGTTTATGTTGCATGTAAGAATAACATGTACAAAAATGAGATTTTTATCAACTAGCCCACCAAAGATATTAGAGCTTAAAGTTAACACACATTAAAAAATGTGAAGTTTAAAAAATTCATAAAAAAATAAAGTAAAGAATATACAGGTTAAGAGTACTTTTAATGAAAGCTACTTAGTTAGGTTTATTATCATGCCCAAAATCAGCTTTGATGAACATGCCCTTATACCCAAAACTTACCCTCAAAAACGGTGTTTTGAGAATTTAAAGCAGTGTTTTTAATAGCACTTTTCAAGTATTGGACTTCAAAATATTCAAATAATAAAGAGAACACGAAATATAGAACAGATTTTAAGGAAAACAATTGTGTTTGAATTACTAGTCTATGACTTACCAGTCTTGAGAAAATGAGTTTTCTGTGACAGATTAAAAACTCAAAAATCGGCCTGAAAGGTGAAACAAAAATGGCTGCCATTTTGAAACGGTTGATCCTAAATTTTTTTAAGAAATTGGTTTGAACTACTGATTCCATACTCAATTGGTGGTAAAATTATAATTTTTTTCTAAAATGATCGAGCAACCACTTTGGACCATTTGATATGGAATGACCCATATATAATTTTTTTTTTTTGTAGGTAAACACAGTTTATGATTTTCCAATAATTTTAATTTTATTTTTGAAAAGAAGACGGTACGCTGCCACTGAGGCCGCAGCCAGCTTTTGCGAACTTGTACGGGGAAGGGAGAAGTGTGAAATATTCCTCCAAATAGTAGGATCCATCGACATTCTGTATATTTTTAATATTGATAGAATAATTTAATTATTTTCTTGTGGGTAAACACATTTAAGGAATGCCACTCAGTGGAATTCTCCTTCATTTAATACTTTATTTGTAAAAATCAATTTAGCCGGAAAAATGTATCGATACTAAGCGCACTATATAAATATCAACTGATATCAAATAATAATTTCTTTTCAAATAAAGTTGCATTGAATGTTTTTTTCCTCATATTTTGTCTATGTTTCTTAATACATATTTATTATCTTATTGAATTTTATTTTATAATTTTAAATCAAGAATTTAGTCTACCTTTGTAATTATCACTTTTACACATCAAGGAATTTTAATGCTGATAAGAGGCATACCTCATTTGGCATGATGTACCTTATTTTCAGGGTAAAGATATAAAGTGTGCATTTACTTAATATTTCTTATACTTGAATGCATTCTTGCAATGCTATAATGTCTCTAAGCTTAATGTTTTAAAAAAAGATGTTTTGGATAAAATACGCGTCTCGATTTTCCTTGTACAAGGATTAAATCTAATCTGATAATGAATGATTTACATGTTATAATTATAATAAATATTACATATGATGATCATATCTGTACTGTAATAAAATAATATAGCTCTCATTAATTAATTACTTATATTGTAGTATAAACCTAAATGAAGTTCTGTAAGAAAAAACTAAATTTGAATAATGTAATTCTAATATACTCAACTATTTATCATAAATTAAATAAATAACTCTTTGGGCACCTAATTAGTAAACAGTGAGAAAAAATAATATATCTTCCAGAAAGTCAAAACTGACATCCTGTATTTGTCTTCTCGTAATGGCCTCATTGTTCTATTATGTTTGGATTGCATTGTCAATCTTTTTCTTTCATCTTTCTTTTACAAACTAATTTTGGTTTGAGGCACTCTCTATGTTTAAAAAGGGATGCATCATAAGCAAACCTGGCCAACTGAGATGTTATCGTCTCTCGGTTCTCTATATTCAATTTAATATTTATATTTATATATTGAAATGTCAATATTTATATTTATAGTTGTATATCGATATTCAATTTAAAATTTTAAAAAAAAGGTAGGACGAATAAAAAAATGAAAAAAAAAAAATGATAGGATTAAAAATAAAAATGTAGGAAAATAAAAAGTTTCTTGAATTAGGATAAATAAACAATTCAATATTAATCTAATCTTTATTGTGGATGACCACCTTTTTTTAAATTACTTTTAAATAATTTTTTTTTTAAGAGGAAAGCGGGCAGTCGAACCCGAGTCTCCCGCGTGAGATGCGCGGATGCTAACCACTGCACCACAGAGCTCGGCTTCAAGCAGAGCCAATCCTTCCTCTTCACTGATACTCTCCCGACCTCGCGATTTTTGCGAGTGGTAACGGGAGGTGGACAATTTTTGTCCAATTTATTTATTCAGATCAGATTAATATAAAATAATTTAAATTGACGTATGTCAATAAATACCAAAATTGGACAAAAATTGTCTACCTCCCGCTATTACTCGCAAAAATTGCGAGATCGGGGGAGTAGGTATGGTGTATGGTGCAGGTATGGTGGTGGTATGGGGGAGCTCTGTGGTGCAGTGGTTAGCATCCACGCATGTCACGCGGGAGACCCGGGTTCGACTCCCGGCGGAGCCAAATCTTATCTCTTCAAAAAATAAATTATTTAAAAATAATTCAAGAAACTTTGAACAAATTCCTGATATAACTGGACCTATTGTGGATTTTGTTTTTAATGCATTAAATGGAAAGTAGATTAAACTGATTCAGAAAAAATAAATAAGTTGAAGGGGTGTGGCGATGTATTGAAAATCAAAATCAATAGAGATATTCATTATAAGAAAACAAAACAATGCTGTCTAAATACATTGGGTTGCTATAAAAAACAGCATACTTGTCAATACTTACATACATCAATAAAATCAAAATAACCTGCCTTCATATACACGTATAATATCTCAATTTTTCTTTTTTTTATTTATTATTTTTTTATTGATTTTTTCCTTAAATATTTTTTTTTTCTGTATTTGCTCTTTATTTTCATCTCTCCCCTTTTCCTATTATATTATCGCCTTATCATGTTATAGTTAATATTACTCTTGAGCAAATTTTCCCATTCGCGGCATTGTATCCTCCTTCTCTCTCACTTCCTTCCTTATCCTATTATGGAACATCATCAAGGGACTGTATCCTAAAAGGTAGCTAATAAATAAGTAAATAGATAAATAGGTACATAATAAATAAAAAAATAAAACTTTGATAACCCAAATACCTATACTAAATAATGGCTACATAAGTGATAGTAGATAATTCCCAGGGAGTCTAAGATTATATTTTCAGCCAACACCACAATATCTCTCATCTCGACATTTTATTTTATGGACATTATAGAGGTCTTCTAGAAAACTCCTCATTCTTTTTGGGATCGTTCCGCGAGATCCAAACCAGAGGCCATTCACGGAGAACTCTCTCTCCCCAAGGGACTTGCGGAACTTCTCTTTAAGGAAAGGGACGAGCTTTTCGTAGATCTCTCTCTTTTTCCTTTCCACCTCACCCACCTGGTCAAGGCCGTTGTTTTCAAATCAAACTGTCGGATCCACCACCAGTGCTTTGTTCCCGGTCTTAGGGAATGCGAAAATATCTGCATACCTCGTGGAGCCATCTGCATCAATGCAGTAGACCTCGGCAAAGGAGTCTCTCTTTTAGGAGTCTTATAAGTTCATGCTTAACCCTATGGTGCCGGCGAGTTTTGAGGAGTGAGTAGTTGGGGCATCTTCCCAGCACATGGGCTGGTGTTTCATACTCTCTGCCGCATTTACGACAGAGGGACCCAACTTCTCTCGGTTGTCCGCTGGCTCCTACGACTGCACGCAGAAGGGCATAATTAATGTTGAGTTTTAAAGAGTTCGACCATTCTGACCCCGAAAGAACCTACTTGTCATGGATGTATCTGTTCGCTTTCGGGGTGTCTTTAAAATGTCGAACACCAATACCCTGCCATTTACCCTGAAGAAAGTATATCATACAGACACAGTATTTTTTCTAATAATGTGAATTTATATAGAATATAATTATTTATGTACATCCATCTACATACATCTATTTGAGCATCTTCAGGGCTTTACTTTTAATTTATTTTGTATTATTATGAAACAAATGCGTAACATTGTCACTACTCAAATTCTGCAATGTGATCTTGCAATGTGATATAGATATAAATAATTCCTAAAACAATAAATTCGAAGGGTCTGAAATTCCTGAGACCCTATACATTAGCAGGTCAGTTCGAAAAAATCTTAGCATAATGCTAATAGATATTATTAAATAACAAAACCTCCCAGAGAACCAAGTAAGAAGGATAATTCAATTTATCTTAAATATATACTGCAGTAACTGAAAATAAACCACAGGTTACAATTTTAAGAACATTCAAGTAGGTTTAACAGACTAGTATACTTTTTTTTTGTTTTTTGGCGCATTAAGACTTAAATTTCAGAGATTATCAATGCCTGCAATAAAACTATATCAATGGTATCTTGATCATACCATGAAGAAAAATCACCAGTACGGTCTGGATTCCCCATAATGCAAATTATAAACGGATCCTCTAATATTTGGTTTTACTTTTTTACTGCTATTTTTTTTTTCATAAATGAAATTTCTCATATAATCTCCATATAAATAACATCGAAGTTACTTTATAGGAAGAAAATTTTCTCCGCCATTTCAGCCACACCGCCACATTTCAATAATGATGAAACCTACATGACATTAAATAATGCTTGATTCTCATCAAAGATGACGAGTTTAATCAAAAGCTGTTTTTGAGAAAATTTATGAAATAAAGACCCCCCCTATGTATACCCAATTTTGATGAAATTTTTGCTGTCTCGTCACGGGCATATACCTATCTCAAATACCTTATTTCAGTTTCTTAGCCTTTATTTGAGCTGGTCTGTTCAAATATACACAAATTTCGCAGTACTGGTCATTTGAACTCAGGGGACCACAAAACGTTTATTTCCGTTGAAAAACAGAAGTAAAAATTTTTCAGGATCTCATTCAGTTTTCCTTACTATACATTTCAAATATACGAAAGTGGAGGTAAAAAGAGATAAATTAATCGGAAAGCTTTTACAGAGTAATCAAACCATACAATTAAATTGTTAATTTACTCATCAAGATAAAGAAACAGGCACGTAAAATCTCAAATTTAAAGTGGGTAAAACCACAGCAGTATCTATCTGGCCATTCTCCCATTTCTACGAATTTGAGAATCTAATTCCAACAAAAAAGAGAACTATTTTTTTTCAAAGCCTTGCTTCAAGATAGGACACTAATCATATTGGCAAAAAAAAAACCTAATGTTATTGGGTTAAGAGAAGGTTGTTTTTCCCACGGACAACTAAATGCTGCCTTATTTAGATCAGGTTGTGGAGAAAACCAGAACACTCTCATCCTTCAGGGAGAAATGAAGTCATTAACGCTGATATGCTGATGTTTTCCTAAAACAGCAGTGTCCGTTTGGACAAAATAGAGTGATTTCCGACTATTGTGATTTACTGACCGTTGTATGAGAGATATGATTTTTGTATTATGTTTGCGCCTGTACGATTAGATTGTTTCTTTCTTCGTTTGTTTGCCTGCACTTTAACGTGTCCAGTTTTTTTTTTCTTTTGTTTTTTGAAAAATGTTTTTTAATGTATCTTATAGTTTAATAATAATTCATGAATTAATAATTCTTCAATATCATTTTAATTCTGATATTCTTAATTCTTAATTGTTTTAAAATGTACTAAAATAATTTTGGAGTTTAATCATTTTCAGTAGGTACATCAAATATTATTAAATACACCAGATGTAGATAACAAACCAAGGTTTTCAAATAGAAAAAAATTAGTTAGTTCTCAAATAATTGTTTATTTCACACTCTCTGGTACAATTTGTTATATATTCAACTTCACTACTAATCTTTTATAAAACACGATAGTAGTAAAAACCGTTTATATAGAATGTCTATACCTAACAAACATTTTTATCGGTTTATGTGAATGTAAATAAAAACGTTGAACCCCTATGGAATTTTCTTACTAAATCTTTATTTATATGAGAATAATTCTAGGGTGACTGTATAAAAAAAATAATGGATAACAGGGCATTTTAACCGACGTTACAGCTTTTTTCTGGGTTATCAATTTTAATGAGCTTAGCTTAACAACGCAAGGTTAGCAGGCGGCAAATCTTGACAACTCTATCTTCGATCGTTAAGTAGTAATAAAAATAAAACGTCTGGCACGAATTTGAGAAAAGAATTTTTATGACGACAAAATAAAAAGTAAATTCTGGAAGTGCACATTAATAAGTATCGCTTCGTTGCCAGTAAAATTTTCATTTATCCTGTTTGTAAAAATAATATTATGCTGGATAAATTTATTTTTGCAGATTATTGAATAATAAACCGGAAAGTTTTTATCATCTGTGCGTAGTAAAACTGTGAGGCGATGCCTACCATAAATAATTATCTGTAAGAAAGTTATTCATTGGATCGTGTGATTCTTAACATAACCGATCCGACTCAATATATATTCATGTATTTTTTATTATTAATATTTTCCCCATAAAAACATTGTTAATAATCGGCTTTGAACAGAAGTGAAACAATGTTATCGCTTGAGGAGGGTATAAATTTACATACTTGTAATATATATTAGCCGGATTGTTTTATTTTTTATTATGTTATAAAATGAAAGATTTTTCATACCAGACGCTATTCATATTTCTTTTTTTTAATTTCACGTTTCAATGATAATATTCTTCTTCTTATTTCTCATCCAATCGTATTACTTCTCAGCGCCAAAGGCGCCATGCGTCTTGATTCCTCAACGTGTTTCTCATTTCGCATGAATATTACCCCAATGACTTGTCGCTGTGGCCCAAGTAGGACTTCCAGGGTTTACCTCTGGAATTCTTGCTCAATGGTTTCACTTCCATTGTTTGGAGAGGGTCCGTAGCTGTCTATGCGGCAGACGTATGCAAACCACGTTAGTTGACAGTTTTCTACTGCTTACTGGGCATATTTTGCTGTTCTCTGATTTCCTCATCTATCCTCTTTTTTACTTTCAATTACCTATATATATGAAATATATAGTAAGTGGAAGTATTGCGATCGTGAAAAATTTCGACTTCCGGTTTTCAACGGAAATACACGTTTTGGGGTCCCCTGAGTCCAATTAACCAAGTCCCGCAAAATGGTCTGTGTGTGTGAACAGACTAGCTCAAAAACTATAAACCGTGCGAAATTGGGTATTTAGTGTATGTATATGCCCGCGATGTGACAGCAAAATTTTCATCAAAATTGCTCAAAAGGAGTGGGTACTTTATTTAAAAACTTTTTACGTTTTTTTCGATTTTCTCAAAAACGGCTCTAACGATTTTGATTAAGCTGAGTATTTGATCTATTTATATGCCCGAGATATGACTGTAAAAATTTCATCAAAATTGATAAACCGGAAAGGGGACTTTACTTAATAAATTTTGTATCATTTTTACGTGTTTTTTTTTATTTACTCAAAAACGGTTTTAACGATTTTGATCAAACTGAGTATTTGATCTATTTATATGCCCGAGATATGACTGTAAAAATTTCATCAAAATTGATAAACCGGAGGGGGGACTTTACTTAATAAATTTTGTATCATTTTTACGTGTTTTTTTTTATTTACTCAAAAACGGTTTTAACGATTTTGATCAAACTGGGTATTAGATCTATTTATATGCCCGAGATATGATTGTAAAAATTTCATCAAAATTGATAAACCGGAGGGGGGACTTTACTTAATAAATTTTTAAGTTTTTTTCGATTTTCTCAAAAACGGCTCTAACGATTTGGATCAAGCTGAGTATTTGATCTATTTATATGCCCGAGATATGACTGTAAAAATTTCATCAAAATTGATCAAACGGAGGGGGGACTTTACTTAATAAATTTTGTATCATTTTTACGTGTTTTTTTTTATTTACACAAAAACGGTTTTAACGATTTTGATTAAACTGAGTATCTGATCTATTTATATGCCCGAGATATGACTGTAAAAATTTCATCAAAATTGATAAACCGGAGGGGGAATTTATTACTTAATTTTTTTCCAATTTTTACCTTTTTTTCGATTATCTAAAAAACGGCTTTAACGATTTTTATCAAATTCGCCATGTTTAATGAAAATTAGGTGTTCTATAATATCAAGTAAGCTTTATCATTATTAAAATGTTCTGAGGGGGCAACTGGAGGAAGCTGAAGCCGCCTATCGTTATAGGAAATGAGCGCGGGAGTTGGCGAGGATGAAGGAGGAGCTGGAGGAGGAGTACCGTTTGGAGCGACTGCGGAGAGCGGTAGAAAAGGCTAGTTCCGCCGGAAGCGTTGCTGGAGTTAGCAAGATTAGCCAAGCTTCCTCGGTTCCCAGTCCTTATAGGGAATCTACCAAAAACAAAGTAAGGGATTGGGTAAGCAACACAAGCACCTAATAGATGAGGAAGAAGGATTACGCGAGGTTCCTCCTGAATTTACTGATAATTCTATACAGCCATCCCCAATGTCGCGACCACGGTCTACGATTTCGGCCCAACCTAAGCCTCCAATTAATAATTCTGTTTGTTTAAATCCCTGCCAACAGCCCCATTTTTCTATGGAGACTTATTTAGCCGATAAAATCTGTAGGAAAATCCCTTCCATCATTTAGCGGTGACCCCTCGGAGTGGCTACATTTTATTACTAGTTTTCGTAATTCATCAAACATATGTAAATTTTCTGAGGAGGAAAATTTACAGCGAATTAGTAAAGCTCTTACAGGTAGGGCAAAATAATCTGTGAGATCCTTATTATGTGTTCCCAACTCGGTTAATAAAATTATACAAATTTTAGAGCTACAATATGGTCGTCCAATCATTATAATAAATAACAAGAAATAAGAAGTTAAAAGGTTTCCTAGATTAGCAGAGGATAATTTGCATAGCCTTATGGATTTAGCTACTAAAGTATACAATCTGACTGTAGCGATAGAAGGTCTAGAGGAACATCAGTTTTTTACTAACCCTCAGCTTATAGACGAAATCGTAAATAAGCTAAATGCTAATATGAAATTACAATGGGGAGAAACCGTTGTTAGGTTAGGAAAAAGGGCTGATCTTAGGGACCTTAATGGGTTTTTTTTATAATAAGGCTGTCGCTGTTAATCACGCTTCATCTACTTCACCAGGGAAAATAAATTCTCGTAAAATTCATGCAATATAAGAGGTTGAAGATAAGCGTGTAGATGAAAGGTGCAATTATTGTAAAGGAAATCATAAGATTATAAAATGTGAAAGATTTTTATTACTTTCTGTATCCGATAGACGTAAATGGGTTGGTGAGAAAAGGTTATGTTTTTTATGCATGGGCAAATTTCACCGAGCAGCCAAATCCAGTGTAGAACAAAGAATCGCTGCGGAGTGGGAGAATGCAAAGCTTCTCACCATTCGTTACTCCATCTTAAAACAGAAGGTAATGCTACTAGCACAGGTTCTAACAGTGTAGTTGCCTACAGCACAGGCGATTCGGCCTCCACGTTGTTGAAGATACTCCCGGTTCGTGTAAAGGGTCCCTTGGGTAGTACAGTTGTAACACCCTTGCTTGACGAAGGTGCTGATTGTACCTTAATAGACAGCAAGCTGGCAAAGTCTTTAGGGTTAAAGGGGAAAAGGTCTCCTTTATGTATTCAGTGGATACCAGGGGAAACAAGATCAGAAAATGATTCGGAGGAGGTTGATTTGTCAATGGGGGGAATAAATAAAAAAAGTAAGGTTTATAACCTCACAGGTGTTCGAATTGTTAATAATTTATCATTGCCAAGACAACAAATTAACCTGAAAAAAATAGAAAATTCGTGGCCTCAAATAAAATATATTCCCCTTAATTTTCGTAATGAAGCTCCAAAATTATTAATTTGCCAAGACAACAGGAGCATTATAGAAACCTGTAAAAGTCGGCGAAAGTCTTGGAATGGTCTTGGGCTTAGCAAGACAAGATTGGGTTGGGTCGTTCACGGAAGGGCTGACAATCGTACGCAATCGGTCATTTGTCACCCCCTGCAGTTATGCCAGGTTCAAAAATCTGACTAAAATTTACAGCAGCTAGTAGCCGAAAATTTCAATATTGATAGCTGTTTTGAGATTGAAGATAATTTTAATAAATCTCTATCGACGGGTGATAAAAAACCTCTAGCGATTTTGGGTACTTGTTAATAATGGTGGAGCCAGCTATTTTCTAGTAATACATTAAAATAATCAAAATAAAATAAATCACATGTTAATTGATTTGTTATTGCAAATAATCATATTTAGTTATACTTACAACTAACAAGGTTAAAAATGTACACGATCAAAAAGATTTGTCGAGAAGTTCACGATGAATATACAGCAGTGAAGTTCCTACAAGAAAATGAACTCTTGCCAAGGATTAAGGTATTTTCACAGAACCATGAAATGGTTTTATATTTTGATAATGGCATTTACTGGAAGTGCAACAAAAGAAGTTGTAGAAAAAATATTTCGTTAAGGACAGATAGTTGGTTCGTTGGGTCTAAATTACAATTCAAAAATGCTGTGCTTTTTATTTATTCATGGTGTGAGGAATTAACTAGTATAAAATATTGTTCTATAAAAAAAGTAAAAAATATTTATTCATTTATCCTACATGAAAATGAATATACAAACATGTGTTTTTTAATAATATTATCTATATAAGTAAAGTTGAAATTCTGTTTGTCTGTTTGTTCTTTATAGAAATCCATACCGTTTGTCCTAAATTCTCCAAATTACACTCAGTGGTTCTTTGATACCAGGTGCGAACACCTGTCCATATTAAAATTGCATAAATTCAGCCAATCTCTTGGTATATTCTTTATTGTTAAAAAATTCGTCATGATCTCGCTTTACAATGTTTTCTTTTTACAAAATCGACCGTTTGAGTCGAAAAAACGGCCTAAAAAATCGTTTTATAGATTTTGAAGAGGACAACAAGGCCCGGTAAGACCGTCCCTAGGTAGGAGTCGAGTTCTGGGATTTTTGAACCATATGTTTTTTTGTTTTTTTTTTAACATTACAATACGTTTATTTACATGTATGGTGAATTTATTTTTTATAAATGCCTCCTAAGAAGCGAGATTCAACAGGAGTAGTGAGCTCAAAAGCTAAAAAACAACGTCAAATACGAGCAACTGAAACTCTCGACAAACATAAAAATACGATTGAACAACAGAGGCTTAGACAGGCAGAATCGCGGGAAACTGAGTCTGCCCAGGAATACGAGGCCCGCCTTGCGCCACAGAGGCTTAGGCAAGCCGATCTTTCATACCAGGTGCGAACACCTGTCCATATTAAAATTGCATAACTTCTGCCGATCTTCAGCTGATATTCTTTATTGTTATAAAAATCGTAATGAACTCACTTAACAATGGTTTTTTACGAAATCAACTGTTTCATTAGAAAAATGAAATTTCCCGATCAAACCGGGTCATGCAGCTTAAAGATGAAATTCTGTTAGTTTGTTTTTTCTTAATAAAAATCTATACCGTTTTTCCTAAATTCCCCAAATTTCGCTCAGTGGATCTTTCTTACTAGGTGCGAACACATGTCCATATTAAAATTTCGTAACTTCAGCCAATCTCTGGGTATATTCTTTATTGTTATAAAAATCGTTATGATCTCACTTAAAATTTGTTCACGTTTATTAGAAGAATGAAATTCCCCGGGTGAAACCGGGATATACAGCTAGTTTTAATATATTACTAGAAATATCTGGCTCCACCATTATTAACAAGTACCCAATTTTGAATAAAACGGCCAAATTCGTAGGTGAACATTGGGAAGTAGGCTTATTGTGGAAGTATGAGCAAAATCAGGCAGTCGATAGTCGTGCGAGCGCTCTTCGACGGCTTTATTGCGTCGAAAATAAAATGTCTAAAGACGCGAAATTCGCAAAACAGTATACAAATAAAATGGCTGACTATATTTCGAAAGGTTACGCGCGAAAATTAAACAGAATTGTAAAGGGTCGTCTATCTGGAAGAATATGGTACCTTCCACATCTAGGTGTCTTCAATCCGAACAAACCCGGTAAGATATAAGTTGTGTTTGACGCGTCGGCGAAAACTAGTGGCGTGAGTTTAAACGAACAACTGCTCAGAGGGCCTGACCTTTATAATTCAATCCCAGGGATTATATTGCTTTTCCGTAAGGGAAAAATACTTGCATTTGGGGGAGATATCAGGAATATGTTCCTCAAGATAAGGATAAGGGAAGAGGATCAAATTTCGCAAAGATTTTTGTGGCGCGAAGATTCGGATCATGAGCCTGATGAATAAGGGAGACCCGGGCAAAGTGAATATGTTAAGAGAGAAATATTTCTTAAAAATACTTGGAACCATATGAATACAACTTAATACATATATTAGAGTAAGAGACATATTATCAACTTATTGTAAAAATATCAGTTATGTTAAGCCAATCCTACACATTGAAAATTTTATTTTTTGTCAATTATCCACTTTTCCCGGACTACCCGGGCAAAGTGAATATAGGCTCCAGCTTAGGAATAAAACCTGGAAAATGAAAAAAAATTTTAAGAAGACATTGTTTCATTACAGATACACATTTCTATGCTATAGATGTGTCGTTTTCATGATTATGATTCATGGCAAATGTCACAAAAAAAAAGGATCCGACACCAGAGTACGATCAACATCCTTCATCAGGACAACAAGGCCCGGTAAGACCGTCCCTAGGTAGGAGTCGAGTTCTGGGATTTTTGAACCATATGTTTTTTTGTTTTTTTTTAACATTACAATACGTTTATTTACATGTATGGTGAATTTATTTTTTATAAATGCCTCCTAAGAAGCGAGATTCAACAGGAGTAGTGAGCTCAATAGCTAAAAAACAACATCAAATACGCTGCTCAATTTCTCTCAAGAAATAACTTGTTTGAAGGCTGGAAAAGCGGTACTGTCTAGTAGTAAGATTTATCGGCTCAGTCCCTTCTTAGACGATCAGGTTGTCTTACGCTTTAGAGGGCGAATTGGAAAGGTTATCGATGTTCTTTACGACTCAAAGCACCCCGTCATCCTATATTCAGGCAATCGTTTCGTAGAACTTCTAATTGACAAATATCACAGGAAAGCCAATCATCAAGGGCAGGAGTATGTGATGAATGAGCTACGACAAATTTATTGGATTTTAGGTCTTCGTCGAGCAGTAAGGCGTTCTTGGCATCGTTGCCTTCTATGCGCAAGGGATCGGTCGAAGCCATTTCAACAGCCTATGGGTCCCCTCCCTATCGAGAGACTTCATCACAATGCTCGTCCTTTCACAAATGTTGGACTGGATTATTTCGGACCACTGATGGTGACAGTGAAGCGTTCTAAGGAGAAACGTTATGTAGCTTTGTTTTCATGCATGACTACTAGCAACCCTTCTAGCAATAAGAAGGATGTCTGCAAGAAGAGGATATCCCGAGAAGATGTGGTCAGACAATGGAACCAATTTCCGTGGAGCAGAAAAAATAATCAAGGACTGTTTGAAAAGGATGGACCAGGACACTATGGCGCAAGAACTTAGTAGCCATCAAATAGAATGGAACTTCTTCCTCACATGGGTGGAAGCTGGGAGCGATTAATCCGTTCGGTTAAGAAATCCCTGACGCATAACCTGAAATGTCAAGCTCCGAGAGAAGATGTTCTAAACACACTGTTGGTGAAGGCTGAGAACCTGACCAATTAGACAATCAGTAGACCAATTACCACGGTATCAGATGATCCAGAAGATCCTGAGGCTTTGACACTAAACCATTTCCTCCTTGGATCTAGCAATGGCTTGCCTCGATGAGCCTCCAATGATGAGAACTTTGACCTGCGTAAAAGATGGCAGCTAGCACAGCAATTAGCCGACAACTTCTGGCGCAGATGGCTGAAAGAATACCTACCAAGCCTAATAAAGTCATCACGTTGGTTCGGGAAGACCGAAGAGATCAACATCAATCAGCTGATCTGACCAAAGAGCGACGAGGTGTATGAAAGCCTGGAAGGATTGTGGCGGTGTATCCTGGAGCCGACGGAAGGACGCGAGTCGTGGATGTGAAGACCAGCGAAGGGATCATCAGGCGTCCGGATACCAAGCTTCTTCCTCTCCTGCCGCTACTAGGGGAGGGAGGATGTTTATGGTATTATTAATTATAAAATCCTGGTTTTGGCTCATATTGTCTAAATTATCATTTGGCATTATTTATGTGTATTGTTGAAATAATTCATTATTGTTGAGAAATTCTGGTTATTAAATCATTCTGTTTGTTCTGAGAATTGCAAGCTAACTTATTTCTTAGCTTAAAACATTTTTTACAGTAACATGGAGCATCGTACTACTTTACTGCTCTCTCCTAATTAATTTCAGATCTATATAACAAAGAAAATTTTTATTATATTACTTCCATTCTCCATTCTATCAATAATGCCAATCAAATTATTGTTAAACTAGTTAAACAATAATTATTGTTAAATTAGTTCTAAATTAGAAAAACTTTCGATTCCCTCGACCTTGATAAATATTACGTTAAAAATTTGTAAACAGTAAACACTAGATTACGGGCTCATTTAAATAATTTTACACTCCTCAACCCCTATCCAATGGAGGCAAAAGCTCTTTTTTTCCGTGACCAAAGGTGTGTGGCGTAGGTGTGAGGAAGAGATAAAGCGCAAACCCATTTCTTTTACCTGATACCATTTTGTTCACCCGATATGGAGTATGCTAAACAGAAAGCCTATGTCAGATTATACCCTTTAACTTAAAGGATAAATAAAGCTTTTCCCTGTTTGAGATACCATGTCCAGTATAATGCGAATATTATATTTACACAACGAAACTTATTTTCGATTCGTCTCGATAAAACCCACCCACTTGGCTGAAATTATCGCTCATCTTATTTATAATAGTATTTATCAGTTGTCGTTTAGAAACAGACGAAGCTCTTAAATATAGATAAAAAGAGGAAATGGTCGAAGCGAATGGTCAGTAAAACAAAATAGAGAAATATCTTGTCTACAAGGTACTGAAGGGACTGTACTTCGGTACAAACACGAATAGTATAAGTCAGATCTTCCTACACTAATAGGGGACTTGACAAGAGCATTCTGGTGTTCTTGAAAGCAAATCATAAAGTTATAGGGTTTACTAATATCATTTTAAAAGCAATAAAACGCTCGATTATAACATGAAACAGGATTTTAAGTCTTTTCAGGATTACATTGCATTTCTTCTTCTCATGATCTAATAAATTCAAATTAATAAAATGAAAGAATGCCCGACTTGGTCTTTATATATATGCCTTGGTATAATGAACAACCGAATGCAAAGGGTTAATATTTTCTAAAGTAAGTGTATATATAACCATTCAAATCAGTGAGGATTTGCATATTTATGATCTCTGATTGATATTAAATCATAATATATCAATAAGTAAAAATGTTTTTTTTTTTTAATTTACTTTATTAAAATTTAAAATATTACTTACTTAAAGATAGTAACGAAAAAACGCTATTCAAAGGTATTTACGAAAAAATGGATATTACTTACGAATTCCAATGCCACCTGGATATTAATTACCACTTTCATACTGAAATTCCTCCTTAATATATTTTATTTGTTTCATTAAGGCAATCTGAACTTGTTCAAACATGATTGATTCCATTTGGATTCGCAATACTGGATAAAAAGCTCCTGGTTTATATCAATGAGGTCTCTATGAAAAAATTACTGAAAAAAATCCATTTGGAAAAATCAAGAGCAGTTTCGAGTTTTGTCCATTGGCGGCTGCCAGTTATATTCTAAACAAAATGGCGGACCCCTATTAACAGTTATTTTCTAAAAAAATTATACTGTAAATAATATTCTAATTATATAATTTTTATAGAAATATATATTTTATGTCGTTATATTCATTAACTATTCCTACTAACAACAAATATTCTCCAATAGGAATGATTTCTTAAAATTCCGATATTTATATTTTTTTTATATGACATCCATTAATGACCATCCCTCCTAGTACGAAACATTCCGTTAGACCATATATCATCTTAATATACATTTTATAGTGTTTCATAACATTTTAAAAACCCCCTCCCTATTTATAAACTCATCGTCCACATTCGATAGGTGCTAAATGTCCCATCATGAAGACTAACAGGCCCCGATTTGTACCTGCCTCCTCTTTAATAACTTTCTCCTATTAATAACCTTTACATTCCTTTAAGTCATCGAGGCGGTAAATGCCATTATTTAAGCCCAGAGAAGATAGGAGAAAAATTAATATACCATCCATTTTAATATTTATGTCATGGAAGGCGCCTAGAAGATAGCTTCTCAAATTGAAAGAAGAAAGCCACTTTTACAATCCAAATGATATTTTAAAATGAGAGTTAATCAGGGCAAATCCTGTTAATTTAACCCATTTTGGAAACTAGAAGACAACAAAGCGTTTTCAGATAATCCTCTTATATCGATCAAATATTGGGTAAATTTGATGCCTTCATTGTATTCCTTTATTAAAAAGATAACTTGGGAACGTCAGAGAATAGAGCAAATAATTAGCCGTTGGTTCGGAAATTAAAAAGAACATTTTTAACAAAGATACAAATCCTATAATATAAAATCCTTGAAAGCCCTCGGGGTTGCATTTACATGCTCGAGATTAATCTAATTGTTTTTGAAAAGGGCTCGTATTCCATGCCAGTCTGTTGTCTATCTTGAATTGTGTTACAGGCAATTCTTTGGCTTTAGTTTTCTAGATATCAGAGGTTTTAGCAGAGATCCATTTTAGTGAATTTAAATTCAGATAAAATGAAATTTTACATAACTTGACACGTTTGTCAAATAACCACGATAATGAGTCCAAATGATATATAGCCCCAAATATGGGATTTCCTAGTCAGTCTCTGGCCTAGTCCCATATATTGAAGATTCTTTTCTTTTTTTCTAAAAATAAAACATTTCGCATTTATAGAGGCATATAAATTGTCTAGTTTTAATAGTATAGGAGGAGTAGTTTCCTTTTTTTTTTTTTTTTAAACGTTTAACGTTTAACTTACTATTAATTTCGATTTACATGGTCAATTATAACTGAAGTGTTTCTATTCTAAATAATGTTCGTTTAGAGAGGAATTCCGTTTTCTGAACGAAACCAGAAGAAATGACCTCTCCAGTTAACCGAATGCTATCTAGGACTACTAGATATAAATAAAGAACTCGCGTGCTAGATTCTGGAGCGACATTCGTTAGCCGGAACAAGACCAGCCTACAATCGGCTCCTGTTCAACACATCTCCACACACAGAAGTTCCAGTTATTAAGGCTACCGGTCTCACATCTTGTCCATTTATATTGCCTGCTGGCATCCACGTCAGATCCCGAGATTAACACTTATAAAATCAGAGTTAAGGGTAAACCCGTCCGCTCGCCACCGAGAGAACATAAAATTCTAAACCAGTAGGAATAACCAGTGCCGTTAAACTTTCATCAAGGGCCTGTTCTTAATGATAGGAAGCTATTTTATACTCGAGGCCAGCACTAAACTTAAAAACGAATTGCTTACGGGAGCCTTCTTATATTTCCTTATATTCCAGATGATAATTATTTTTAGATCTTCGTGCTTTAGATCTTGGTGAGCAATCAAAGATCCTTATCGGACTCTTAAAACCCTGATAAGACTGCCGCTTTTTGCACTTATCGTTCAAGCATGATGTATAAAATGCAGAATAGGTATCAGAGATAATACATATTACCGTATAGCGAGTTGACTTTTCCCTCTGGGGTGATTTGGCCATTTTTAGGTTAAAAAAATAATTTATTCTATACAACTTACAATATCTTTCACAACAAGAACAAATAAAGAAGGAAAAGAAGAGTCAGAAGATAAAGGAAAAAATTAACCAGTTCATTCGGTGAAACCGTCCCAAGTCACTCACAATGCTTGTGATTTTGGGAAAAACATGAGTAAAATTTTGGATGATCATGGGCGATCGTAAAGGGGGAGGGGAAGGGGGGGGGGTCTGCAGCCCCACATCCCTTCATTTGGATCTGCTAATCAGCTTTTTTACCTTTATGTTCCTTTAACACAACTAAATTTCTACTTGTTCTGCACATTATTTGTTCTTTAACTTGCTTCCTTACATTAAGGAAAGTCAAAGTCTATCTTTAAATGACGAAATATTTTCCAAAGGGAGGGGCTACAGCCCCCTCAGCCCCCCCCTGGATCTGTAGGATGATGGAAAATGGGGATGATTGAGTGAAAAAATCCGTATGGCAAAAATTTGGGATGATGGAGTTTTTCATGTGCCTTTCCCGTGGTTTTCTCGTAGTCAGGCCTTCATTTGAAATTTAGTTATTGTTTCATTAACGTCACTTCATGCCACTAAGGCTAATCGGACGATGCTACAGTGGGGGTCCTAAATTTTGCCTATCCAGGTATAATTAGGATAGGGATCTTTATCGAGTACCTGACATCGTACAGGCTCGGGACCTCTATTTTACGTCCTATTCGAGGGACGGCATGGCTAAGGATTTTTTACTCCCATTAAAAAATCCCAGGGCCACCGCTGGGCGCGAACCTGCGAATATTGTAGGTTGCCATGCTAACCACTATACCATAGGTGACCCCCTGAGAGTTTTTGGAAGAGACGAAATTCAGAAGAATAGAAATTGTTATCTGCTCTCGAATATTTTTCTTTGTTCTTGAATGATTCCTCGTCTTAATTAACGGACTTGATATCAGCTAGTTGAGTTCTCAAGAATCCAGAGTAGCTGCTCATGGCTGAAGGCGCGTTAAAAACTAATTTACCATCTAATAATCTGTAAGTCGTAAAGATCAGCCCGCACAAAGGCGCTTTCTCCTTTTGATGAGATCAGATCTTGCAACTATTGCAACGATTCCGCCCTTTAATTATATTTGCGGTAACTTCCTACGGAGCAGAAATAAATCTCCATCCCATGAAGGATTATCAAGGGAAATATGCTTTATAAATGTTAAAAGTTATTGACTTTCAAAGATTCTTTCATTGCATATCGCTGATCTTCTGCTAGTTTACAGATCTAATTTATTATGACTTTTATAATAAAAATAATGCTATTTAGTATACTTTATAGTATATAAGAAAGAAATAACTTGATTCGTCTGTAGGAAGTGGGATCGTTGACGGGCCCGATCGGTAAGTATAATTATGTTAGCTAGGTAGCTTGGGGCCTTCATAAATATTGAACCTGGACTTATCGGCGAGCTCATGATAACGACCTGCTCCGCCCCTTATCTCCTGTCACTTCTCATTTGCTAATAATTCACAGGCTATGAGCTATTCCTACCGACCCCCAAAAGGAATACGATTCGATAAAGGCATATATTGTACCTCGTAAGGATTGTAAATTGAAATCAGGTCAATAATTTTCCAGATTGCTGTCTCGAGCAAAGTAGGAAAATATGTTTTATCGACGGGATATAGATAAGACGTCGGATACGTCAAAAATTTATTACCCTACCAAATCACTTAAGAAACGATCCGTACAAGGACAACCTGTTCTACAGTTATTTTATTTATTATTTATAAAATAATCAAAACGATGATTGGGAACAATAAATAAAAAAATTATTATGAAAACAAAAAATAATTAAAAACTTGACGAATAAATAATTTATTGTCATATAAAAACACTCAAGATTAAATTCACCCGAGTAACCTTCACCAGCTTTTGCTCTGAGTGGCAGATAGTTCGAAGATTCAAAATTTTCGTCTAGGCACTGCTGAACTGGGAAAATTCTTATGGCCGGTGACAGGGGGCAAAGTATTCTGACTATATAAGACTCAATTTTTCAACTAATACTTATTGATATGCATTTGAAAATTAAAATATTTTTTTATATAACACATAATAAATATAGTAAATAGATACGAATTAATTTAATATTGGAGCTTTTGTTTCCCTTATTTTCCAAGGGGTGAGGGGGGCTTGACCATGCTCTTCCCACTTTTGAATTGTCGAAAATGGATCAAGACCTAGAACATGATCACCACCGTTCTTTGTGTGTGTGTGTGAGAGTGTGTGTGAGTGAGTGTGTGTGTGCTACATAGAACATAAATAAAAAAAATAAACAAACGATATGCAAGATTTAAAAAAATGGAAACTCCCAGGATGAAGGCAATTTAGTAGAGTTCAGACATAACAATCCATTCTTCTGTTTTTTTAAGTTCTAGAACAACCGTAAACATTGGCCTTTTTAAAAATATGCAACAACAACCTTAACTTGAAAATAAAACATTTTAACTGAGATACTTATATCTACTGTATTATAACTATACAACCTGCTTGAACGATGATTCAGAATACAATTAGGGTATATATATATTTTTTTTCAGGGAACTAGGTGTGCAATTTAAATCATTCTGCTGGCGTATGAAGTTAAAAAAATGTTTCATGAGGTTTCAGAAAAAACTGAGAAATCAGTTTAGCATATGCTAATTTCATAGATTCATTGAATCTAATTTGCAATACCTCAACTAATTAAAGAAATTTTAAAATAAAAGTTTTAAAATATCAGAATAAGTAATACTTGGGAAGAAAGAAACAATTTATCAATTATATCTAAACCATAAGAATAATCATGCATTCTTAGCCTAAGAAACTCACAACGTGACATAAATAGCTGAATCCGAAATTGAATTTAACTAAAAATTCTTCAGACCAGGTATTCGGGGAAAAAACTAGATTTTATCAAATGGATTCTTCTGAGTTCTTTAAGGTTCGGTCTTTTGAATTCATCATATTAAATTAGAAAAAGTTCAGAATCTATTTCATATTCATTTGACTTTTAGTGATTTAATGCATGAGAAAAGCTAATCAAAGAGAAGACCAGTCTGATAGATTTGTATAATATTTTTCGTAATTAAATTATTTATTATTATTACAGCATTTTTATCAACCAAATCAAAAATGACCAATCAATCTCCCATCAATAACCGAATAACGTAACGTAAAATATCAAAAGCATTTCAATCACACAGGTATGTATTATTTTAAATTAAAAGTTTAAAAGAATCAATTCGTTTTTTTTTTTTCGTTTTTCTTTTTATCCCCTTCTTAGCTTAATAACTAATGATTGAAGAGTACTGGGATTCTGATTTTTTTGCGCAGTTCATTCAAACGACATTGATATTTGAAGTAATTAAGTTTTTAGTAATTAGTTGTTTATGGCTTTTTTGGAATTTTAAATAGCAACAATTATATACATTCTTATCACTGATTCTTCTGAATATGTTATGTTGAGTTTTAATGTGCTAATATTTTTTTAAAAAATATATTCCGATGTAAATAGCATTCAGATTGAGCTGGGCAATCAAAAAGCACTCAAAGGATAAGATGAGGCTCATAAAATGAATCGCTGGACTCAATTAGAGAACTCCGCGGAGTGGGCAAGGTCTGTCGAAAGAGACCAGAAAGAGCCCTCCCTATATGGTCGCTGTTTTTCGCGAGCCGGCTGATTTGCATATCTTTTGTTGTGAAACTGGAAATGTGAACACGGAAACGTGGCCTGGCCGGGGACACGCTCCGGGATCACGAAAATTAGGATACTCCGGTGGATGGGGCCCACTCGTGAGGGCGATAGCGTAACAGCCTAATCCTGGGAGACATCCAACAAGGGCACGCCAAGTCAGGGGTCCGTGGCTGCAACCATCTTAGCGTAGGAACATTTCATCTATATTACTACAATCAATTCTTTGTTTTGTTTCAGAACAGATTTTTTTTTATTTATTCACAGCTATTATAAAAAGCAGGAGGTGTCAAGTTTATGAATATAGTTGACATGTCTTGCATGTGCGAGGGCATTTGAAACCCCTCCTTTCTCTTAATATAAAAATAATTTCGACTTCGAAAGAGGAGGTTTCTGGATTCGATACTTCTGTGGCTTTTTTTTTCTACAATGTTCACGATTAATCCGAGATGGATGGACCGATTGAACCGAAACCTTTTGCATCTATAGGGTATTATTCCGTGGTGAACCCGTTAAAAACTTTTTTGCATTCTTAATTTACTCACGATGTTATCGAGAAAAAAACAACATAAAAGTAATCATTTAATTATTGCTCAAAATGTTTACTCAATGGAAAAACAATGTTCAATACTGTTTTAATGACCGATGAGTCAAATGGGAAAACTAACCAATCAAATTCAGAGTCAAAAGAGTGGAGTGAGAACATGGGCAGTGTATTAGTAATCGACGTTTTTTAAGTGCTTATTGGAATTTTATTAGAAGAGAAAAGATACGACCATGGCCGAGAATTGAACCTGTACTCTGTATCTGGCAGCACCTAACAGCGCTCTTACCTCAGAGCTAACCGTAAGCCAAACCCAACTGTGTCCGAACCTTTTTCTTCCGCGACCCCATAACGAGTTTACAACTACGTAAGTGGGAATAAACTTTAAGTTTTCGAACGCTTTTATTAATGAATCCGGACATTTATACAATTATGATCGTAAAGATCTCAATACTTGGTGGACAATTCTTTTTAAGTGATGTCTTTTACCCACACTTGCCAGTTCAGATATTTATTTATGCTACTTTTATATAAATAAATATTTTACCCAGGGTTTGAAATTAACTCTTATTTTCTCGGAAAGAGAATAAAAGTCAAATCCGGACTTATATACATAGTTCTAATAAATAAATAAAAATCACATCATGACTTTTATATTTCGGGCCAGAAAATAAAAGTCCTGATATGATCTTTATCACAGTGATACCTAATATAAAATTCAAATCTTGATTTTAATTACATAAGGATGATTTTATAAGTTTTTTTTCGGATTTCTCCATATTGGGATTCATCAAAGGGTTAACCATATTTAATGAACTCTCATAGGGTATAATAAATTAACTTATATCGATCTTAAGATCGATTATTAGATTATCAAGGCTGCTGATAATGAAAATAATATCGATATAAAACCTCAGGTATCGGTTACAACATATCCGATATTTATAATGGTGAGGTCAACTTTTAGGTTAATTAGGGTGCTGATTTTGATATCTTTTTTTTTATTACTTCCTCAGGCAATCGATTTAGATCAACTTACGCGATGTAAACGATATTGTAGTCGGCTCATAGGTTAAATTTTAATTAATTAAAATCATAATTTAAAAGGTCATAGGTTAATTGAGGTGTTGAATTTGGAAATGACATCGATTTTTTTTTATTACGCAATCGGGTATCGATTTATTACAACTTACACGATAAAAACTATATTTCGCTCGGCTTATAGGTTAATTAACGTGCTGAATTTGGAAATAATATCGATTTTATGAATACGCACTCAGATATAAACGATATTGGGATCGGCTAGTGGGTTATTAAAAGTGCTGATTAGGTAAATAACATCAATGTCAACACTAGGTTGGATTATGCTACATATGTAATAAAAGAAATTGTACCATTCATTTTAGAACTTGAAAACATTCAAAGTGTATGCAACTTATAACCACAATGTCGTATTCATCGTGTAAGTTGTAATAAATCGATATCTGAGTGCGTAATCAAAAATCGATATCATTTCCAAAGTGAGCACCTTAATTAATCTATGAGCCGACCACAATATTGTTTTTATCATGTAAGTTGTAATAAATTGATACCATAGTGCGTAATCAAAAATCTATATTACTTTCAAATTTAGCACCTCAATTAACCTACTAGCGGACCCCAATATCGTTTATGTCGCATAAGTTAAAATAAATCGATTGCTTCAGCGAGTAATCGACAAATCTATATCATTTTCATAATCAGCACCCCAATTAAACTAGAAGTCGACCTCACTATTGGATAAATTGAAATTGATACCTTAGCGAGCCTGAGCTTTTATATCGATATTATTTTCATTATCGGCTTTGATAATCTAATAATTAATCTTAAAATCGATATAAGTTACCTCTGTACAAAATCTAAGGTTATCAAATAAAAAATAGTCTCGAGTAATCTTTATGTTTTTATTAATTATTATCGAACAACATAAACAGTTAAACTATTTCTTGTGGGTAACCAATATTTTATCTTTGAAGAGAAAAGATTGGTCTTGGCCGGGAGTCGAATCGAGGAATCTCGCGTGACATGCGCGGTACGCTATCCACTCCTCTTCACTGATCCCCCTCCTCCGATCTCGCATGTATTGCGAATTTATATATAAGTAGCTCGATCGCGCAGTGGATAGCGTACTGCGAATGTCACGCGGGAGACCCGCATTTGACTCCTGAGCGACACCAATCTTTTCTCTTCAAAAATAAAATAATTAAAATTAATATACAATTAAATCAAGTGGTTACCCACAAGAAATAGTTTAATTAATATAAAAATTGACGAAATGTCAAGAGATGCCGACCATTGGACATAAATTTCCACCACCGTATAAATTCGCAAATTATGCAAGATCAGTGAAGAGGAGAGATCGGCTCGGCTTGGAAGCGTACCGCTTTTCAAAAAAAAATATTTAAAAATAAACAATTTAATTTCCTCATGGATTGATTAGTATGCTGTGTAACTAGCAACCCTATAATGAAGGGCAGCACTAATTCTCAATAAATTATTTTTCTCTATAATAAACGTTTTATTTATAAAGAAAAATGAAATTGATGTAATATTAAATCGTATATTGGATCGTAGGAATAGTATCTTATCTTTAGAGAAAATTATTTTTAAAGTTAATATTATAATTTGAAATATAACAATCAATATATAAGAATTACAATACAATTGTATTATTGTATAATATTACAAACAAAATTGTAATTTGTGTAAGATTACAATCTAATGGTACATAACTATTAAATAAAATATCTATTTTGACTAAAACTTGAGAATATAAGAACTTTAATAATAGGTATAAAGGTGTATCATTAGTACCTAGCATTCATTAATGCTAATCTTATGGATTCATACAAACACTTTTCTAGACCTGCTTTCTAATCTTGGTAACTCTTTGGAATTCCGAATCCAACACTGTTCGTCACTTCTTTTCTTATATTTATGTTTTCCATGAAATAATAACTATGAAAATCTACTTTACAACACAAATATCGATGTAAATTTTTAATAGGCGCAGAACAGCACCCGTGTATTATTCTTAGATTCGCTTATCGCCACTCTAGAGGTCGAAGTAGTCTAACAGAACTTTACTTGGACTACCAACTGGGTTACCAACTGATATTTTCACTTTCACTTACCTAAACATGAAATGTATAGTAAGAGAAAGTATTTATTTAAATTATGATAGGCTTAAGCAAAATGAAGTATATTCAACTTAACTCTCTCTCTAAATTCTGCACAATTTTTTGAATATATACTTGTAATACTTCATCGAAAACCGTTCTTTAGGAGCTGGACAGAATCGAAAATTAGTATATCTCCCCTGCCTTCGGTATTTAAACTAAAAAGGACATATAAGCTGTTACGATTACTTCCACAGCGGTTTACTATGGCTACTAATTGATCATAGGACAACCGCGGGCGGAGGTATTTGTAACATTATTTGCAACCATTAATTGCCGAGCTAACGGTTATTTGTTTCCATTAGGTTCCCTATCGAGTTACAAAGTGCCATTAATTTGTGGAGGATAGGGCCAGCAGGCTGAGCGGGGAATATAGGTCCGGCAAGATGTATGTGGGGAACTTTGTGGATTTATGCTTTTAGGGTCCGCTTATCTATGGGCTCTTTCATTGGCAATAACACCCCATCTTTCTTCACCGAGCCTATTCGTCTTCTTCACCTTATTTGCGACAACTTGCAGCGGCTGACCTCGATGTCTCTTTTATCTCTATCGCAACACGACGCAAGTTGCAGCATAGGTTAATTGTACTTACGATTTATTACCGTCATGCCCAAAAAGAAATATATTTTCTAAAATCTCTAATTTAAATGGATCAGGATTATTCAAAGAACAGTTTCGCCAAGGAAAAATTAATTTTTAGTTCGTTCACAGCACGGAAGCCTATTCGTTCCATTTTCTGTCTGATGTTCTCAACAAAAACATGAACTTCCTTTTTTTCAAGAAATATTTCATGCAGTACATATATATTTTTTTCTTATTTATTTTTCTTAGCTAGTAACAAAATTTCCTGGTTTTTTTTTTTTTACTTTCACTTACCTATTTTATTTTTGTTTGTTCCTCCCCATCCTCGGATTTTAGGCTGTACGGGGTTTCCCGAGCCACGAGAGAGGGTATGAATCCCCAGTATAATTAAATGTCGACTGACTCCAGGTTTCGAACTTGCAATTTTCGGGTTTCCAATCATAGTTTGCCATGGGCAACACATATTTTCTAACGCGTTTGCCCACTCGGCCATCAATATTTATATATGCTGTGTCCTTTGCTGGGAGGTGCAAGCTGATGATGGTGTTCTGGTTAACAGTTTCGATTCGCAGCTATCTGCCAGCTCTGTAGGGTTCCTCAGTTCAGCTCACAATTTGGCATGAAAGATACAGAAATAATTAATATTTTAAAACAAAATTTGATGTGGTTAAATCCAAGAAATGTTCTTATATTCTTAGAGATATAGCGTTTAACAGCTAAGATACAAGAGAAAATAGATAAGTTACAATAAAAAATAACTTAGTTACATTATGTTATCATATAAATTATATGAACAATTTAGTAAAAAAGGAAACATTTTCTGTAGATATATTTACGCTAGAAGATGTCAGTACAAGGTGGTGCACCGGAAGTTCCGGACTGCGAAGTGAGTTCGCCTGGCAGATGTTGCAGAGTAGATAGGAAGGTCTCCGCAGCTTGGACACATCAATCTCATCTGGTGGTAACTTGGTTTCCCATGGAAGATTCTCTGCCCTCGGAAGTAAACGATTTTGAAGGGCTAGTAGTAGCCAAGATGGCGGTGGGTCGACACAGAGTGACCGCAAGAAAAGCGCAAAGAGAGACCTGGCAGCTGGTCCGGAAAACTCAGAGAGACGTGGTCCTTGGGGAGTTCAAACGCAACAAGACGTGGTCCCTGGAAAGGGCAAACGCAAAGAGACAAAGGGACTAATCTGCCCGAGCTTATATAGGGCCTAGGGATTAGGCCCTGATATTGCGTGGCAATGCGCGAAAACTTCGGAAAACTTAAAATACACAATCTTTAAAATGAAGAAAAATGACCATTATAAGCACGGCAGAAATAAAAACTGGTAATTAGAGGTGGTTTTAGATTTTATTGAACATAATTGGATAGTTAAAAGAGTTCAAAACGAGAAAAAAAATAAATATAGAAAAAAACTTAGCGACTGCAATGCGCTTGAACGTAAATGAATAACCTGTCGGAAGAATAACCATAACGAGTGAAAAATGCTTTAATTCCCCAAAATAAAGAGTTATAGTGAAAAAACTATAGAAACATGATCTGGATGGTGTAAATAGATGACACAAGTGTTATTATAAGAAAAACATCACGGGAAAATAAAATAGCAAACCACGCTGTAAGTACATGTTAAAATTTAGTATATTAGCATGTTTAGGAAGTTTAATCATTTTGAAATGAATAATTAACGAAAAGTTGACGTATCTAAATATCAAAAGCAAAACCATAATCTTCTAGAAAGGAAATAAACATAAAACCAAAAGTTTATTTGGAATGTTTAAAGAGTTTAATCGTTTATGAATGAATAATTGACTGAAAATTATTGTGTTTATATATCAAAAGTAAAACCATAATCTTCTTGGAAAGCTACAAACATAAGACCAAAAATTTTATAACATAAAAATTCTTCAAGTTTTGATAAAAACTTAACACCTAGCCATCTTATCCTTCTCTTCTTAATGGTGGCAACTATGTCTGGTCCATCGTACAAGTTCTTCAACTCTTCGTTAGTCTTCATTCTCCAGAGATTCCCTTCTTTAGTCGGGCCATAGATTTTTCGGAGAATTTTTTTTTCCCAAATATTAAGTATTCTTTCTCCACTTAAAGTAAGCGTCCAGGATTCGCTACCGTACGTTACCACTGGTTGCAGAATCGTCCTGTAGACTCTTACTTTCAGATCTCTGGGTATGTCTTGACAACGGCAGATTTTCATCAGCGACCAGTAGCATCTGTTTCCAGCTGTTACTCTCTCTCTGATTTCTTCTAGCATTTTATTATCTTCCGTTATGACCGTACCCAGATACTTAAATTTGGGTACCCTCTCGAAGCGATATCCAGCCCCTTCCCAATATACCTACTCTCAGCTTCCCCTTTGGCGGTTACCATATATTTCGTTTTTTCCTTATTTATGGCCAGCCCAGTTTTCCTTGCAGCAGTTACTCTCCAAGGACATCTTCCGGTATCTTTGCTACTCGCTTCATAAGTAAGATTGCCAACACCTTGTATATTATACTTAGCAATGCAATGCCTCTATAGTTGTGGCAGTCTAGCTTGTCCCCTTTTTTATGAATTGGTAGAATGACAGCCACCTTCCATTCTTCAGGCATCTCTTCTTTCCTCCAAATATCTAGTATTAGTTCATAGATCTCTTTATGTAGTGCTTCTCCTCCTGATTTTAACGCTTCAGCAGGAATTCCATCAATGCCTGGTGCTTTATTATTCTTAAGGCTTATGATAACATCTTGCACTTCTTCAGGGTCTGGAGGCTCCAGATCTACACCTTCCTGATCTATTCCCAGTTCCCAGCCCGTTTCTTCCGTGCTTAAATTTGGGTTAAACAGTTCTCTGAAATATTCTTGCCACCTACCAATAACTTGCTCCTCACCTGCCAAGAGTCTGCCTTCTCTATCTTTTATAAAACATGTGCGGGGTTGGAATCCTCTTTTTATTGTTTTTACTCGACCATAGAAGGCTTTACTTCTTTTCTTTTCAAATTCCTCTAGCATTTTTTGCAGTTCTTCCTTCTCCTTTTGTTTTTTTTTACATCTACAGAGCTATTTAACTATATCCCTTTTTTCTCTGTATTCTTCACTGGTCTTTCGGGTACATCTTTGCAGCATCTTTGTATACGCTTTTGTCTTTTCTTGTACTGCCATTTGGCATCCTTGGTCGAACCAACTGTTCTTTTCCTCTTTTATCTTATTTCCTATTATCTGTTCCGATGCTATTCTGACAGCGTTCCTTATTCGGATCTATTTGTTTTGTACATTCTCTTCTTCAGTTTCAGGAGACCTATTTGTTAATAGTTCTTCTTCCACCTTTACTTTAAACTGCATACGTTTTTCAGGGTCTTCCAGTTCTTCAGTATTGAATCTGCACCGTGTTTTTTCTGCTTTCCCTCTTGTTTTAATGGCTATTCTTTGTTTGTACTTTACACGGACCAGATAATGATCACTTGAACAATCTGCACCTCTGTAGCTCCTCTCATCTTCAATATCGCTTTGGTGCCTGCTATCGATCATTACGTGATCTATCTGGTTCTTGGTTTTGCCATCTGGAGAGACCCAAGTTTCTAGGTGGATATTTTTATGTCTAAAGGCAGTACTGGATATCTTCATGTTCTTGCTTGAGGCAAAGTCTGCTATTCTATATCCATTATCATTACTTTGATCATGAAGACTGTATTTCCCTACTCCCCTTCCCATTTTTCCTTCTTTCCCAATTTTATTGTTGAAATCTCCCAGCACAATTTTTACATCATATTTGGGGATTTCGTCAAAGGTTCTTCCTAATTGTTCATAGAACGCCTCCTTGATCTCATCCGCTTTATCTTCTGTGGGAGCATGAACACTAATAAGTGATATATTGAAGAATTTTCCTTTTATCCTTAAAGAGCATATTCTTTCATTAATTGCCTTGTAGTCCAGAATAGCCTGTTTGATACTCTTCTTTACTATAAAGCCTGTTCCAAATACATTTTCCTCATAACCACTATTTATGAGGATATAATCCTTTAACTCCATTGTAGTTGGCTCTTTCATCCACCGAATTTCTTGCAGGGCCACTACATTGATATTATATCTTCTTAAACAATCTTCCAAAATGTGAACCTTTCCCACCTGCAGGAGGCTGCGAACATTCCAAGTCGCTATTGTCAATCGTTTAGTCCTTTCCATGCCGTGTCGTTTGCCAGTTTCCAATCCAGATCCGAGGCTTATTTGAGGTTCTTTAGCTGAAATTTACACAGTTAGGGTTGCTGGCCCTACGCTGCGCCTCTTCTTGTCGCCTTTTACGACAGGCAGAGGACACCCCAGGACAATTCTGATCTGGTCCTGGACGGATGATTTACCTTACACGTTATTTTATTTTATATTTCTATAAAATATTGATTGATTGTAATAATATGACGTATTTTTATTATTTTATTTTTGTTTTTACTAATCGACAATTTGATAATTTACTTTTGGTGTTAATATACATATAAACTAAGTCAAAAACATAATTATAGGAATTCCTTTAGTAGGCTCTAAGATAAGGTCCAGTATCTTATATATATCCAGTATATAAAATAAAACGGGACTGATTCCGTTAAAGTGAAAACTTCGAGGAGATAAATTAGGTTACAGCTATATTCGGATAGTTGTGAGGAAAAAAAAATCCTAATACATATTAAATTTCGTTAGCAATAGTAATGAAAGTGGCAGGGAAAAAATAAATAAATTTCACGAAAGAGGTGATAAAGTTCTTGAAACGATGTTATTTTATCTGTCATTCCTCATCTTGTCTTTTATGAGATGCAATTTGCATATTTTATGGTCACAAGTTAGTAAAAAATGTATTATCATTCCCTTGGAGACCGATTACAACGCAATAAATTTTGAGGTCAATATCGTATTTCATAAAACAAATGTAGTACCCATATCAGCAAATTTCATAATGAAATAACCTGTCTTATTGTTTGCATATAAATATTTCACTTCCTAGCATATCTTTGTTTTGCCGCAATTGTTAAAAGAGAATTCAGTCCTACATGGTTACTAATAATACATACATGCATTTTTTAAATATGTTTGTTTCTCTTTTAATATATAATAATATTATATATATATATATACATATATATATATATATATATATATATATATATGCCCATGAAGGGTCTTGGGTGCAGTACTGTGTAAGAAGTACTGCTTATAGTGTGGAGGTGATCACGCTCAACCGCCAAGTTTTTTCCTTATCTTTTTTCAATTGAGATCACGCACTATAATAGAGGCTGGGTTGGTCCCAGAAGGGTCTCTCGGCCTCAAAGACTATCTGAGACAGAATATTTAAGATATCCTGCCAATGCAAGAATTCGAACTCGGGATCCTGAACCTTCCTTACTAATGATCTACCCCGCTCCCAGTAGACATATATTAAACAAATTAAAAAACAACGGAAGAGATGTAATGTAATGTTCTAAATTTGCTGTATAACGATGAAAAATTAATTCACTAACGAGATTTACCTAAGCGCTTCTTTCCGGATTGAATTATAATGAATCATTAATATACATTATATTAATGTATATTAATATACATACTCCCCATACTATTAATGTATACTAATATATATACTCCCCAACTCTGCAGCCACCCAAGAATGCGCAGCGACCAGTGCAGAAAAGTCATACGCAGAGGCTCGTTCAGAATCAGCAGCATGATCACCATCAGCATCAGAATCAGCACCAAACATGTTCGGGCATGAGACGGGAATTCAACCAGCAGCCACCTTCAGCTGATAATTCCTGAACAGCCCCTCCTGAATTGTTTCAATTACTTAATGACCTGAACTCCCTCATCCAACCCCTTTTTAGCCTCCTCCAACATCTGGCACAGGTGACACAAGCCATGTATCGTCCAAATAGCCCCTAATCAGCTGACTGTAGATCCTTTGTCCATCCTTCTTTGGAACGCCAACGGACTGACTCAACACAAACCTGAACAGGACTTATATCTTCACCGAAAAAGAATCGCCGTGGCCCTGATAACAGAAACTCACCTGACACTACGAACTAAATTTGGTATTTCTGACTATATAATACACAGGACGGACCACCCCGACAACACTGTTCATGGTGATACAGCTATACTCATAAGATCATCATTATCCCACAACCATATATACTTATCTAGTACACCTGACATTCAATCAACAGGCATAACATTGTACATGAAACACTACACTACTTGTACATGAAACACTAAAAAATGACACTAGCCTCGGTGTATTGCCCGCCAAGATATGTGCTGACATCTTCGATGTTTTGCAATTTTTTCCAAAGCTTAGGGCGGTGTTTTATAGCAGGAGGTGATTTCAACGCCAAGCACCAATTTTGGGGATCACGTTTAAGCACGCCAAGAGGTCGGAATCTGAGACGACACGATAAATCCTGACTCACCGACATACTGGCCAACATCACTACGTAAATCTCCGGACCTTTTAGATTTTTTTATTACAAAAGGACTGCGGACTGTTCCTCACACCATACATACGAGTTCTGATCTTTGCTCTGATCATTCCGCTGTACAACTCATTATTCTGGATGAGGCGGTCAACGTAGAAAGAAGACCGAAACTTATTAACGGCACAATAGACTGGTATGCTTACAGAGAGCTATTAGATAAGTCACTTTCCATCCCACTTTCTATAAAAGATGACATTGAATTAGAAGAGGCTGTGGACAAATTTACCTCAAATATTCAAGAAGCGGCATGGTCTTCATCAATGCCCAAAAAAACCAATTCTGCGCACTTACCTTAATACCCTCAGTTTATAAGGGATTTTATCAGGGCAAAGAAAAGGGCCCGGTATGGCAGACTGACAGACGCCCCTCAGTTAGACAGACTTACAACAGACTTAATAATCAACTGAAAAGAGAGATTCAAAAATTCAACAGGACAAACTATGACGCGTACATTACTGGCCTCTCGACGGACGATGGAAGCTTATGGAAGCTTCCATATACCAAAAAGCTGTTATAGGCATCGAGAGGTGTCTGCACCACTTCGAAAAGAGGATGGCTCCTGGGCCGTGTCGGATAAGGAAAAATCCGAAATCTTCGCCAATCACCTTTCTTCTGTACTTACACCATTCACTGACTTCATAAATACAGAACATGATACCATGGTACTTAACACTTTAGACATTCGCCTACAGTTGACACTTCCACCACCTCCGTTCACTCCTTCTCAAGTCGCATTACAGAGTAAAGTTAATCAATCAATATTAATAACCGTAATAATTGTATTTTTAATGAGCTCATTACACCAACTTGAGCAATTACACAATTTATAAGGGGGAATCCAGTTATTAAAGAAAAAATTTCATAAATTGTACTTATTTTGCAATGCATAATGTTTTATAGTGTGTAATAAATAAAAAATTTAAAGTTATTATATTCCTCCAAAATGGCAATCGAAACGTATAGATACAACCGTAAAAAAGAAAAATCTGGTGCGTGCGCGCAACACACAACTTTCACTTACCAACTTACTTAGATTAGAAATTGTGTTAATGCCACATCTCAAAGATACACATTTTTCCACATTCATTCTTTATTTTTGTTTTCATTTGCTCTACAACAAACACTAATTTCTTTTATTATTAAATAAATGGTTTTACTTGAGATAATGCGGCAATGCAAGGTATAATATTCCAAGTCGTCTGATTTTATAATTCTCTATGTACTTGTTGAAAATTTCATTTAGTTACAGTCATGATGAAATTTTTACAGTCATATCTCGGACATATTAATACATCAAATACCCAGTTTGATCAAAATTGTTAAAGCCGTTTTTGAGTAAATAAAAAAAAACACGTAAAAATGAGACAAAAATTATTAAGTAAAGTGCCCCCTCCAATTAATGAATTTTGATGAAATTTTGACTGTCGCATCGCGGGCATATACATACACCAAATACCGAATTTAATCAAAATCGTTAGAGCCGTTTATGAGAAAATCGAGAAAAACGTAAAAAATAGACAAAATTCTACAAATAAATTACTCCCTCCGTTTGACCAATTTTGATGAAATTTTTGCTGTCACATCGCGGGCATATACATACACCAAATACCCAATTTCAGTATTGTACAACCTATAGTTTTTGAGCTAGTCTGTTCACACACACACACACACACACACACACACACACACACACACACACACACACACACACACACACACACACACACACACACACACACACACACACACACACACACACACACACACACACACACACACACACACACACACACACACACACACACACACACACACACACACACACACACACACACACACACACACACACACACACACACACACACACACACACACACACACACACACACACACACACACACACACACACATACACACACACAGACACACACACACACACAGACCATTTCGCGGGACTTGGTTATTTGGACTCAGGGGACCCCAAAACGCGTATTTCCGTTGAAAACCGGAAGTCGAAATTTTTCACGATCGCAATACTTTCCTTACTATATATTTCATATATAGGTAAGTGAAAGTAAAAATGTCAGATCATTAACAAAAAAATTATGAAATAAAGTGCCCCCTCCGTTTGACCAATTTTGATGAAATGTTGGCTATCACATCTTTGGCATATACATACATCCCATTATGTTTGATCAAAACCGTTAAAGCCTTTTTTGAGTAAATAAAAAAAACACGTGAAAATGATACAAAATTCATTAAATAAAGTACCCCCTCCGTTTGACCAATTATGATGAAATTTCTGCTGTCACGTCGTGGGCATATAAATGCATCAAACACCCAGTTTGATCAAAATCGTTAAAGCCGTTTTCGAGTAAATAAAAAAAACACGTGAAAATGAGACACGTACATTTATTAAGTAAAGTGCCCTCTCTGGTTGATCAATTTTGATGAAATTTTTACAGTCATATCTCGGGCATATAAATAGATCAAATACCCAGTTTAATTAAAATCGTTAGAGCCGTTTTTGAGAAAATCGAAAAAAACCTAAAAAGTTATTAAATAAAGTACCCCCTCCCTTTGAGCAATTTTGATGAAATTTTTGCTGTCACATCGCGGGCATATACATACACTAAATACCCAATTTCAGGTTCGCACGGTTTATAGTTTTTGAGCTAGTCTGTTCACACACACACACACACACACACACACACACACACACACACACACACACACACACACACACACACACACACACACACACACACACACACACACACACACACACAGACAGACCATTTCGCGGGACTTGGTTAATTGGACTCAGGGGACCCCAAAACGTGTATTTCCGTTGAAAACCGGAAGTCGAAATTTTTCACGATCGCAATACTTCCACTTACTATATATTTCATATATAGGTAAGTGAAAGTAACAAACACGTGAATAGGGGACAACATTTACTAAGTAAAGTACCCCCTCAAATTAATAAATTTTCATGAAATTTTTACTGTCGCATCGCGGGCATATACATACATCAAATACCGAGTTTTGTCAAAATCGTTAAAGCCGTTTTTGAGTAAACCAAAAAAACACGTGAATAGGGGACAACATTTACTAAGTAAAGTACCCCCTCAAATTAATAAATTTTCATGAAATTTTTACTGTCGCATCGCGGGCATATACATACATCAAATACCGAGTTTTGTCAAAATCGTTAAAGCCGTTTTTGAGTAAACCAAAAAAACACGTGAATAGGGGACAACATTTACTAAGTAAAGTACCCCCTCAAATTAATAAATTTTCATGAAATTTTTACTGTCGCATCGCGGGCATATACATACATCAAATACCAAGTTTGATCAAAATCGTTAAAGCCGTTTTTGAGTAAATAAAAAAAAAACATGTGAAAAGTGGACAACATTTATTGAGTAAAGTGCCCCTTCAAATTTATAGATTTTGATGAAATTTTTACTGTCGCATCGCGGGTATATACATACACCAAATACCAAGTTTAATCAAAATCGTTAGAGCCGTTTTTGAGAAAATTGAAAAAAACCTAAAAATTGGACAAAATTCTTTAAATAAAGTACCCCCTCCGTTTGACCAATTTTAATGAAATTTTTGCTGTCACATCGCGGGCATATACATACACCAAATACTCAATTTCAGATCTGTGCGGTTTATAGTTTTTGAGCTAGTCTGTTCACACACACACACACACACACACACACACACACACACACACACACACACACACACACACACACACACACACAGACCATTTCGCGGGACTTGGTTAATTGGACTCAGGGGACCCCAAAACGTGTATTTCCGGTGAAAACCGGAAGTCGAAATTTTTCAAGATCGCAATACTTCCACTTACTATATATTTCATATATAGGTAAGTGAAAGTAAAAAATCAATAACATAACATTTTTTTTTTTTAAATACGTATCTTATGTATACTTGCATGATGATACTATGATCATATACCGAAAAATTATAGGCCCCACCATTTCCTGCCCTCTCAGAACATTTCATTTTAAGAAAAGTTCCAGTTGTATACCAGTGTATACCGTGTAGCAATTACTACATGCCCCTCGGCCTTCCGGAATGGTGGATATAAAACACAGTCGAAACTATAAAAGAGAAGTTGAAATTTACCGCCCTGCAACATTGTGCTGCTATAAAGTCGACGTGAAGAAAAGTCCGCGCATAAAACAGATATTTCTGAAGGTGCCTCAGTCCTTTCCCGTTGGACAAGGTCTTGTTATTTTCGAAACAGTCTCTGGTCATCCTATAAATTCCGGGTAAGTGTGAAATTGTGTATTTTAGGTTTTTCTAATTCAGTGATATTTTTATTTGGCCGAACAAGCAATAGAATATTTTGATTATTCCGCCTTGAGTCCTGTTCTCTACGGCACTATCGTTACTGGAAATGGTTTTCTCACAAGCACTAGGACGATTTCCGTCACATTTAAATATTATTTGCCGCAGACAAATAAGTAGAATCACTAAACCTACTTTATTTCTCTTCTTCTCTACTTCTTTATACTAGTGATGTTTTTAATTTTTATAGAAGTTTGGCAAGATAACAATAAATGATCTCTTTTATATTATGTGATATTGAATTTATATCTCATTCATTATGTCTCTAATCGAATTTGTCGTTTAAGTTCAGACATAACCTTATCTTAAAAATGGTTTAAGATGTACTTTCGCCAAAGTAATTTTACTATGTTTATCTCATTAAAATGTTCAACTTGAATTAAATAATGAATAATTGGACATTGGCAAGGTTCTCAAGTTGAAATACACATGTCAGAAAAGGCCTATAATGATAATACTGAATACCAGCAAAATACTGAATCTAACCTTTTTAGGAAGATAATGAGTAGCAGTTTTGGATTAGGTTGTGCCAGAATGCAGTAAATTTAAGTGGCTTACCTCTCTTAAATAGGAATCATATAGGTATCTAGGTAAAAATAAAAATTGCCTCCTCTCATCAAAGAATCCGAAGTGTTTAATTATTTTAAACGGATGAGGCACAGTCATACTAGACTTAACCAAGCATTGTTAAATTGGGTCAAGTTGAACTGTGGAGATGAATGTATTATTTATTATTTTTTTCTTTTTTGTATAAATCAGATAAATACTTTCTTATGTGCGTCAAAACCAATTCATAACCAACGTTGAATTATTCGTTTCAAAATATCAAATATCTCGTAAAATTACTAAATTCCTCAATTGGAACACTCTAAAAAATATTGCTTTTACATTAAAAGTAACAGTATTTATGATATAAGAGAACCAAGTCATAATTAAAGCTTGAGACTTTATTACTTTGATACTCCAATTAGATTATCCAGTGATTTGATTATAGTCGGAAGGCCATAAATAAATGTGGACAAATTTGAAATTTTTTCTCTATGGATTAATTCAGTCCACTTCCACACCTTCAAAATGAAAACCATGCGATTCTTATCTATCTATGAGAAAATAAATATTGATTGCTTTGACAATAATTTTGGAACCCTATCTTATTGTTTATATGCAAATAATTGAGAGATGAGCAAATAAAATTTAAATACAAACGACTACAGATTAATTAAAAACAACAGAATAGAAAATCAATCAAATTCTGACAGAGTAATTATCAGATAAATGGGAATAATAGGGAATGAGTGTAGGATTTCGAGATGGATCTTGAGATTCGGGAATCGTCATTAAGAACTCAGCGTTGTATTCCGCACTCGAGGGCCCTCATGATAATTGTAATAAGAATCAAAACGGGTTTCTGAATTACTGATGTAGGTCGTAGGGATATTTATTAATTTCACTGTTAATATTGAAGATGGGAGTCAGTGATAGCGATTGATAGTGGATTTATGGTCATATTAAGTAGCGAGTTATGTAAATTAGCCCGTCGTTAAGGATACTTCTGTTTGATTTGATATTGCATTGAGCCGATGCCTATCTCATTCCAATTTCATACGCGTATTAAAACGATACGTTTCCTACAAATTGATGCCGACTCCTGAAACTTCGGGTGTGGTTTCCGCCCTGGTACCCTGGAGATAATTAAACGGACATTAACTATAAGTTGATTTATTACCCCGTATATATTTGAATTTATTTTCATTCGCCTGTCAGAAACTACGAAGAAAGATGGCCGCTTAGGGTGTGTAATTAGTTATTATACGGTGATTGAAGCTCTAATATGCCTATAATATGATTTTTCGCCCTTTATTTCAAGACTTTAAATATGGATGAGAAATAGGTGGTGTTTTTAGTTTTTTTTGTTTTGTTTTTTTTACGAAAAAACAACCACGATTTAGCCATCTAATTTTTCTTCAATGTCATTTAATTCTTTTCCGCTCATGCCTATCGCATATAACTACGGCTGAGCTCCCCTAATATGCCACAAGGTAAGCCTCACTCGCAAATTTCAATTTAAAGGAAGTCTAACTTAAAATTTCAATTTAAAGGAAGTCTAACCGTATCTTCCATATTCAATGTCGCAGAAATACACCCTAACGCAAGTAGGGTAACTCCATTCAGAGATCATTAGGAAAATAAGACGCAGTACAAAATCTATACCGAAGGACCTTAAGAACCAAATATCTATGTTGACCTACCTATGTTTTTTCTACAACACTGTCCAACTCACCCTGTGACGACCTACTACAAAATTAATAGTTCATCTATACATACATAGATGTATGTTTTTTCTCCTGCATAAAAAGACAGTTCACATCTACCATACATTCCGATACAACATACAGACCACTTGACTAATTGTAAGTGATTCTTATAACAGAAAAGGATATCTCAAATCGAATCAAAAAAGATGAAATATTGTTCTTTTCCCTTTGATTTAGATAGGAATAAACACAAAATTAATTTATTTTGGACGAAAAGCGTCTAAGAATGATTAGTTTTCTGGAATTATAATATCTCTATAAATATATAATTATTATACTTTCTGGCTTATTAATAACAATTGAAGTCTTTTGTGGAAGGACTTTTTAACTCATTACTAACAATTTATAATTAAATGTTGGAATACATAACACCTTCTTCCAATAACCTAACTCCAACTAGAGTTTCTTTGCTCTAAGCTTTAATTTATTAACGGATACATATTTTTTTTTAACCCTTTCATTCACCAAAGACTTCGATTATGTGTTATTAATCATCGTTTATAGACAAATACATATACCTTAAATAGATAATTTTGTTATGAATTATTAAAGATTAGCTATTATATTATCTTATTGAAATTTAGAAGAAAAAAAAACTGAATGACGAACAAACTACGATTCAGAATTCAAAAGAGACTATGGATTCCCTGAAGAGAGAGATAAGAGCAGTCCTATGAGTGTTTATGTAAAAAATCTGGTGCGTGCGCGCAACACACAACTTTCACTTACCAACTTACTTAGATTAGAAATTTTTGTCTCCTCTTTATGTTTTCTTTATTTTTATCATATCTCATATTTAGCCATTCCTTATTTTTAGGCTTAACGAGAGACAGTTAATTTCACCATATAAACAAAAACAAAGGTACTTTATAAAAAAACAAACAAACAAAAAAAGCCCCCACAGAACATTTTAATAATGATAAAGCTGACCTGATATTAAAGAACGCCTAATTTTCATTAAACATGACAATTTTGATAAAAATCGTTAAAGCCGTTTTTGATATCCTCGAAAAAAAGGTAGAAATCGGAAAAAAAATTATGAAATAAAGTGCCCGCTCGGTTTCACCGATTTTGATGAAATGTTGGCTATCACATCTTTGGCATATACATACATCAAATACCCAGTTTGATCGAAATGGTTAAAACCGTTTTTGAGTAAATAAAAAAAAAACACGTGAAAATGATACAAAATTTATTAGGTAAAGTCCCCCGTCCGCTTGTTTAATCAAAATCGTTAGAGCCTTTTTTGAGAAAATCGAAAAAAACTTCAAAAATTTTAAATAAAGTACCCCCTCCCATTGAGGAATTTTGATGAAATTTTTGCTGTCACATCGCGGGCATATACATACACTAAATATCCTATTTCAGGTTCGCACGGTTTATAGTTTTTGAGCTAGTCTGTTCACACACACACACACACACAGACCATTTCAGGGGACTTGGTTAATTGGACTCAGGGGACCCCAAAACGTGTATTTCCGTTGAAAACCGGAAGTCGAAATTTTTCACGATCGCAATACTTCCACTAACTATATATTTCATATATAGGTAAGTGAAAGTAATAAATAGTTTAATAAATCCGTAAGTTGAACATTAATGATGCTAGGTTCCAATTATCTTTATAACTTAAAAACACCTCTTTTTTATTGAAATATTTAGATTCTCAACATCTCTTCAAAACAGATATTTTTGTTCAATATTAATGTATTTCAAATTATGTTACCACCTTTAAAAATTATTTTATCTAAAGGTGATACTACTATACTATACTAGGTGATACATACCATTGAAAAGTACTGAAAAACAACTAATGTATAAAAAAAATTAGACAACAGAAATAACCTCATTGCTACCAATAATAGGTAAAATTTGGTGCGTAGTGCGCAACACACAACTTCCACTTACCAACATACAGGAAAATCGATGGGTTTTTTTGATTGTGTAGATGCCGTTTACAACTTCACAGAAAAAAACTTTTTCCCCATTTATTTATGCTTTTTGCTTGTTATTTTCTAGAAGGAATAGAACACGTATTATAATATATGAAAAAATTCAGAGTCATCATTAGTTTTAGATTTATTATTATTTAATAATTAAACTTTACATATAAAAATAAATAAATCCCTAATTGAAAATAATCAAGTTTGCACATCTTTCAAGTCGATATGCCGTGAACGGTAATTGATAGAAATGGTATTTACGTCTCACAAATAATTGAAACCTAATTTTTGTCTCTGATTCCATTCCTGAAAACGACAACTGAATTCGAATTTTTTTACAACGCTTCCCCTTACTATATATTTCATATTTAAGGAAGTGAAAGTAAAACAATAAACATTCCTATTCTTGATATTTTATTCCCAAATTTGTCAGATCAGAACGGGATCGTGTCTTGTAAAACGTGGTCATGAGCAATTTACATTGGAAGAGAATGTTATTCCTGGAATAAATATAATGATTCCGAAATGTAAAATGTTTGTTTTTTCTTTTGATCTATATAAAAAGAGAAAAAAAATGTAAAAAAAATAATAAAATGTGGACCGACTGGATTTCAGCAATAGAATTGGAAAACTAGTTTTGGCTCGCGTCAACAGGCATTAGTTTTCGTGTAATTATTAAAAAAACTTGTTTGATTAAATAAATCAAAAAAATATTTTGGAGATAATTAGTAGCTATGAAGTCATCGTGCGTATTACTACTTAAAATTTTTAAAAAACTTTTATTTTAAAAACACTTCCAAATTAATGATTTATTTGTTTATTTTGTCTGTGATATCATTGTTCCGGAAGTTTAATGACACAACTGAAAAAGTTAAATTTTTAGTTTGCAATATTATAAAATTAATAAACAAAATATTAAAATAACATCTTTTACCACACCCCAACTTATTCCACTAGCATTAACTCTAATGTGAATTTTCCCCCATCAAATGTTATAAAAACCCCAAGGCAACTAAGAAAGTGTCAACTTTATCGAGAAAAAATTGATTTTCTTGATTTCATTGATTTCTGCTTTTGAATGCTACTAACATTTATCGATATCAATAGGCGTATAAAAAAAAGATAATAATTACTGTTTATTTTATTCCGTTTTCTAAAATGAGCACTTATACTCCTGTGTCATGGTCTATCACTATGTTCTTTTAACATCAGTTCATTAAAGCCAAAAAATATAAAATCCAGATATCTTTTATACTCCAAATAATTTCAAACCTTCTCAGGTGCAAGGTCTGTACGGCGAAGCAAACTTTCAGAATTCTTCTTTTGTTGAATCAGCCTTCGCTTCATGCATACGTCATCTCAGAATGAAGTGAAATAATGTAAATGTAGACTACATTAAAGTGATGGAAAAAAATCGAGGTATGTTCTTTTTTATTAAATATTTATGTGACGCATTTAATAGGTAATTACAATTTTTTTTAAAAAAGTTTTTTTTAAATATTGTGTGACGCATTTAATAGGTAATTATAATTTTTTTTTTTTAAAGTTTGGAGAGCTACCTTCCCCCATAATAAAAGGACTGCTCTCCCTCAGAATCTATTTAAAGAATAGCGTTAAATAATTACCAACTTTAAAAAAAATTTTCAGGTTGTTTTAACCACTAAGTGATTAATTCCTAACGATTTCATTTCACCTTAATATATTTAGACATGATTAATAAAAACCAAGAAATTAATTTTTCGATTATAAATTTTGTTATTTAATGTTTGTTAATTGTTATAGTAAATAATTGAAATATTTGATTCAGATTTCGTGGATGTATAAACAATGTTTTGGAAATTGACCTTAAAAAATTGCACTAATAAATTACATATTTGAAAAAATGAGGTTGAAAAAAATTATATTTCAGTAGTCAAAATATATATGTCATATTCGAAATAAAAATAAAGTTTAAAAAACATTAATTGAGAAGGTTTCAAAATCCTACAAAATAAGAAATGTTCAAGTCATGACAGCTTACTCTGTCATTTTGTAAAATCTGCATGTAGTTATAAAGTTGTCAGACATATTCAGCTGCCTGTTGGAGTAAGTGAATTTGTTGTAGATATCGGTGAGTGGTGACATGAGTAAACTTGTCAACAAAGTTGCTCCGGACAGCCGACACGAACCCAGGGAAACGACAAGCGACTTCTAAGATATTCTGATATACTTAGATTTTTGATAAGGTCCATAAGGTCGACCTTTATACGTGTTTATGCACATTTACATAGTTACACAATTCCAAATAAAGGAGAATAAAAGTTTAAATTTTAAAAGATATTTTTAGCTTTCATTGCAGCAAATCCGTAATCAAAATGAATTCTATTAATCACTAGATGATTTTATAATGTATTAAGTAATTATTTTCGCTATTTCATTTATATATTCGGGGTCCAGAGGAAAAACTATGAGACTACACTTATTCAGATTTTTTGTGAAAAACTAAATCTTTAGTAGGTATTATGACTAAAGCAATTTTTAAATGTTTTGTTTGCAGAGGGGGGATTATTGTCGTTATAAAGTCTTAATAGTTTTTACATGGACTAATAGCCTAATTCAAACAAAAGAGCCATGAAAATATCATAATAGTAAATTATTTAATAAGTCAAATATGAAAAAATTTTGATATCATATCTTAGTAAGTTATAAAACTGACTAACATTTTAGTAAATAATAGTAAAAACACATTTTTTCACAAATTTTCTCATGTGTACTACATACCTAGGTGGCAGGTTTTTTCGTATTTTTAGTCTTCCGATTGAGAATCAGTTGGATACCAGGTTTATTTTTTTGTAAAAGTGTCGAAAATAGTAAAATATTAAAAAATAAATGTAATGAATTTCTTTTCCGTAAAACGTATACAAAAATAGGGTAAACCATACAGTTATTGACAATCAGTACAGATATTGACACCCCAACTTTAACTTAAAGAAATAAGTAAGCAAGTCCTAATTTTATTTCTAGAAATATATGAATCTAATGGTTGAAGGGTCCTCTAAGTCATCTATGAAGTAAGACTTAAACAAACTAACCATAGGAAGATTTCTCAATTAAATTCACAGGGTGTCAATAACTGGTTTTTGCACTTTTTACAATAAATATTGCCATATGGTAAAACTATTGAACTTTTAACCCCTAAAAAACCTCTTGAGTCTTTGTAAGGATAGACAAAGAGGAGCTACAGGAAGTTTCAATTTGATCCCTTCATAAAAAGTATTTTTTTCTGTAATCGTTGTAATAATAATAATGGTAACATTACTAAACTGAAATGAGTGAAGAAAGTGAAACATTTTGCAATAGAGTGAAGAAAGTGATTACTTTTTTTGAATTGCCTTCTTAATTAGTAGTAAGTATAAATTAAAAAATAATTTGAAGTTGGAAATTAAATGCTTTTAAATGTTTCTTAACATTGTAAGAATTTATTTTAACAAAATAAATTGAAATATGAATGAATTATTGGTGGAAATAATCAATATATTTTAAAATTTAAATATAATAATAATTACCTTCCTTGTTTATAACCTGCACTTGTTTATAACTGCACTACTTCACAATCATTTTAATTTAAACAGACATCTTTGATATTACTAAAAAAATTAAATTAAATGTAATGTAACTATAAATATATATAATAAATAAAATGTTAAAATAAATTAATACTAGTTGTTTTATAACTATGCTTATAACCTTTCACAACCATGCTTATAACCTACCAACAACATACCATAATCTTCACAACATCCTAATTTTGTTCATATTCTGGTTTGATCTGATCATGTATTACACGATTACAGAAAAAAATTAATATTACACTCGTGAAAAAAGTAGAATTTACAACTCTCGTGAAATTACCACACTCGCTTCGCTCGTGTGGGTAAACGTTTCACTCGAATTGTAAAATAATCTACTTTCGTCACTTGTATAATAAATAACTATTTTTAAGTTCACCACTGAAATGTAGTCTTAAGGGTGTCAATAACTGTACGGTTTACCCTACCTCTCGTGAAATCCGTTTCTGTTGGGGCATTGATTTCCGAAAAATAATTTATAAAACAAAATATAATATATAAAAATTCAATATCCTCGGTTTTTATCTATGACCTACCTATTGCCATCTTTCCATTATTCCACTATCTTAAAACACGGTAGCCTAGAAATAGAAAACTGACCGAGATAGTTTTCGTATTCTCGATCATATCGTGTTATTAGATTAGTTGACAGGATTTTATCAGGAACAAAGCTCTATTGCTAAAGATATTGAAAATTGGTAAAACGCAAAATAAACAAATATACAAATACTAATATCGGAGTCCCTTATTCAAACAATCTCTTAATAAACTAAAACTTCATACGCAGTAGTTCAATTTTTACTAAATTTAGAAGTTATCCTAAAAGTAGACAATTAGATTTATCAAGTATACAACCTGGCGTGGTATGAACTCCAAAAAGCCCATTTAATCAATCAGCTAAGTAAAGTGAATAACTGTTTTTTATAGAAATTTTTTTCTATAAGTTTTTGAGCATAGCCTTTTAATTCACTTATGTGATTATATTTATTTGGTCATTAAAAAAATTCACCATCATGCTTCCTATGATATTATTTCAACATTTGAAGATGCTAAAATAAAAAGAATATTTTATCCTCGATTTTGTACAAAACATATCGAATTCAAAATAATAAAATTAATTAAATAATCAAAAGGAGATTAATTAATTAATTAAATGTTTAAATTATGAATAATTAATTACATCGTCAAAAGGAGGGTGAGAAGCGCCAAAAAACTCATTTTAGATACATTTTGTTAAACAAAGGTACCTACCATAGCATGCAGTACCTGTTGGCTAGCTGTTACATTTATAATTTTTTCTTTATTACTACAAGATCATTTGGTAAGCGTGGATAAAAAATTGTATGACAGTGTTCCATTTTTTATAATTTATTCGAAATTCGTACAAGATGTTTCTACCTATAGGTGTTTCACGTCTGAAAAAAGTGACGTCCTCTCGTTACATAATGTAAACGAGCGCCTTAATGTCAGCAATTACCTCTTAAAAATGTTTCTATTACCTCCCTAACTACATATTTAGCTTGTCATATTAAGAACTTTATTGTAGGAAAAAAAAAAGATCAATAAAAAACCTAACCATACAATAAAGGCTATAGAGGAGGATATAACTAACCCTAATAGGGGTGACCCCGAATGTAATCATAACAGATCTGTATAAAAGATGCAGGCGGGCCCCTTGAGCAAGGAGGCGGCCTATTAGACCGCTAATAGCCAACGGCCCTCCTTTTGATTTACTGCTCGCCACATTGATCACTGGTAACCAGCCGCTACTCCAATATCTTCTTCACCTTTTTACCCTTCTGTATCCTCGGCTTAGGTTCAACGGAGGATAGCCACTTGTCTCCTCCTTATATTTTTACTTTTGAAACTAAAGGTATACCATACTTTTAAAACTTCAACATATTCCTAAGATTCACCCTGAATATAAATAACAATAATGGAAGCTTTGAAATAAAAAAAATAAAAAAATCTATTTCAAGACTCTAAAAATATAAAGTGACATTTCCAAAAAAACATTTATTCTCATGCATCTTCTGCCTGCTCCTCATACAACACTTTTACATTCTTCAAAGAGCTACAGGAGTCAATTAAGCAATCCTGAAAAGGATCATAAAGTTTAATTGAAGTCCGAAGCAACATAAGTGTTGGCTATCATCATTCTTATACGCAGTTCGCCTATTTTGTTTTCGGTACATTTGTGGTAATAGTTCCAGATATCGAAATTATTAGTATTCCTAAGACCAAAATCGATAACATAATCTGGAATTCTTTACTGTAGTATTTTTGGAAAAAGCGAGGTTACTTCAGCCATACTTTTGTTTTTTAAATACTTATAATTTTTTTTTTCTTTCTTAGTTTCGAGATTTTTTTCTAAATCCTATACAACCAGATGTCATCTTTTTTATTTTTTATTTAAAGTTTAATTCAGTTAAAACTTTTATTTATTTATTTTTTCTATTTTTTAATTCATATATAGACTTCTTCTTATTTTATCCAGAACCTTACTCACTTCTTACAATATACGATTTCCTCTTAAAAATTAAGATTAAAACTTAGTTCTAATACGATCCTGTTATATTTCATATATCTGAACATTATATATCGTGAGTCCTGTTACAACAGGTGACAGTTACAGAGCTCACATTTTCTACTAACTTCTATTTTCATTAAACCAAGATATTTCTTTGTGTTCCCATGATTCGTCATTTATATTATGAATAATCAAATAATCTGAAAGTAGAAATTATTATTTTCTTGATGCTCTAATATTTCGATTCAGCGTCTTTCTATCATATTATAAACTTAATATTATTATTTCTCAAATTCTAAGCTTTCCAACGATATATTATACATATTGTATATTTCTACCAATATTATCAGAACTTAAAACTTTTGTTTTGGGAAATCATATATTTTATTTATCTTTTGTTTGATTATTAAATTCTCTTGGATTTTATATTTAGCCATTTCTTGTAACCAGGGATGGCAAGGGACATTAATTTACTCGAAATAAAAAAAATTAAGGATAATTTAAAGGAAGATTTTTTCCTTAGCCATTTAACCCCTATCAGACCAAATAGATTTTAATAAAACCTACTTAATATTAAAGAATGCTTGATTAAGATTAATCTTGAAAAATTTAATCGAAATCTTTAGAGCAGTTTTTGAGAAATCGTAAATAGAAAAATAGACGTTCGGATAAGGTGCTCCTAAGTTTACTCGATTTAGACGAAATATTTGCAGACACATCGCGGGCACATACTTACCTCAAATACCCAATTTCAGTTTTGTAAGACAAATAGTTTCTGAGCTGCTCTGTTCATACAGCTCTATTCACACATCTCACACGCGCGCGCGCACACTGACAATTTTGCGGGGTTCAGTTATTTAGTCTCAGGGGACCACAAAACGTATATATCCGTTGAAAACCAGAATCGAATTCCATCGTAATTCCCTTAGTACATATTTCATATTTAGGTAAGTGAAAGTAAAAATTGACAACGGTCAGCAGACCTCACATAATAGACAAATTGTCCACTCCCCCGAATAATTCGCAAAAATTGGGAGCCCCCGATCTCTATAGTAATAGTTCAGTGAAGAGAGGGGATTGAGTTGACTTGGATATGTGCCTGTTGGTTCAAGTGACAAGAGCGTCGTCAATCTTTTCTCTTCTTATAAAAAATATTTGAAAAGTATATTAAGAATTTCAGTCTAAGTTATCATGACTAGAAAAAAAATTAAAGTATATTGATATATTTTCTTCTAATATTTTTTTCCTGAATATTAGTTTTATTTGATGTTAGTAATTATTTCTTTCGTGATTTTCATTTAACACCGGCGATATATAAAACCAAATCTAAATTAAAAGTAACAATGGATTAAATAATATTAAATCAATCAAGTTGAGCAACGAATATATTTGTCCTGAGATTACAATACATGTTTTCTTATTATTCAGAAGGTCCAATATTTTAAAAATAAAAAAAAAAATAAAAAAATGAGTTGGTAAAATGTGCCTATTTTTATTGAAGATTTTTGTACTTATGGGGTCTTATTTTGCTGACGGTGAGAAAACGACACCCGAGCCGGTATCAGTAAGACATGGTCGGTCCAATAGGAAAATGGTCACCGTAAAATCTGAATCGTAAAAGTGCCTGCCATTTTACCGATGCTAAAGGAGTATTTTCTCCGCATCGGCAGCTTCGTTAGAGCCTTATAGCTCTTATAAATTTATATCTGACCGATTTAATGAACACGTACTTCAACTTATTCAGGAATTTCAGAATCTCATAAGCATTCTCGTTTTTGGTTCTGCATTGTTTTATTTATTAATTTTATTTTTAAATGTATAAAGTTCTATTACTAAAGATATTTCTAAAAAAAATTTTCGTTTATTCGTATAAACAGTATAAAATGAAATAATATACGTAATGATTATTAGAAATGCTCTATAACAATTTATAAAAGAAAATTATAGAACCGTTTCTGAAACAACCATCAATCATCAAAAAGTGGTTGAATACTTAAATACTTTGTTTTGTACGTTAGCATTGTTTGTTTTATGGGGTTTATGGCGTTGAACAGATTGGTAATCAGCGCATGTCGTTTTTTTTGTTTATCTTTTGTCTAAAACAATGAAGAAATGAAATGTGTAAAAATAATAATAATATAAATTTAAATAAAAATGGTGAAAATCTTTTTTAAAAAAAAAAATTATGCGACTGAACCTAAAATAGAAAATGATAAGCAGAAACTAATCAAATTAAACAAAGAAAATGAATAAAAAATATATTATAAAATAATAAAGACAGATTAAATAAAGATATTAATTTAAATTGTAGTGGATATAGTTGGTAGTGGATATTAATTTATATAATAAAGAGAAAATATAAAATATAATATTAGTTTGGCATCCGAAAAAAAAAAAATTACTGAATTAATCGTGTTTCCCCTTTCCCTCATCGCTAGACATTCACGGTGGTACTCCCAGTTGATTCAAAATTACAAGTTAATACCGATGACATATACGTATGAAAACCCACTATTTGTACACTACATAAGGTACGTAGTGTACCTCGTAGATACGAGTCGTCCTTCTGTGCCCAATCCTACCCACGACTTCTCATCCCTTATTTATTGCCATATTTAAATAATAATTTCTTTATTGGAATGTTATATTCTGTAACTGTAGGAAAAGTTTTGGGGTCTTGGGTCCGGAAGACTTAAAGATTATTTGGCACCTCTATCGGTCACCTCATGCCCCGTGATACCAATATTTACTCTGCTCCAGATGATGTGGACCGTTATTTGTGTGCCTTACAGCCTGACTAACTTAAGTCGCACTATGCCAAAATCAGAAGAATAGTAGAATACAAAAACTGTGAAAATTGACTTAAACATGCAGATATATGTATGTATAAAAAAATAATAAACAATTTCTAGATATTTTCTTTAAGATAATCGCATCATTAGGCAGGATTGGACTTTCTTGGACCACTCTTTTTTTTCTTTACAACCCTTACAAAATACAAGAGACTATTTCTTTTCATTATTAACTTATTACGGCTTTATTCCGAAGCAAAATCAATCTACATACTATTAATTGTATGTATAGTTAGTAATGGTAGAGTTGATACCATTCTATAATAACCTGAAAATCATAATATTTGAGCTTCCTTTCGCCTGGTTCCACTTTACTTGCCAACATGCTAAATTTGAATACTTCATTATTCACATCCAGCTTATTTATATTTTTATTATTGAATAAAGTTATAATTTTGGAGATTTTTTTTTTCAAGGCAAATGTTCCAAACACCACTTCAATTTAATAATTATTAACATATGATATTTTATAAATTATCGAACAATATAAAGAAGATATAAGAGGCCCGGAAGACAGGAGGGAAGGACCAAGCACCTGCGGTACCAAATTACCACTAATGATTAGAATTTCTCCCCAGGAGGCTCATTGGTAATTATGGAAATAACCACTTGACGGCCACCAGGCATGATTTACTAGTCTCCTTAAAATGATTCTTTTATCTTTTTTTTTCTAGCAATATTCTTTATCAAAAAGAAACTAAGGTTTAGGTCTGTCTAGAGTCTTATGTCTTCTTATAGCATATTATGGAGTCTCAGGCCAAGTTTGGAGAATTATAATTACAAAAATAATATATTGTTGATAATTTGCTTTGTGTTACAAACTGCTAGCTTTCATTTATGTTGGCATTGCCTCACCATTTTATCTCACCATTCGGAGTTACAGCAAATATAACAGAAAAATTAATTTAAATTATGTTTTTATCTATTGAAATGTCTTATATGCTGTTTTGTGCAATCGTGTTTTCTTGTTTGTTGGGCTGGTTCCTTAATTTGGATAGGTCAATTTTTGCATGTTGTTAATAAAAGACTAGTTTTTTTTTTAGTTTTTTTTCTCGTTTTATGTTGTACCGTTGGTCCTTGCCTCAGATGACGAAATATTATCATTTATTTATTTATCAGCATATTAATGTGAATCTTTTTCGTTGTTTCGTGTAGTATGTAGTATATACGAATCATTGTCTAGTGAAGGTCAGGTATATTTTTTCCCATACATACATACCTGTTACAGGAAAAGTAAATAACTTGTATGGTAATAAATAGGCTACCTATATAAGAACTCCTTAGAGAAATACTCGGATAGATGGAAGAAGAGGTCTCGTAAAATAGGTGTCGGGTGGCTCCTTCGGGAGGCTGGGCGACATAAAGGAAATGCAAGACAATTTAAAGTATACCATAACATAAGGATATCCTGATGTAAATACTAATAGGTTCCAAGTGGGCGGCACCACTTTATGACCCCTCTTTTCCTAATACTCTCTCTTTTTCAGCTCCAAATTATATCTTGTTCTTCGAGCTCGCCTTCGGTATATCACACGACGGCAACCGATCTGTCAGAGCTGGGTCTATTTAAAATTTTATAGCTGCCTCATACATTCGATTAGGGACAGATATTCGATAGCGTGTCGACAGCGCATCTATCCTTAATGCTGTTGATAGAAACCAAAAAGTACTCATTTTCTTTTATGGAACAGAGTTGGGTATTTTGTCAAGCTATTTAATTGAGGGGGAAACCAATTCTCTTCTGGACACGTTAACCAATAAGCACCCATGCCGATACTTAATGATCCCTTGTAATATTCCAACTTTCAGGTTTCTCTGCCTCTACTTCGGAATATAATTTTATTTTATCGGAACAGAAATGTACCTTTCTCTTCGAAACCCTAAAAAATATATAAATCGTCCAACTAAAATGTCTTCAATATTATCTTTTTTTTATTAGTGTGACAAAAATGGTCCATTACAACCCCCGAAGGGTCTTGGGTTCAGAACTGTGAAGAACTATGTAAGCGGTGTGGCAAGGAGGTGGTTTGACGCTCAACCGCCAGGTTTTGTTCTCCTTAATTTTCCAGTTGAGGGTATCCACTGGAGAATACAGAGGCTGGGTAATTCGGGGTAATATCCTGCCCAAGCCAGATTCAAAATCTGCTTTGAGCATAGCAGTTCAGTACCTTACGATTACGCTCCTTACGATACGCTCCTTACGATACCCTCCTACGACCTTACGATACACTCCTTATCATTCTTTCAACTACTTCAAGTTTGGTTATCGTTAGAAATTTCTAAACTTCTTTTTAATTTAATAATCATTCACTAATTTTAAGAATAGCTTACACTCTTTCCACTTGAATTATTTTTATTATTATCAAATTTGTGAGTTTTATTGATAAGTTATAGGTACCTCACACAAATATTTCATAAATTACATTCCATGCTTGAAATATACGTATTTAAGAAAAAATGAGATAATCAAATGAAAATAATCAATTCTCATATTAGTGCAATATTAAATTTCACAACTTTCATTCACCAACTTTTTTTTTCCTAAAATCAACATTAGTATTTATAACAATAATACATATCATTGTGTACAACAATTATACACATTGAAAGGAAACACAAAACATTTTTACTCATGGCAATTGTTTTTGTTTATTTTATTGGAAAGTGGGTACCGTCGTCAGTACTTCAAAATGTATACATTGGCCTACCAAGAACCACTTTTCACCAGTCAAAATAAACCAAAGCAGTAAAAAAATTAACCAAGGCAGTTCATACTTCGTTATATTCATAAATAATTAATAAAATAGTGACCATAGTAACTTTTTATTCTTAAATTTAACGAACAGTAATCTGTTTTGTTCCGATCAATAAACCTGTACATTTGAGCAACACGCACTTAGCCTTCTCTCATAAGAATCCTCTCGCCTTCTCCCTGAATAGTTTTATTTTTTTCCATTAAAAACGACATTAAAAAGATTGTTTGTAATTCTTAAAAGTTCTGATTTAGTTTTAAGACAACCAATAGTTTCCGTTAAATAATCTGATAGTAGAAATTATTAACTTTTGATAAGTCGATATTTCGTTTCAGGAACCTTTTACAACACTAAATATTATTACTTCTTAAATTCTAAGCTTTCCAACGATTTATTATATGTACATATTACGTCTCATATTGCCGGAAATTGAAATTTTTGTTTTGGGAAATTATTTTTTTTCTTTTATTTGATTATTAATCTTTCATATTTTATATTTTGCCATTTCGTGTTACCAAGGTTAATGAGAGTATATTATTATTTGCTTCCAATATGGTACTTTATATGAAGATTTTTTCCATAGTTATTTACGCCCTAATAGATCTATTCTATGACGATAAAATATTTATATACTTTGTAGGACTTTAATTCAATCCCTGTTTAAAATCAAACGTAATTTTTATAAAAGAATATTTTATTTTATTTTAAGCTTCTTTTTTGAAATATTCCATTTTAAGGATGCAGGAATGAACACGAAGCAAAAAACGTGCCTCATAGGAAAATCCTAGATGCAGCCCTCACCGTGCACGTAAGCTAGAAAATCCATTCCAATCAAAATTAATTACCAATAGTTACTGCTTTTGATGACCTGTTTCGAACATACCATTGACATCCATTTGGCAATTTTTTTTTTTTTTTTTTTTTTGGTTAATTCCATTTAAGTAAGTCCAGTTGAAAAGATATTGAGATAATTTATTTTTTTTTTAAAAGATTTACAACGCGAAACAGAGACTGTGAGAGCATTCTTTATGTTTTTGGTTAGATTATTATTTATTACTGAAGTGGAGGCAGGCACTCTTTTTTATCTATGTATGGCTGGCCAGCTTCTGAGAAAATCCGCTACTTGTATTTAAAGTACGGCATTAATTCCTCTCAATTATTTATAATATACGTCGCTGGAGTTGAAAGGCTAATGAATTTTAACATGGTCCGAAAAGTAATGAATCATATTGGCAAAGTGATGTTGAACAAAACAGCAGCATTAATATTAGGCACTTAGTCTACCCCAAAGAAGGATTTTATTTCATTCTACACGCAAGAGGACTTGGACCACTTGACCTATTTCAGTTCTATATTAAGAAAGTCTAAATTTAGATTAATTTAAAAAAACGGATTTCCGTGCAAATTCAAATGTATCATCTCACATTCCGAAATTTAAAAAATCTGATGCGGTGCGCTCATCACACAATTTTTACTTACCACCCTTCTTTATTTGACTAAAGTAGACTTTTTTTAAAATGGCGTACTTAAGTGCTACCGGAAATGGAACAAAAAACTTTTATCCTCATGACAATTTTTTTTGTTTATTTTCTTGAAAAGTGTTCTACCAACGTACTACAGTGTTGTACCAAAAAGGAAATTAAGAAATAACAATTCGACTGAAATAACGAGTTTTATACTGAAAACTCAAGTTATTCAACGGTATATCATACATAGGAATCATTATAATGGGTTCTTAGTAAAGGCCGAACTAAATTGTAAATCTTGGCTTATCTTTCCGGCTAGTATCTTTCCGAAAACGAAGGCGCTATTGGATACTTCTAAGGTAGCGGCAGTCAATATTTCTACATTTAAATCAATAGTTAAGAACATAGTGATTATAGTATTATTATTATTCAATAGAGTAATATTTTTCATTAAAGTTTACTTGTTAAAGCTGTTAGTTTCTTTTTTCGATCATTAAACATTATGAGCAACACACACTTCGTCTTGTTTCACATCTATACTCTCAGCTACTCTGTAAATATTTTTCTCTGCTGTCCATTGTAAAACGAAATTAAAAAGATCTTTTATAATTCCTAAAAAAATTTATTTAGACAGTTGCTAAAAAATGTTTCCATGGAAACCAATAGTTATCGTTAAATAATCTGCAGGTTGAAATTATTAGTTTATTGGTCTGTGTGTGTTTCAACAGACAAGCTCAAAAACTATAATGGAGAAAATAACTGTCTCTCATTATGCCTAAAAATAAGAAATGCTAAAGTACGAAAAAAATCAAATAAAAATATACCTCAAAAAAAAAAAAAAATATTCCGACAACTCATACCCACCAGACCTGGGCATTATTTTAAATAAAAATATTTTAAATACAAATGAAAATATTTTTTTTTATTTTAGTATTTCAGAATTAAAATAAAATAAGTCACCTGCTGTTTTCATTTTAATTCTAAAATACTCAAATAAAAAAAAAAAAGTATTTTCATTGGTATTTTAATTAATTAAAAAATTAAATCTTAAGTAGGTTGTTTGAAGTTAAACAATTTTCGTAATAGTAAAGTGTAGTCCTTTGCACTAGAGCTCTCACTCCTAAATATTGAGCAAGTAAATTTATTTCAGTTTGATGTTGTTGTTTTGTTTTTTTATGGGGGGCGGAATTATTAACTTTGTACCGATTCATCCGATTTCAACAAATTTTGTCACAGTGATGGTTCTGGATTATCTAAATAGACGTCTAATGAATTCATTTCATATAAATGGTGTTATGGATAGGTTTTGGGGTGAAGGGTTTAATATTAACATTTTACCGCCAAATATGATTGTCACGAAATATGAAACAAAGATTGTTCATAAGTCAAATAACAAGGCCAATTTCTCAATAAATAAATAGGTTTTTTATGGGGAGTTAATTATTGGCTTTTTACCGGTTTATTCGAAAGTAAAAAAATCGACAACTAAGTTGGAGCAATACTCGAAGGCATAAAGATGATCCCAAGGCGACAATACCAAAAAAGTTAGTAAACTTAGTAAAAATCTGTATAATTCATACATTCAATTAAGTTTGATTCGGTCATTATTTTTCCGAGAGGTTGCCGTTCGTTCGAAATCGGAGAGGAAATTCAGGCAAGATTAGAGGTAAGAAATGCTAGCCATTAACGAAATTACTTAGCTCTAGCCTTCTTCCTTAAAACTTAAAAATTCGAGTTTACAAAAATATTATTCCTCCTGCGGATCTTTAAGAATGCAAAACGTGCACATTTTGTAATTCATCACATTGAGTGATGAGCAAGTAAGGAGTAAGACTTTAAAAAACAGTGGTGAACGAATTCCATAGAAATTAATAAACGCGGTGACGAATGGAAAACGTCTGAGGGAAGTAAGGGCTAAGAATTAGGTGGGAGGATTGTGTTAGGGCAGAATTGCCAAAATTCCTGCTAGTCGGAGGTCGTTGGAAGTTTATGGGTAGCGAATAGTCTAATGGGTAGCCCAATTAGTTTTATTAGGTTCCCAATCAGATTGGATCTGAAGAAAAAGGAATTTAATTTAATAATTTCAACAAAAGAAAGCGAAGATGATCTGAGAATCAGTTACATTACACCATGCAAAGCCTACCGAAATTTTTTTTAATAAAAACTGTCGATTTATTAATCGATTGCAATGCAGTAGCTAATAGGTTTAAAAAAAAAACAATATATAAAATAAAGTATTTTAAAATAAAAATTAAAATACTTTTTGCCCAGGAGTAATACCCACGCATGCGCAGTACGCCTTTAACGACAGACTATTGCTTATGAATGAAGACGCTCTGTTCATGAGAAAGAGTTGTTAACTCGTTTTGAAACACACATATTTAATGGAAATTATTTTTTTCCTTAGTAACTAAATAAATTTGTCAACAACTAAATACAGAATGATAAAATCAGACGCGATGGAGTCATGAATTATGTCAAATAAAACTCTTATTTAACAATAAAAAAAAATTTGTGTACAAGGATATCTATAATTAACTAGCTGTGGGGCTCGGCTTCGCTCAGTGACTTGTAGAATAGGTGGAATGAAAGAATAACTCTAAAATGTAATAGTACAGAAAAATAGACCAAAATTAAACATGATTAAAACAAATTTTGTACCATTCTGTAACTTCATTTTAGTATTAGTGGTAAGTTTCAAAACCTCAAAGTCCGCCCATATATGGTTCGAGTATGAGAGATCCTATTAATGGGGTTCTCTGAATGCGTTTTCTTCCCTTTTCTAGATTAAGAAAAATTATTTTGGCAGCAAATATGTCCTGGTATGTACCATTTTTTATGTTTTCTATGTTCTGATTCCATTGAGACCATTCTCATGACGATAACGCATCCTTATCAAGTAACTTCTCCTTTTTCAAATCCGGTTGAAAATTTACGAACAGAACAGAACTATTAAACAAAAATATTATATGAACACTTTATTTTCGATATATATTCCATTAGGTTATATCTTTTATTCATATTATCTATAGGTTATCTATAGAATCTATTTTATTCAATGTTAGTTTTTATTCGCTCACTACACAAATAAACAATTTTTCTTTTGTTGTAAATTTTACTTATATTGTATATACTTATATTGTATATTGATTAAAGGAAATGTTTCGACCAATTCTTTCCTCTTCTGTAAAACTTAATTCGCTTAGGAATCCAGTTGGTTTTGTTTATTTTTAATTTCGATTCATTCCAGAGATGTAATGACCTTATTTAAAAATAAGAAGGAAAAAATAATTATTTATACATAATCTCGTGTAATTTAAAGAAAACAGCTGAAGCTAAAACCATAACAAACCGAACTAATGAACGATAGTCTTATGAATTGAGCTTAGCTAGCGCTCCTGGCTTCCAAATGTCAAACTAAATTTTTTCATTCATTAACTCACCTGGGCTTATTAGAGGGGCTAATTACATGTAGCGAGAGGCTTAAAATTACAGCCCTTGTCCCTTCAACATTACACAGTTAAAATGAAAACTGAAACCTTCTTCATCCTTAGGGGCAATAGCAATATGACGACATAACATTCTTGATAGTACGTGTAGTCGTTTTTGAGCCTTTTCGGCACGCACATTGTACACTTTGCTTTATAATATATATTGATTATATTTTAGTTTATAAACTTTGGTTCCATAATGGTTTTCTGGATGCAATATAAAGTAGTATTAGAGGAACAGTAATCGTTCTCGGTTTCAGGAAAGGCATTAGAGACAAATATTTTAAAATTAAGTTTTAATTTACTAGCAGTATTTACTACGTCTTCCAACGATTCACCTTTAATGTATACTTCGAAAAAGCAACTCACAGTAAAAACAAGCCAGTAGTAAAAAGAAAACTCTATTTTTAATGAAATTAGGATTTTTTTGGTCCCCTTATAGAAATTAAAAAAAGAAATAAACGATAATGAATCGAAAAATACTGAAAACTACCATGTTTTGCAAGAAAAATTGTAATACTGTATAACTAAGGAGACAAACAAAAATAAGTGAAAAAATCTGTGATGTTACTTAATGGCGTTTACATATTTATCAAAACATGTCGGTTTCAAATCTAAGTAAGTTGGTTGGTGAAACTCGTATGTTGCGTGTATCACATCACATTTTTTTGTGTAAACTTACTATAATAATAAACTTACCCATCTCCATCCCATGACTTTTAATATAGTGCAGAAGTATAATATTTTGGAAAACAAAAGGGCACTCGGTAGAAAAAATCTATTTCCTCATTTTTTCATGTTGGATAAGAGCATATAACCATTAAATAAATAAAGGAAGACATATCTGAAATACAGATGCTGGCTTAAACCTACTAATAGAATAACATATATTTTATTGAACAAGACGTAGGCAGTGTTATAAAATTCTAACAACCCTGAAGACAGGCCAGAAGGTAATGTAGTAATTGCTAAGGGATTGCTTCGTCTTGTTTATTGCTTGTCTCGTAAAGGTATTCACCGAGGCTTGCCAATTTGTCCTTCAGTACCTCGTTAGAGAGCTCTACCCCCACCAATTTCGAAAATATCTGAATTAATTTCGCGGATTTGTTAAGCCTTACCAGATTTCAAAACATGATTGCCAGGATGTCATTGACCAACTCAACCAAGTATCCAAAACAACTTATATTAAGTTTATACAATTGAAATACTATTACTGATTAACACAATTTAATTATTCACATATTTTTTTATATATTTCATTATTTATAGTAGTATAATTGGAAAGATTAAAAAAATCTGGTGCGTGCGCGCAACACACAACTTTCACTTACCAACTTACTTAGATAAGAAATTAATGCGTTTTGTTAATGTCACTTCTCAAAGTTACGCATTTTTCCACATTCATATCTTATTTTTGTTTTCATTTGCTCTATAATCCCCTCAGAAAACTTTAATAATGATAACGTTTACCTGATATTAAATGACACCTAATTTTCATTAAACATGATGAATATGATAAAAATCGTAAAAGCCGTTTTTGAGATAATCGAAAAATTGGAAAAAAAGTTATGAAATAAAGTGCACCCTTGGGTTGATCAAACAAACAAAAAAGGCCCCAACCCCCCCCAAAAAAAAGCCCCCTCAGAACATTTTAATAATGATAAAGCTTACCTGATATTAAAGATCACCTAATTTTCATTAAACAAGACGAATTTGATGAAAATCGTTAAAGCCGTTTTTGAGATAATCGAAAAAAAGGTAAAAATTGGAAAACAAGTTATAAAATAAAGTGCCCCCTCCGTTTGACCAATTTTGATGAAATGTTGGCTATCACATCTTTGGCATATACATACATCAAAAACCCAGTTTGATCAAAATCGTTGAAGCCGTTTTTGAGTAAATATAAAAAACACGTGAAAATGATACAACATTTTTTAAGTAAAGTCCCCCCTCCGGTTGATCAATTTTGATGAAATGTTGGCTATTACATCTTTGGGATATACATACATCAAATACCCATTTTGATCAAAATCGTTGAGGCCGTTTTTGAGTAAATAAATAAAAAAACGTGAAAATGATACAAAATTTATTTAGTAAAGTCCCCCCTCTGGTTGATCAATTTTGATGAAATTTTTACAGTCATATCTCGGGCATATAAATAGATCAAATACTCAGTTTAATCAAAATCGTTAGAGCCGTTTTTGAGAAAATCGAAAAAAACTTAAAAATTTATTAAATAAAGTACCCCCTCCCTTTGAGCAATTTTGATGAAATTTAGCTGTCACATCGCGGGCATATACATACACTAAATACCCAATTTCAGTTTCGCAGGGTTTATAGTTTTTGACCTAGTCTGTTCACACACACACACACACACACACACACACACAAACACACACACACACACTTGGTTATTTCGACTCAGGGGACCCCAAAACGTGTATTTCCGTTGAAAACCGGAAGTCGAAATTTTTCACGATCGCAGTACTTACCCTTACTATATATTTCATATATGGTATAGGTAAGTGAAAGTAAAAAATACTAGGCACCGGGGAACGCGAACATACCTAATATTTTTCTCAAGTATAAAGCAAAATATTTTCGAGCATTTATACATTTTACGACTTTATAGACTAGATATTGTAATTTCTGATATTCTCACCTTTTATATAGTAAACATATATATATTACAGCACTCATTAACGGAAATTGAAATTTCTCATCTAGTAAAACACTTTTGTTTATTTCTCCTGTAAAAGTTCATTGAATTCTTTCAAATTTCATATTTAGCCATTTCTTATTACTGCGAATAATAAGAAACAGTTAATTTCTCTATCTAAACAAAATCAAAGGTACTTATAAGAAGAAAATTTTCTTTCGCCATTTAAACCCCATCAGGACATTTTGATGTTGAAACCAAACTAAAGAATATAGTAACACTGATGTGGGTAACAAATATTTATTCAACAAAATATACAGTTATCAATCCCAACGAATTTATAAAACTTAAATATTTGAGCAGGATACAAAAATGATAACGTTATAACACACAATACTTCCCCTTACTAAATATTTCATATAAAGGTAAGTGAAGGTAAAAAATATCTTCGGTTTTAACATACAAAAGACTTCGAAATGTTGTAGAAGGCAAAAAATCGTAACACAAAAAAATAAAATAAAATGATGCTGTAACACCAATGTGGGATTAAATAATTTGTATTGACGTAAAGTTGCGATTTTAAACAATGCACACACAATCAAAGCTCAATTTAGTAACAACAGTACAAAATTAACTATAAATTGCTTAACAGAATTGAACAGAACAGGTGAATTGAGATTTTCTAATGAAAATTTTATGCTCAGAAAAAAATATGTAAAATCCGTTCCCTACTTATAACTTATTTAAACTCACAAATAAATTCAACTTAAATTCAGAAAGATCGAAAACCTGGAAAGGTCATTCCAGCCATTTCAACCAAGGTAGGGAACGATTGACTGAAATAAGCCGTATGTATCTTAACTTAGACATAGTATGCGGTGTTAAGTTCAAGAATTAGTCAGCTATTTTGTAATAAATAAAAGATAGAATAAGCTTATACCTATAAATAATCGATAAATGTACCACTGTAATCACGCTACGTTGAAATGATCGGTGAAAAAAACAAAGATTAACTCGAATTCTCTCCAAAACACATTTATCTTGTACAATTCTTTCATCAAAACAGGTAACGAGTCGAAGAGGAGTGGGAGAAATGAAATTTCAATGGTTGATTTTACGAATCATCCTGAATTCAAAACTGAGTATTAACATATTATTCATCCTCTCACATTTGCATGCTTTGTAATTTGTTAACATTGAAATGAAAAATCGTCTACCGAACCTTAAAGAACACTCTATTATAAAATCAGTAGGGCCGGTAGTAATGTCCATTCGGATTGGCTACTCGGATGGCCAGCACTCCATCACTTTTGATCAATGCCAGCAACAAAGATGTCCGAGTACTCTATATGTTAACCAAGGAATAAATCCTATAGCCCTTGCATAGTTGAGCGCCGAGTAATTCGAAATCTAATTTATAACAGCAGCTAAACCATTTTATTCCCGTATTAATATCTCGCCGAGTGATTGGCTGGCTAACATAAAGTTCCCTGGAGAAAATATTTTTCAGTACGGTTTTATTTTCCTTAGCGGGAGGATTATTTATTCGCCGGTCGTAAAGGGAAGGCATTTCTCGACTATGGCCGGAGCCGTAAAGCTAACTCAGTGAACAATACCTTACTTTATTAGCGTTAATAAACGAGCGACACCTGAAGAGTAAGTCCTAGCACGTTCGAAGGTGAAGGATATTCATCTATCGACGCTCTATCATACAGCAAGAACCACAGCTACTAGCTTTGGAATGTGCGCCTTCCTAATAAAGAGACAAGAATCGATGGTACCTACAGGAGCCAGTTTGTAAAGATATGGCTTATTAATATTACATTTAATTTGTCAGAAGAATTTCGTTAAACAGAATTAATATCTTATGGGAGGAGCATAAATAAGTACCATAGGAACTAAAGCCTATTTATACAAAATTTGTACACTGGGTAAAAATTAAGATTTTTTAAAAATGTATATCTTCTACAAGCTAAACTTTATTAAGTTTTAATTAACAATGCAAATTAATATGCTTTATTCATTGTATTATAATGATTGGAATTCATTAATTAATTTCATTAGGCCAGGAAATTATAAGCATTCAAAATTAAAAATATTTCCTACATTAAATTATGTTATTCACTATTGACACATCACTAAATCGGGGCAAAACCTAAAACCGCCAAAATAATGTTAATCAGCAATTAATTAATTTGAAGAAATTATAATATTAAAAGCATGCCATTGGACAAAACTTTTTAAAACAGGTAATCAAAGGTAATGTGAAAGAGAGTATTCTAAACATCTATATAGTAATAATAATTTACTGCTTGTACAAAAACAGGAACATCAAACCACTATTCAACTGAGATCAAACTAATAATTTACAGAAACATTTTAAAATCCATCTGGATCAAAGGAATTGAACTGTGGAAGGCAATAAAATATTTTAACATCAAATGCATCCGATCCTTCTACTTAATTACTCTTTGTTTTTAGATATGCTGATACATATTCTCAAACTTTAATCAAAATTTCAGCCATCATCCAAATCCTTCACCAGCAACCATCTCTAAATCCTTTTTGATCAATGAAACTGCAGTGGCCCAAAGACAATTCTTGGAGTCTTGGCAATAATCAGCATTTCCATTTCTCGGTAATCTCTATATACACATCGGAGACTGCTTGGCTAACTGTAATATTGTAGTATCTAGGTGTGGATGAATATTACATAATATAACATATTTATATTTATATATAACATATTTTCTTTAAATATATATATACTTAGTTTGTTCTCGCGCGTGTCTCATTAAGACATAGGGGAGCGTCCCACGGGTGAAGGATGTGGAGGTGGTCGGTGGAAATTCTTTGGAAGTTCCTCCCGGCTGAGTCCGTTATCGAAAGTCCAACGTTTAAGCATAAAGATATTCATAAATACACCTCACAGGGTTCGCAAACAAGAAATCAAATTAATCATGTTTTGGCACAGCTTCGGTGGCAAAAAAGTATTATTAATGTTAGATCATATAGCGGGACATAATGCGGGTCGGATCAGGATCTATTAGTCGCTAAAGTTAGGCAAAATCTTTCTAGCAAAAAGGATAGAAACCGTATATTTTAATCTGGAAAAACTTAAATATGCCGTCGATTAGAAAACAATTTGAATTAAAGTCAAGAATAGATGTGATGTATTAGAACCATTTAGCGAGAATGGCGAAGACATCGATCAATTGTAAGGATTAGGGATAATATTAAAGAGGTCAGTAATTAGTGTCTGGGGAAATAATAAGAATAAACCGATGGTTTATGAAGACTGTTTAAACTCGCCTGAGAAAAGAAAAGCCGCTAAACTCAAGGTTTTAAATGATCCTGATGAAGGCAAGAAGGTTCCGAGGCATAAGGAACGAAACGACTAAATTGCTTAAAAATAAGGAAACAAAATAATAAAAATAGAAAATTATAGAATCGAAAATAATGATAGAAATATGTATAAAGGCATACATTTCTCACGTAAAGTTTAGGACCAGTTAGGACTGGGCATAAATAATAAAAATAGAAATATCATAATGGTTCCGGTAGACATGGTTAGTTCAAAGAGCACTTTGATAGTATTTCGAATGCAGAAACTTTTTGTCTTTCCCCGCTTTTGCAAAATCAAATTGGTGAACCGTTATTAGGAGAACAGAGTGGGAAGACTGACAATTTCCAACAGCTTACCGTTCTATTTATTCTGTAGCGAAATACAAGTACGAAATATACGCAGTCAGCTTACATGTTTTGCGATAGTCCGACATTATTTTACTTGAAGGCCTTCACAAACGCATTACGCCTTCTAAATGTATATTAAAAAAGTTCATGAAGTATAAATTATTTATTTTTAACATAGATTTCTTCAATCCAACCAATTTTAGCAGGAGTTCCGCAGGTATCAATGTAGGCTCAGTTATTTTACGTCATTTAAACTCTTTATACGTCTACCAACTCTGAAATCTTGGCTGCAACATAATCCACATACTTCAATTCGGTACTCACTTTGGCAAATTAAATTGAATCATAAAAAATCAGAACTGAGACGTGATATGTCACCAGTTTATATTGGCGACTAACAAACTACTCAGACAGATACCGAACCTTACCTTACCTTGAGCTACATTTCGACAGAAGGATGGACCACGTGTCAAAACAAAAAAGACACTGGACATGGGTTTAACAATGCTTAAATATCTGTTTTCAAAATCTTTTCAATTGAAAATGAAACTGAATCATACATACACCTACTTAATTAAACCCATTTGGACTTGGCTCAACTAAAAAGAACAACTTACAACAATCCAAAATTTCAAGACTAATAACAGACGCTCCCAGAAACGTTACTAACAAAACTCTACAATCAGACTTACAAAAACCAACCATCGAATACATAAGAACTCTTTTTTAGCAATTTTAAGTTCAATCGGAAGGACATAGCAAACTAATTAAAAACACGGCCACGGCTAACATGCCCGTCGGAATGTGGCTAAAAAGAAGCGAAGCTGGATGACAGACCTCATCTACTGAATTAGTGTCAAGTCCGGAAGGAGGTGCTGGTGGGCACTTCCCTTCTTCGTGTCTAAATGTCTAATGTCTAAATAAGAAATTCCCTTAAGTCATTACATTCGCTGATTGTCACTTATGGCTGACACGTGTGAATAGAAATATGAAGAAAATAAACTAAATTTTAACTTAATTTTTGAGAAAGATCAATCATTAAAATAGGCCCGTTTGAATAAATGATCAGTAAAATAAATTAAGTTATAAGCAGTAAACAAGTGCCTTGGAAGAGAATAGTCTCAGACAGAACAGACTCTGTTTTCTGTCTTGCTAGTGGAATGTTTGTAGCCCTGAAGATGCCTGAATAGGCGAAAATTTGGCTTTTACCTGCTTGATTAGGTGAGTTTTTAAAACAATTACGAGAATTTGAGGCCTGGCCTTCTATATCTATAGTTATATGCAGATATTTCGCTACTGTGAATGAAACTTTGTCTTGATGGACCATAAGTTCAGTTAACAACTAACAGTAGCCAAAGAGCCCTGTATCCAGAGAGTTACTCTACAATTATCCGAGTTGCCGGCAGGGAACAAGCGGACATATGAGCGGAGGATGAGTTGAGAGGATGAAGATGAGGCTGAGGTGCCGACGAAGAGCTGAGGCTAACGAGCGGCCCCACAGAGAGCAATAGCAGCTAATGGCCGATTCCCAATTAGTGATTCCTTCAAGGTAATGAACGCTCGGACCCCACAAGCGGCCCTAGTGTAGGTTTGCTTCACAGATGGAGATAACCGCTTATTAAGAGAAGACAATGAGAGGGGAAATCTAGGGCCCAGTGACATCTCCTTATCTCTCCATTATCTATATTTACATAATTAATCATTAGTCACATCTCTCTCATACAGATGGGTTTTTCACCGCAATCTCCGCCCTTTGTCTGGATAAGACGCCTACACCACTTACGAGGAAAAAATCACACGCATTTTTTTAAATCACTAATAAATCAAACGCAGTCAGAATACTGATCGATTATAATTAGCACCTACATAATCCCTCTTTTCCAAATACATTTAGGTTAAAATATCAAAATTTATATTGGTTTTTTGATCAGATAATTTTAGAGATTTTCACCAAATAGTGATAAAATATGACATAATTACTACCTGTAATCTAATGAAGTTAAAAACTAATATCTTTTAAATCCTAATTCTAATATCATAGAATCCTCACTGTACAAAAATAACCACTATGCTCAAAGACATAGGACTTCCCAAAATCCAACATCTCCTTAGACAAACTTCGCTTAGAAACACAATAGCCTCTGCAAACCTCTCTAAATTTTTTATAATAAATGAAATAAGCAATAACAATAAAAATTATCTTAACCGCTATACGTCCAAACGAGCCAAATATATATTACATAGTTTGTATATAAGCATGGGCGGTCCAAGGGGATACATCGGATGAAATATTGGGAGGGGGGGGACATGATAAGTTTCTGTTATAGTTGTATTTACGTATATATATATATATATTCCACGGCATACTTTTATTTGCACCTGTCGCAAATAATAAGCGGCAATCAGCAAATGAGATGAAAACTGGTGTGATTTGGCATTATTAGGCATGAGGGAAGATAGTGCCCAGCAGCACATCACCCCGGTCTTGTTTCAGGAGAAGAGGTCTCTCCTGAAACAAGACATCCAACTCCTTTTTAGTCGCCTCATAAAAGGCATGTCAGTCCTGGCCATGTCATTAATAAGTCTGTTGTTATGTCCGTGCTATTTGATGTGGAAGCCAGAATAGAGGGTTCTTATTTGTTCGTCAATAGTTGGTAGTTGTAGGTCCGTATGTAGTGTTTTGTTACTAACGTACAAAGGAGCGTTCGTTATTAGTCGTAAAATTTTGGTTTGAAAGGTTTGCAGTTTTTGTAAGTGTGTATTTTTAGCTGTACCATAAATTTGTGAGCCGTACGTCCATACGGGTTTCAGTAAATATGTGTATGTACTAAGTTTCTGTCTGATTTTCAATTTTGATGATTTTGAAAATAGTGAGTATAGTGTTTTCAGTCGCTTGTTTAATGTCAGTCTTTTCATTTTGACATGAGGGTCCTAAGTCACCCTTCTGTCAAATATTAGTCCAAGGTATCGTATTTTGTCTGTTTGAGGAATTTGGTGGTCGTCGATATAAACAGGTGGACATATATGTCGGAGTGTGAATGTTATGTGTTGTGATTTGTCATGGTTCAATTTCAGTTTCCAAAGTGAATAATATTTTTTCAAATGTATTAAGTGGTATTGTAAATTTAATGAAGTCAGTCTTGGGTCATGGTGTTTTGTTAAAATTGTTCTTTCGTCTTCGTAGGTTGCTGTTAATGTTTCGGGGTGTGTAGGAATGCCATGTGTGTATATAATGTATAGTAACGGAGCGAGTATTGACCCCTGCGGAACTCCTGCTTAGAACTGAGCCCTGCCGGATAGAGAAAAATCGGTCGGAGAGATAAGATTGGAGATGTGTGGGGTAGTGCGTTTTTGAGTTTGAAGAGAAGCCCCTGGTGCCAGACATTATCAAATACTTGGGCGACATCTTGAAATACACAAGTAGCATATTTTTTCTCCTCTAGTGCTCCAGCAATGTAGTCTGTAACTCGGTGTAATTGTTGTGTTGTTGAGTGTGAAGTACGAAAACCGAATTGATGATCAGGTACTATATTTTGGTCAGTCAGTATATCTACAAGCCTTTTGCCAATATCTCGGTGAATCAGGTGATATAGTGTCTAATGAAAGCTTATGGATAGCAGCCTTCAAATTTCTTCCTCTAGGTGTACAAAGCCGTGACACCCAACATTGATGCTCTGCGTTGAAGTCACCTCCTGCTATAAAGAATCGTCCTAGGTTTTCGAAATAGTTGCAAAACATCGAGGGTGTTAATACATTTCTAGGAGGACCATACACCGAAGCTATTGTTATAGTGTGATGTTTCATGTTTAGTATTAAGCCAGTGGTTTGGATGTCAGGTGTAGAGGGTAAGCATAAAGGGTTACGTGACAGTATAGCCGTTCGTTGGTTACGTTCGTATAGCCATATAGCCGTCACGTTTATTAGTATAGCCGTACCACCGTGAGCTGTGTTGTCTAGGTGGTCTGTTCTGTATATCATGTAACCAGAAATATGAAGGTTAGCACGTGGTGTAAGGTGTGTTTCTGCAATTATTGCGATACTTTTTCGAGTAAGTATAAGTCCACTTCAGTCCTATGTGTCTGAAGTCCGTTTGCGTTCCAAAGAAGGATAGACAAGGAGCCAACAGTCAGCTGATTATGGGCCATTTTGAGGATGGCTTGGGTAACCTGTGCGAGTTGTTGGAGGAGACTAAAAAGGGGCTGAATGAGAGAGTTCAGACCAGTTATTAGCTGGGACAGTTCCGATGGAACATTAATGTCAGCTGGAGACGGCTGCTGGGCAATATCCCGCCTTATACCAGCTGAAGACGGCTGCTGGGCAATATCCCTCCTCATACCAGCAAGACTTATCTTGTTGAGCCGGTACATGTGATCCTGGCTGTTTTACTGGATGTTGAGGTAGCTGACTGCGCAACTGTGACTGAGTAGGTTTCTGATGGTGAGGTTTCCAACCCGCTGTTGAAGGAGTTGTTGATGAATTCGCACTTCTTGTTGCGCAGGAAGTTGCTGTCGAGTTGGCTTCTGCTGCTGCCCTGAAGGGAAGTTTCTTCGAGGTAGATGCGGAAATTCTTCAAGATTATCAGAAGCAGGTGGAAGCCTCCGATTCTGATGAAAATTATTTCTAATGGCTTTTTGTTTTCTTAGAAGCCATAATGTTTGGCACCCTCGATAGTTAGCCGGATGCTCCCCATGACAGTGGGCGCATGTTGCGGATGTATCCCTTGATTTGCTGTTGGAGCTTTCATGGCCTTGTCCACATTGCGCAAACCGTTGTGCGTGAGTGCAATACGACTTCGTAAGACCATATTGTTGGCACCGAATGCACTGTCGGATACTCCTTTTTTTTCTCGGTTCCTCTACAGTTACTTTTGTATAAAAGATCCTTTTAATATCGAAAAGTTGTTCATTAAATATTTCTTTTTTAATATCAACAAAATACATAGGTAACGGACGCTTAAACCGAGAGATAAAATCAGTAATACCTGCAGTTTGGTATCCGTATTTCTCAAGTTCTCTTTTTATTTCATCTACTGAAGTATTGTGAGGTCTTTGATTACAATTCGAGGATTACGGTCTTCTGGAAGCTAATGCGAGTGAAATTCAGCTCCAGTGTCTCTTAGACTTCTTACAAGATTACGATAGTCATTTCGTTATGTGGGTATACAGTACCCCCTTTTGGCGTAGTCTTTAATAAAAATGAGTTGGGGCCTGAATTCAACTGTAGGGATAACACTAGTGCCGCATAATTCTCAACATGAGTAATGAATATGGGAGGTATATTAGAGTTAGGAGGTATCATCCAAGGATGTTTGACTGGATGTTTAGTCCTCGTTATTATTATCGGCTAATGATTCATACCTGATATTTAAGGGTGGTGGGATTGCCGAGTGGGCAAACGCGATTGAAAATACGCGTTGCCACGGACAACCAGACAGATGACTGAGAACCAGAACATAGCAAGTTCAAAACCCGTAGCCACACGGCATTAATCCACCACCCTCTCCCCTGGCCCGGTAAACCCAGTATAGCCTAAACGGCAAGGAAGGGGAGGACCGAAAAAAAAAAAATAAAAAAAATAAAAATAAAAACCTGATATTTAGAGGTATCTCGTTTTCTGTTTTCGCGGGTCTTTTTCTTCCACCATGCTTCTTTTCCTCCCTGTTACCAGTTCCCAGTCATATCTTGAGTTTTTTGGAGCTTGGTCACCGTCGGTACAATCCAAACTGTGGCCCACTAGAGTTGAAACTCCTTGGTCAGCATCAGCGATTACTTGCTTTCCACACCAAACCTAAGATTAGCACTTGGATCAATAGAACTATTTACGATATAATTCTCAGTAAAACCTCTGAAATTCTTTCAACAATTTTTGAGAGAAAAAATTTAAACTTTCTCCATGCACTATATGATTCATCTTTCCATGTCATTACAAATAAAATTACGTATATAAATTTATTAATCTTCCTATTCTTAGTGTAAGTAAATAAGTGAGCTCTTTGATCGCTTAATATATGTTTTTTGTGTTGTTTTTTCCAATTCTTTTTTTTAGGGACCGCTCTTTTTTATAAGTAAATATACATGTATACATAATTTATTTTGATTTGCCTCTACCCGAAGGGGTCATTGGCATTTTTTTTTTTTTTTTTTTTTTTTTAAATTCTATTGTAAAATCTAATAAGCTTCAAAAACTTCAATAGTTTTCCAATACTGTCTTCGGTATCCCGTAGCACTTCTTTTAGTGATGTGTTCATTTTTAGTTTGGTTCTTGTAGGCTGGTAGTGTTCGCGGTCCACTAGTATATGGGAGACCGTGGACAGGGCACCACATTCTAAGCCGGCAGAGGATTATTTCTTCTCTCCTAGATTTTCTGTTGCTGGTTGACCATTTTTTACAATCTGCTTTTATTTGTAGCAGTTTGGAGGGGTTCCTTCTCCAGGCTTCATTCCATTGTGTCATTAATTTGGATTTCACGTGCCTCACCCAGTCTTCTCGGGGGATAATGTCTATGGATTTGACTTGACTGTTATCACCTGTTCGAGCCAGTCTGGATGCAGCATCTGCCTTCTCATTTCCTACAATGCCACAATGGGATAGAGTCCAAATAAAAGCTATTTTGTTCCCTTCTTTTTGTATTTCATCAATAAGATGCAATATTTCTATTATCGTGGCGTGCTCTGGTTTTTGACTCCTTATCGCCCGTAGAACGCTTATTGAGTCAGTGACAATGACTTTTGGTAGTTAGCTACTTTGCAGTGGAGCAAAGCTTCCTTTACAGCAGTTGCCTCTCCAGTAAAAACCGAGCAAACTCCAGGCAGCTTAGAAAGGTATGTTTCTTCTTCTTTTATTACAGCACATCCCACTGCTGAATTCTCAAATTTAGACGCGTCGGTGTACATAATCTGGTGGTCCTGGAATTCCTCTAAAATTTCGAAAAATGTGTTTTGGGTCATCAAAGGATATAAATTTTGTTTTTTCATTTTAGAGAGTTTTATGTTTATTTTTATATCGTAATTGTATCAGGGAGGTTTCTTTGTTGTTGGATACTTTTGAATATGATCCAGGATCGTATTCTCGGCAAGGTCAGGGACTAATTTTGGAATTCTTTGCACCATCATATCCCTCGGAATCTTAAATTCCGTCTCTCCTCCAAATGGATGCAGTGGATGGTTCGGTAAGGATGCCAATTTCGCAATGTATTTGAGGGATAGATAGGATCTTCTTATCATCAATGGTGGCTCTGCACTTTCAACATAGAGGCTCTGGACAGGCGAAGTTCTGTAAGCTCCGGTACTTATCCTGAGAGCTGTATTGTGTATCACGTCTAGCATTTTCAAAGCAGATGTGCTGGCAGAGGCATAAGCAATGGAACCATAATCCATCGTGCTTCCTATTGTAGCCCTGTAAATCTTCAAAAGGGTTGATCTGTCAGCCCCCCAACTTAAGTGAGAAAGACACTTGAGCAGCCCCAGTCTTTTTAAACAAGTATCCTTGATGTGCCTAGTCCAATTAAGCCGTTTATCTCGATGCATTCCTAAATATTTTCGCTCATCAAGGAATATTACGTTGTTTGTTCCTATCGAAATTTGGGGATTGCGGGCGCAACCTCTTAAACGGCAAAAATGCATAGCATTAGTTTTCGAAGCCGAAATGGTAAAGCCGCTATTTCACACACATTCCGCGGCTTTATTCATAGCTTGCTGCAACTTCCATTCGATAAAGCCGATGGACTTGCTACGAGCGAATAGGAGGATATCATCTGCAAATAGGACAACTTTTGTTGGTTTTTCAAATAACGTAGCCCATTCATTGATTGATATGAGGAATAATGTAACACTAAGTGGCGATCCTTGTGGAGTTCCGTTTTTCAGTGTGTGAATTGATGAATATGAGCTTCCAATTCTTACACGGAACTTTCTATTCTGCAGGAAGTTCTTTATATAAATGTATATATTTCCTGTTATTTTCCAGGTCCTTAGGATTTTTAACACCCGTTCCCTACACATTGTGTCATACGCTTTTTCGAGATCCAGGAATATAGTTATTAGATGTTCCTTCCGAGAGAAAGCTTCTTCTGTTTCTCTTCGTGGAAAGATTCTGTCTGAAACCGAACTGGGAGGCAGAAAATAACCCTTTTGTTTCTATTATATTGATTAACCTCGTATTAACCATTTTTTCTTGAATTTTTGATAAACATGAACAAAGGGAAATAGGTCGAAAATCCTTCGGTTGATTGCTATTAACTTTTTTAGGGATTGGCACGACTAAAGTGGTTCTCCAAGCGTCAGGGAAACTGCCGCTGTTCCATAGGTGATTATAAAGTTTCAATAAGTAAGTCTTCCCCTCATATGGCAGATTTCTAATCATTTCGTAGGAAATTTCATCAATACCTGGGGCCGATACCTTTTTACAAGTATTTATGGCCTGTTCTAATTCATTCCAACCAAACGTCTTGTTGTAGGCTTAGCGTGATGGAGTTGAGTTTGGTTGTTCGGATTCACTATCATTATCACTTATCAGTAGGTCATTGTATTGCACATTTGACGTTTCGGAAAAAAAATTTGCAAATAATTCCGCTAGAATTTTTGGATCTGTAACGATATCTTCTCCAAGTTTCAAACCCGAAACGTGGTTTTGGTTCTTTATCCCTCTGATAGAACGAATTTTGTTCCATATCTCTTTTTGAGGTGTGAGGTTGTTGATAGAAGAAACATAATTCCTCCAAGATGATTTTTTGCTGTCTTTAATAATTCTATTTGCTATTGCTCTTAACTTTTTAAACTCTATAGCATTCTCAAGAGTCCTGTTTTTTTTAAACCTATTTAGAGCCCTTTTTTTCTCTCTTACAGCTTCCTCACATTGTTTGTTCCACCATGGAACCCTTCTTACAATTTGCCTTTGAGTTTTGATCGGGATATTTTTACAGCTCGCTTGAGTAATTATGTCCGTAAAAGCATATACTATCTAGCAGAAATCGAATCTCTAAAACCATCCCAATTAGCTAACTGGTATCTCCAATGCCTAAGTATCGGTCGTGATGGTAAAGCCTTCCTAATCCTAAGGACAATTGGGAAGTGGTCACTGCCATATAAGTGAGGTTTTGTTTCCCATGTTATCTTTGGAGCTAGCCTAGCATCTGCAAAACTGAGATCAATGGCGGAGAATGAATTGCTCTTAGAACAAAAGTGGGTATGCTCCCCTGAATTGAGAAGGTTAGTTGTTTCGTTCCTATCTAGGAATGATATTACCCTTTGGCCCCTGTGATCCAGATCTGGTAGCGAGGAACCCCACATGGGGTTATTGGCATTGAAATCCCCAAGAATAATGTATGGCCTAGGAAGTTGGGATGCTATTTCTTCGATGTCTTCAGCGGACAGGTGCACGGCTGGGGGAATGTATATATTGCAGACTGTGAGTGGTTCGTTTATATATAGCCTTACTGCAAGTGCTTCATGTGAAGTCGTCAGAGTTACTTCTTCGGAAAAAATATCTTCCCTTACAGATGTCAGTACACCACCCCATGATCTCCCACTGCTTAATCTGTCTTTTCTAAATGTTTTATAGCCTTTACTTTTTACGTTATTGCTGTTATTTAGATGAGTTTCTTGAAGGCAGAAGCACAGTGGATTTTCTTCATTTAATAATTTCTGTAGGTGCTCTAGATGGCGAAATAATCCATTGCAATTCCACTGTATTACTGCGTCCATTTTACTAGTTAGTATTATTATACAGTAACATCCCCGACAGGGGGAGTTACGTCTTTGGGCTCTGAGATATCTGTAGAAGTTGGGTTGGACTCAGTTACATGTAAGGATTGAATGATTTTTGAAAATCTGATTTTCATACCTCTATGTGAAATTTTGTTTCGAAGTTCATTAATCATTCGCTGTAAACCTGTCATGTCGTTAGTGAATTGTATTAATATTACATTAACATTTGAGCAGCTTTCACCTTGGACCATGTCCATCAACAGGCACAGCTGGTCAAATGTCAATGGATAGTCATTGGTTATACAGCGGCGAATGGGTTCCAGGAACTGTTTGGAATTTTGTTTTAATTTTGCTTTGGTTTCATTGTTTGTGGATTGTACCCTACAATTTATTTTATTTATTTTGAGGTTTTTTTTTTCCCTTTAAAGAAAGTACCTGTTCTGGATTTAAGTTGGTAACTGAAGGTGTTTTCATTGGAGATTTGCTACTTTGAATTTCAGGAATTTTTCGAGTTTCTCTTTTTTCAACGTTCAAGACTACACTATTTTCTGATTTTTTTATGTTTTTCTTCTTATTTTCAATGCTATCCTGGAATCTGGAAGCGTCATTGGTAAGCGAGGTGGTATGCGTAGTAGTTATTGAGTATTCATTGACCGATGCAGTAGAATGTTCAGTGCATTGTTTCCTCTCTCTTGTAGGATCAGGCTCTGTTCTACTTGTTGAGGGTTCCCCAATAAAGGAGCAAGGGGAATTTTCATCGAACGCATGGGCGGAGTTATTATTTATGCGTTCCTTGTCCTCAGGCTGCAAGTAAGTTCTTTCACTGTTGTCTAGTAAAATGTTTTTGTTTTCTTCCTTCCTTATGACTGAAGACTGATTTTGTTGGATACATAGATCCTCCTGGAGTTCCTGACATTTATTATTGGTTGTTGCCTTGGGGTTAATTATTTGGGCTCTTTCAGAGATATCCAATTCAGGACAATCTGCAGCGAAGTGCCCAGGTTTCCGACACAGATAGCAAATCAGAACATCTTCTGAAAGAAAAATACGGAAAGTTAGACCGTCATTAAAAACTTCTATTGATTTTGGCAACCTTGGTAAGTCTTCTGGAGCAATAAAAACTTGTCTCCGAAAACTCAAAATATGGCTAGTTTTTGGCCCAATGTATCCTCCTTTCAAGGAGGTAACTGGTGATAGTAATTTAATGCCTAATTTTTTAATTTCGTTTTCTATAACCCCGTGAGGTATGCTGGGGCAACTATTCGAAATAATAATGCGCTTAGCGGGGTTTACTAGGCGCCTGATAGGGATGGAATATTCCCCAATGTTTAGTGAATTGTGTTTTGCCAGTAACATGTCAACTTGTTCTTTGCTAATCAAGTGCACACAAAAACGATTATTGGATATACGTGAAGCGTATTTGATACTTAATGGGTCAACTAACTCAGCTAAACTTTCAATGTAGTTCCTCTGTTTTATTCCTCTAATTGTTGGTAAGACTATTGCATACTCACGTTTCCTAGGTGGTTGGTTGGCCATCATCTCAGCTTAAGTAGGTCGCTTTGAGGTCCTCTGATCATTACTCGGTTCTTCTCACCATTGTCTTGTAATGTTCCTCTTCTGAAATCACCACCTCCTTCAATATTTTGCATTTTTACCGAATAGTGCAATTATAGTTGCACACTCGGCAAAAACACAACTGCGGCGCTACAAAATATTTTTCCAAGTTCTTCCCCTGTAGTTCCACCAATTGACAGAAGAAAGCCTTAAATGTTTTTAGTAGTAGCTCAAAATTTTCAGTTTAATTTTTGCGATAAATTTTTGAAACTTTTCAATAGCCTCGTTTCCAGCTGTTTTCTTTAAATCATTACCAGAAATTCAGAATGATTCGGAGCTAAGCTTGATAAAACTTATGCGTTCCCTGAAAGATATAGGAGGAAAGGAAGCTCTGCTCCACTGCAAAGTAGCTAACTACCAAAAATCAGTCATTGTCACTGACTCAATGAGCGTTCTACGGGCAATAAGGAGTCAAAAACCAGAGCACGCCACGATAATAGAAATATTGCATCTTATTGATGAAATACAAAAAGAAGGGAACAAAATAGCTTTTATTTGGACTCCATCCCATTGTGGCATTGTAGGGAACGAGAAGGCAGATGCTGCATCCAGACTGGCTCGAACAGGTGATAACAGTCCAGTCAAATCCATAGACATTATCCCCCGAGAAGACTGGGTGAGGCACGTGAAATCCAAATTAATGACACAATGGAATGAAGCCTGGAGAAGGAATCCCTCCAAACTGCTACAAATAAAAGCAGATTGTAAAAAATGGTCAACCAGCAACAGAAAATCTAGGAGAGAAGAAATAATCCTCTGCCGGCTTAGAATAGGTCACTGCGAATTCTCCCATGCATACCTGCTTCACAATCTCGCACACCCTACCTGCGTCAAATGTGGTGCCCTGACCACTGTCTCCCATATACTAGTGGACTGCGAACACTACCAGCCTACAAGAACCAAACTAAAAATGAACACATCACTAAAAGAAGTGCTACGGGATACCGAAGACAGTGTTGGAAATCTATTGAAGTTTTTGAAGCTTATTAGATTTTACAATAGAATTTAAAAAAAAAAAAAAAAAAAAAAAAAAAAAAAAAAAAAAAAAATGCCAATGACCCCTTCGGGTAGAGGCAAATCAAAATAAATAAATAAATAAATATTGTGTAGAAATTGATATTATTTACTAAATCAACAACTTCAATAAGTCAATTATTACTTACCGACCTTAATATCGTTTTTATCTTGTAACTTGTTATAAATCGATACCTGAGTGCGTAATCCGAAAATAGATATCATTTCAAAATTCAACACATGTATACATGTCTGTATACATATACAGTATACATGTATACATTTACATGTATACATAATTATATTTTCGTTTATAAATCAAATAAATGACGATGTTTATTTTGGTTAGTTAAATCGCCTTATTTTTCTTATATAATTATTTTTGAATAGTTCTTTGATAATTTTTCCTACTTTACAGTTAAATGGTGAAGGTGAAGGTACTAGGAGACAATACTTATTTATGGAAAAACTGTTAGTGGACGGTTTAAATAGGACTTTTGTAAATCAAATGATTAATTTACTAAATGATATAATTAATATACAATATGAAGAAACAATTATTCGGGCCAGGAATAGCCAAAAAATAAGACATGAATGAAGAAGTATGTCAATGAAATTTAACTAAACATTTTTGGAGGGTGTAGTTTAGAAGAGTCTTGATTTCAAATGTGGTTTTGATAAATGCACCCGCCACTGCCTATGGCATTTTATACTAATTAGGCTCTGCTAAGATGAGACAGAAAAACAATTGTTTTAGGAGCCTATTCGGAGTGGATGTAGAGCTTTTTCCTGCAGAGATTTCCTCAGAAGTTAGAGGATTTCTTATAGAGCCAAGGATCACACTCCACAGCTCCGTAAGGCAGTCAAGGTTGGGCAGATCTTAAGAAAAAAAATTTAAAGGCAGAAAAAAATCCTATTTTCCTCTTTAAAATCAATGGTCGAGTTTTTTTACCATTTTTTGTAAATAAGTATATCGTGAATATAAATCTACAGAAGGGGTATTTACGGTTAGTAGATAATTAGAACTGACGAAGATTGTTCCAGTAGTATCCTCCTTATATCTCATTCAGAAATCTATTACGGAACCAAAGTTTTAAACTAAAATATAATTATTAAGGATTATATTGTTATATTATTTATATGATAATGAAAGAGCCACATTTTTAAAACAAAAAACAGCTTTAGATATTTTTAACACTATATGCTTTTCTACGCATTCACTCCCTAAAGAACTAATAAAATAGTTTTTATTTTTAACTTTGACAATGCAAAACATAGTAAAATATGGCGTCTATTTTAATTTCTCTATTTCTTGAAATATATACCTTAACCACGAGAACGAGTTTTGAAAATGTTTTTAGGGCTTGTTGGAACATACCAAACATAGTTTATTTGTTTGAGTAACGTCACTTTATGCCAATAAGGCTAATCGGAAGATGCTATAGCGGGAGTCTAAAATTTTGCCTATCCAGGTTTATTCAGGATTTTACGTCCTATCCGAAGGACAGCTTATCTAATGATTTTTCACTCCTTTTAAAAATCTGGTGCGTGCGCGCAACGCACAACTTTCAATTACCAACTAACTTAGATTAGAAATTAATGCGTTTTCTTAATTGCCACTTCTCAAATGAACAGAACGGCTTTAATTATGAACAATGGTCCGTCATTAAAGGCGTACTCCGCATGCGTGGGCTCAACGAGATTTACAAGTTGACTGAATATTTTTATTTTTTCTCCTCTTTATGTTTTCTTTATTTTTATCATATCTCATATTTAGCCATTTCTTATTTTTAGGCGTAACGAGAAAGAGTTAATTTCTCCATATAAACAAAAACAAAGGTACTTTATAGGAAACAAACAAAAAAGGCCCCAACCCCCCCCAAAAAAAAATTTTGATAAAAATCGTTAAAGCCATTTTTAAGATCGTCGAAAAAAAGGTAAAAATTGGAAAACAAATTATGAAATAAAGTGCCCGCTCCATTAGACCAATTTTAATGAAATGTTGGCTATCACATCTTTGGCATATACATACATCACATACCCAGTTTGATCAAAATCGTTAAAACCGTTTTTGAGTAAATAAAAAAAAAAAACACGTGAAAATGAAACAAAATTTATTAAGTAAAGCCCCCCCTCCGGTTGATCAATTTTGATGAATTTTTTACAGTCATATCTTAGGCATATAAATAGATCAAATACTCAGTTTAATCAAAATCGTTAGCCGTTTTTGAGAAAATCGAAAAAAACTTAAAAAGTTATTAAATAAAGTGCCCCCTCCCTTTGAGCATTTTTGATGAAATTTTGCTGTCACATCGCGGGCATATACATACACTAAATACCCAATTTCAGTTTCGCACGGTTTATGGTTTTTGAGCTAGTCTGTTCACACACACACACACACAACTAGCAGGAAGCAAACCGAGACCATCACTGGGTAAAAATCCCACACACGTAATAGGTACGGGCCTATACGTGTCTTTTGAAGATTTCCACCTCCCCTTAAAAAAAGAAAAAAAAGCACACAGACCATTTCGCGGGACTTGGTTATTTCGACTCAGGGGACCCCAAAACATGTATTTCCGTTGAAAACCGGAAGTCAAAATTTTTCACGATCGCAGTACTTACCCTTACTATATATTTCATATATAGGTAAGTGAAAGTAAAAAATACTAGGCACCGAGGTACGCGAAGATACCTAATATTTTTCTCAAGTATAAAGCAAAATATTTTCTAGCATTTATACATTTTACGACTTTATAAACTAGATATTGTAATTTTTGGTAATCTCACCTTTTATATAGTATACAGATATATAATACAGCACTCATTAACGGAAATTGAAATTTCTCATCTAGTGAAACACTTTTGTTTATTTCTCCTGTAAAAGTTCATCGAATTCTTTCAAATTTCATATTTAGCCATTTCTTATTACTGCAAATAATAAGAAACAGTTAATTTCTCTATCTAAACAAAATCAAAGGTACTTATAAGAAGAAAATTTTCTTTCGCCATTTAAGCCCCATCAGGACATTTTGATGTTGAAACCAAACTAAAGAATACTTTGATATTGTAACACTGATGTGGGTAACAAATATTTATTTAACAAACTATACAGTTATCAATGCCAACGAATTTATAAAACTTAAATATTTTAGCAGGTTACAAAAATGATAACGTTATAACACACAATCATATGACTTGAACTTCAATGTCAAGGCACAGACTTCATGCACAGACGTATGGCCCACGCTTTCGTCGTGGGTTGTAAAGCCACACAAGTTTTCCTTCTTCGTATCCACCCTGATTGGCCCTGCTCTCGCTTGGTCTCTTCATCCGATCGCTGCCGACGTGTCTCTTATTGACAGCGATAGGGTGATTTCGGTTCTCGAGGCAATGACGGATCGACGCCATCAATCACCCTGCCTTCTGCTTGTATTTCAGCTTGCTCTTCGTAGTCGCCCGCCGAACCAACGAGGTAATCGACGCCGAAGTCTCAACCTTAGACTTATTCTTGACCTTAGCCTTTTCGAACGATACTTGAGCGTTTATACCTCGAAGGAAGTTTCACATTCTTTTCCATGGTGGCTATCACCCCGGCTGGTCCCCGACTCCGTAAGGGCAGCTCCTCTCCACTGATCTTGACACTCCTCCATTCCAGGTCGAGTTGAAAGCCATAAGCGTTCATGAGGTCCATCCCGAGGATTACATCTTCTTCAATGTCAGCAACTAGGACCGAGTGTGAGATACGGCTTGAGTCTAACTGTAACTTTACCTCGGTTTCCCCGAATACCTTGGCTTCTTCTCCGGTCGCAGTCCTAAGCTTCCATCTGGAGGGCGTCAGTCTTTTCTTGTCAGCCACACTTGAAGCGACTACAGTCTTCGTAGCTCCAGTGTCAATCAGCATCGTGTGCCTCTTGCCGTCGACGCTGCCATCCACATATGCGCTGTCGTCTCGGTGTCTCAAAGAGGTTCCCATTATTTGGGACCTTGGTGACTGGCCCGGGATGCTTTCATCCTCCGGGTATTGGCGTATCCTATCTTATAGCTACGAGAAGCCACGGTGGCCGCCTCAAACTCCAATGGTTAGTGCATCCACCAGCAATTTAGGGCGAGCAAGCCGCACAGCTCTTTGAAGTTCCAAGTCCAAGTCCCGTCGACGAATGCTTGGAATGCAAAGGTGTTCAATTTTCTGCCCATCTTGTACTGTACGGTTGTGGACCTGGGCCCCTTTCTCTAGCGTCCGTTTTAATCTTTCAAGCTCCTCCTCAAATGCGGCAAACCTGTCATTCACGCTGTCCACCTCTCCCTTCAGCTTGTCATTAATGTCGCTAGACAAATTGTTCACCTTGTCATTAATCTCAGCCGAGAAACTTGACTTAAGGCTAGTTATCTTTTCGTCAAACTTAGTAGACTGGCTGGCCAATTTGTCGTGTATCTCAACCAAGTTGGAATTTATTTCACCAGATAAGTTGGTAAACCTGTCATTTACCTCACTAGACAAATTCGAAAATTTATCATTTACCTCTCCCGATTGGCTAGATAATTTATAATTTTTTTTTTTATTTCAACAGTCTGGCTAGTCATCTTTACATTTATTTCGGCTGACAAACTTGAATTAAGGCTGGATAACTTATCATTAAGCTCAACCGACTGGCTTGCTAATTTTTCATTTAATTCAACAAGCATAGCCTTAGAGCTAACCTCAAACTCTACTGTTTCAGGATCTCTGCCTTGACTCGATTAATACTCACGTAACCGAGCCAACAAGATCGTCTTCGTGCCTGTAGTGTCTAAGTCAAGCTCTTCTAAGTTCTCCAAGTCGTTTACCAGGCAATTTTTTTTTTCTTTAAACCCCACACCTGACACCAGTTGTAACACTTATGTGGGTAACAAATATTTATTCAACAAAATATACAATTATCAATGCCAATTTATAAAACTTAAATATTTGAGCAGGTTACAAAAAAAATAACTTTATAACACACAATCATATGACTTGAACTCAGAGTTGGGCAAATTGTAATCTGAATAATGATTTATGAATATGAATAATTGTAATCATAAAACAAATGAATAACGAATAACCATTATTCATAATCAGTTTGGAATATTTTTAATGATTATTAAGTGTTTATGGTATTCAGTTGAAATGAATAATGAATAACTGGTATTCAGTTATTCATGATTAACGAATACATTCATGATAAATTCAGTTAGTGCCTTTGTTATTCATGAATAAAATATATTCATGTGCTAGGATTAATATAATAATCATCAATCATGAATACCTAATATTCAACAATTATGAATAACAAAAATTCACCAATCATCAATTATGAATACCATATATTCATATCCATTATTCATTTAAATTTAAAAGACGACAGAGACACAGAGGATGCGTTTCTGAATTAAAAGTTGTCCTATTGAGCAAGGATAAGTCCTAAGAGTGGGTGTAGTCAACTGAACAGCATTTGAAGTCACAAGTAAAGAATTAGACCCTAATTTCATGATTCAGCGCTAAAGAATGAATTGTGAATGATGATTACAATCATTATTCACATTTATGATTATTAGTCATAATCATGTTTACATTTGTATTCAAATATGCCCAACTCTGCTTGAACTTCACAGTCAAGACACAGACTTCAACTAACTCGTTCAGTCCCTGCTCCTTATATATAATCGTAAATAGTCGGCCTGGAATGTTCCGGAACAATGTGGGCAGTTCTGCGCCAGCGTTGACTAGGCACGAAAGATCTAGACCCAAACAGTTCGTATCAACCGCTCATTTTGTTCCAACAAACGGTTTTGGGAGGTTCCGCCATATGTTTTCTTTATTTGGTTATCGATTTAACGTTACACTATTCTCATTAATAAATACTGTAATATAGATTCTCATTAAACATGACGAGTTTATTCAATATCGTTCGAGCTGTTGAGAAAATAAAAATAAATAATAATAATTAGACAAAATTTATGAAAATAAGTGCCTCCTCCGTTTGATCAATTATATATTTTTTGCTGTCACATACCGGGTACATACGAGTACATACATCAAATACCCTATTTCAGGTTCGTAAGGTTTATCGTTTATGAGCTAGTCTGTTCGCACACACACATTCACATACAAACAATTTTGAGAGACTTTGTTATTTGGACTCAGGGGACCACAAAACGTGTTGAAAACCGGAAGTTGAATTTTTTCACGATCGCAATACCTACCCTTCTGTATATTTTTCTATAGAGATAAGTGAAAGTAAAAAAAACATTGATCGACTCTCCTAAAAAACTATTTGAATTGGTCCATTTTTGTACGGAGCGAATGATATGTTTATCATTAATGTACCAGTAAATATTAAAGAAAAATATTTTGTTTATTGCAAGGGAGTTACATACGAAATCATGTATATATGTTATCATCTAATATTTTAAATTTTAAACGAAGATAAACTTTCTTCACTTCCCCTTCCTCCGGAAAATCTTCTTTTTTGCTCAACTTATATGAATTCCGCATCCTCCAATCAATAACTGATCTACTGCATTTGCGACACGGGGTATGAAAATTTCAATGTCTCTCATGCAATGAGAATAATACAAATGTTTTAGTTACAGGGTATGCAAATATCATTATTAAGGGCTCACAATTATTATTTTGACATAGCCAGAGGCGATAAGTAGGTAATCGAGATTGACAAGGAATGTTTTTCGCCGCTACCTTGGACATTGTATTTGTCATTTTATTTTTTTGGGGGAAATAAAAAAATAAATAAATAAAAGAACTACAAAGCGGTAGGTGGGATGATGGCGGCCGAGGAGCAAAGGACACTTTTTTGCCGGTCGTCGAAGGCGTGAAACCTTGTTAACACGTGTCGGAGGTATTATGCGCATACCACCCGCGCTGCCCCTTGTCACAATTACCACTGAGCCACTATTACCATACAATATGGACACCTGGGCGTCGCGATTTATAGCCCATCTCCTCGGCTATAGCCCGCCTCCGAATTGGAAGGAATCCTGAATATCTTGCATCGGAGATCGGGCATCACACTCAGTAGGGGGTCGGCAAAGGGGTATAGTCAGCAGACGATTACGATCCCTTCCTCTCAAGCTCTATAGTGTCCCAAGGCATAACAAGATCCGTTTAAAATACAACTTATTGAGATGACTGGTTTCTAAATCATAAAATATAAACTTATCGCAAATCAGTAAAAGAGAATGAAAATGAATAAAATTCTCAAAAATACCAGTAAATAATAAAACAGCATATTTCACGATATTTCAGGACATAAAGATACTGGATTTTCCAACTTAAAACCGAAGACAGGACTTATCCTAAACGACTTAAACTGAATGCATTACCAATAAACGATGCTTTAGGTCAATTGCCATCTAGTTCCAAGTTTTTAATCCTCGAATCCCTGTTGGTCGTTTTTAAAGATGCTGATAAGTTATTTATTATAACTTGTAAGACAGATTAAGATGTGTTGGAGCCCTTCCAAGTAAAACTGTCGGGGCTTTCCAAAAAGAAATTTTAATTTACAGGCAATAAATTTAACATTTTGTTACTGTAGTTTGTCTGTAGGCACTTTAAAAAGTAGATTTCGATGACCAATTTAAAAAATTTATATTTAATATTTAAAAAATATTTGTTGGCACACTATAGTTCTTTTTCAAAATGTTCAAATGAAGGTGTACTAAAATAAGCACCTAGTACTAACTTACATGAACCAAAACCGAAAATTTACGGTATTTTCTATTCATTCTGGGGTTAAATGAATTGAACCATGATTTCATATAATCATGGTGCATAAACCTAATTCTTAAATAGTAATTCCCATAGTGTCATCTCTGCAGTACAATCCAACATGCCTCTTTGTCGTCGTTTCCTTATTTGAATGGGTTCCTTGAATAAAATAGTATTCTACTGTAAATCATTTTAATGATGTTAGTCAATTTTTAGCATAAATTTTGTTATCCTTTTTTCTTTATCTAAGGAACTAAGGATTTTTAGAAAATTTTGTTTCATATTTGTTTTAAATCAGTAAGAATATTATTATGAATGAATGAACATCATCGCCAAAGATCCACGATTTTAATTCTCTCTTAAAAAGGGAAACTATAACCGGGAACGGTATAACACAAACAAGCTATTCCATCCTATTAATTTTTGTTTTTTTTAAAGGTCAGAGTTTGAGTAAAATACCTACGGAAAACGCCTTATATAAAAGTCAAAACTAATACCATAAATAAGCTCTGAACCGTAGACCTACCGCGTCGCTTCAAAAGTACTCCTGACATTTACGAGACCTCTGGATTTTAGGAGACAAATTTTGGTAGGGTACCCTTTCCACTTCGAAAAGATGTGTAGTTGTTTTTTATTTTCTATAGGAGATGGCCAGGTTATATTGTTGCTTTTTTTGTTGTTTTTTCCACTCTGGTATTTTTATGTGCCTCTTTTGATATAACCCCCAGGTCAAGATGTTAAAAAAACTTTATCAAAAAATCGAAAAAGCTTATAAATAGGGGGCATCTGTGGTGTAATATAAAATAGAATTCTTCCAATAGACGAGTATCCCATATAATCCCAAAAAAGAACATCCTCTCATCCTACCGACCAATCAGTTTATTTTCTGTTCGCTCCAAAATATTTGAAAAATACTATATAAAAAGCAAAACAAATAAGAATTCTTCGGCAACCAATTGGATAAAGAAAATTTCATTCGACAACGCATCAATTGCAACGATTAACTGACTTATCACCACAGCACCTGAGCAAAACCTATATGTATGTAACAGGGATATTTCTGGATGCCGCTAAAGCATTCCACAAAATCTCGCGATAGTGTTCTCTATTCTAACTTAGAACTGTATAACCACAAAGTTACTTCCTTATTCTTAAATATTAATTTCCAGCAGATTTATCTTCCTACGTCATGGCTCATAAATTTCGAAAATTTGACCAGCACTAGCAGGAGAGCATGTAAAAACTCTTGTAAAATTCAAAATCAAAATCTCAAAAATGTTAGGCATCAAATTTTGCTTTCCTTTTATGTTCAATAATGATTTGGCTGGCGTCTATTAGATTTACTAGCCAAGCTCGGTAGCCTATATTTCCTTCTAGTTGACCTACGAATAAGTCATTCAATCAACTCAGGATTAATCAATCAACTTAGGATTTTCTTGAACTTTTGCAGAGTTGTACTCAATTTTTGAAATGGGTGTCAACGATTTGCTGTTTGTTAATTCTTTTCGGCTTTACATTTAAAGGACAAAGTCAAAGACTGAGAAGTTTTTTAGCAAGCTGAGTAGATTTTCCTGATTTAGAGTCCATGTATAAGAGGTTACTGAAAAAATTATTCATAGCCCGAAATATCACCATATTACAATAAAATACCTCAGAGTTCGAAATTAATCGATTAGGAGGGGTTCATTTCAGGAGGCGGTAAATCAAGCATCACAAACTTGAAGACAGTAACGCTTGTGACGTTTTTTAACTTCACATTGAAATACATCATTTTAATGTTACCATTAAATTACTTTGACAGAAATCTATAAAATTATTATTGAAAATTATGATATGAAAATGATTGTGAAGACCCCAGGTAAGGATATATAAAAAAAAAGATTGAAGAAATACAGAAAGTTAAAAAATTTCTGATATATTTGATCATTTCTTTCTAACTGTTTATTCATATCTTTCTAACCCATCATACCATCCTGAAAGAACTATGATAATTCAAATCAATGGGCTTATTTATCAATGCTAAAAAGCGAGAAACTTTTAACATCAAATTGATGACTAGCCTCTTACTGGAATTTCATTAAATTAAAAGTTTTTGAGATAAGAGAAATCCATTTTAAGTTAAGAAGACCACTGCAAGTCACATTATAAATGAAGTAAGAATTAATCAGGTTGCAAACAAGAAAACTGAAAAAAAGTATCAAAGAACTTTTTAAAGAAAACGAAACAGTTATTGACTGCTACATAATTGACCTGGCGAGATTGATGGTAAGTTCAAGGTATCTGATTATGATAAGTAATTCAATTTTTTTTTTTTTTAGTGACACTGATGACTAAAATAAACTGAATTTGTTAAAGATTGGGAACGTTTCACTCCAAACATTTACATTATCACGATTTCGTTGGCTGGCGTTCTTAAAATGGCACTGCAAGGGCGATGTTAAATGAATAACCAGAAGGAAAAAGAAAAGAATTATATCATCTTGAAGGTAGAATTCAAATAAATCAGAAAGAAAAGTAACAAAGGCACTGGAACCTAGCCTCAAGCGCGGCTTATGTCGAGTGCTGATCACGTGCTCCTTTGATATTTTGTCATGTAAAGCAGAGGATCAAATATTTGCCATCGGTTGTCAATATTTGTCGCACGCTTGCGGCTGTCACGACGAAAAGCACGTTCCTCGTGACTCAGCCCACCGAAATATTTCGTATTCGGTAAACCGCTTACTCAGTGATCGGTTAGTGTAAATATATTGAACTTTTTATAATTTAGCCCTGCATTGTAGTGTGCTCACTGTTGTATAATGTTTCAAAAGATCAATATTCCATTTAAGTTCAAGATTGCATCATATAAACATCACTTTAGGATATAAATGTACATTTCATATTCCAACCTAGCTCTCAGGCAGCTAAGGTTAACTTAATAAAGGAAGGATTTGCCCCAGAGTGTATCGAGGACAATTCAATATTGTTTGCCTCTGCTGAATCCAATGTAGGAATCTGGGAAAAAACAGCAAAGTGACTTATAACAGGCTAGCTTTGCCAGTTACTGCTGGGCAGCTACTCGCACTGTCATGTGTCTGCATCATAAGAGTTACAGTCATGTATAAATCGCAATTAAAATTCAATTTAGAATATAGCCGATATTCCCTCAAGTAAGATCGTTTACATGGAATAATTACCACATTAACCTTGGGATTTTAAACATTAAAATTTACCTGTCTTCCCTATCCCCTATAGTCTATGGTAAACTAAATATTTATCGAGACAGAATAATCCTGAGATCCATTAGATTCTTCAGGAAATGATTTAAAAGATTATCTTTGTATTTTAAATAAATAGCGTCGAATGAACTTAAAAGAAGGTCAAATATTTAATTAGTTCTAGATCGAGAGTTCCAGTGCAGGTTAATATTAGTATATTTATATTTACCAAATAATGTAGGCCGGAACTAAACTATAGTGGTACGAAAATAGAAAGTGGGTAAGATAACGTTTGAAAACCAAAAAAGGCACTCTCTCATAAAAACACCCTAGGAATTGCCAATCCAATTCTATCACAAATTTTTAATCCTGCATCTCAAAAACCAAATTTTGTTGAGGTGGTTTAGATATTTTACATCAAAAATTAGTGTCTTATCTATATTAATAAAATCTCTGTAAGACATGAAAATGAAGGGAAAGCTATCATTTATATGTATCTTTCAATTAAATGCCCGAAAAGAAATCAGTGAAAGCCTTTTTATTAATGGATTCCTATTTAGTTCCAAATATTCGGCCATTGGTTCTTTTTCTTCATTGGTACAGATACGCATGTAGCATTTTGGGATAGGTATTTACCAAAGACTATTTTCAGATACAATATCTATTCCCTTTAATTGGTGGTATTTTTATGTTTATATTATCGATAACTTTAAAAAAATAATACACCCTGTAAGGAATGTTGGATCGAAGATCCATAGGAGATGGCACGAAATTTAGTATTTTCTAGTGGACTAAAGTTTTAACATTCGAGTAATTTATTCTCTCACTCTCTCTCTCTCTAGAGATTCATTTATTCTCTCTATATATATAAATATATATATTTTTTTTTTTTTTTTATTCTTTTCCTTACGTGGTACCCCCACATAAGGACCATTTATTTATCATTCAATCATGTTCCATGCCTTAAAGGCATACTACATGATATTACAATAGTTTTAATTGTTAGTTATAAAATTTACAAAATTTAAGAAATGAATTTAAACAAATAATGAGAAAAGAATAGCAAAAACAAAAAACAATAATGAAAAATATGCTGATGAAAAATATGTTGTATGTTGAAAAAAGAAATACAAATGAAATAAAAATAAATGATAAAATAAAATAATTAAACAAAAGCCAACAAGGAATTATCTACGTTGCCCGTCTCTGGTAAGTGAGTCGAAGTCGATAGTTCTAATAAATTTAAGCAAGTCAGTCTTGAATTGAGAAAGTAATGTTTGTTCTGTCTCTGGCCAGTTTCCGTTTTTAAGCATAATACTTTTTATCAAATTAAACCGTAGTCTGTCAAACCATTTGCAGTCATACAGTATATGTTTAAAATTTTGAACTTGACCGTCTTCGTCACATAAATCTGTTTGTATACCATAATGTTGAACCGTTTGAGATACTGTTTTGTGTTTCCGTGTTCCGTCAGTACTTGCGTCAGTCTGTAATCACTGCTGTGTATACGTTTGTAATTGTCTAGTGTAATTTTTGGTAAAAATCTGTGCAAACTTGGAGATTTAGGGGAGGTGGCCCACATTTCGTCCCATCTTTTTACCAAATCAATTGTTAAGTCTCGCTTTATAAACGATAATGGGGCTTTATGAAACGAGGGCAGCAGTTCTCCTTTAGCTGCCTCTTTAGCTAGGTAATCTGCCCGTTCATTCCCCTCAATCCCCGAATGCGTCTTTACCCATTTTAATGTAACTGTCTTTCCTATGTTTTTAAGAGTCAGTAAGTTCAACCTAATTTGGTCCGTCAAATGGTCATGAACGTCCGGATTATTCACAGAGTCGAGTAAAATTTTGTTGTCTGTGTTTATGGTTACGTGTGTGTTCGTTAGTAACGGGTCGTCTCTTATGTACCCTGTCACCTTCAACACAGCATATTTTTCGGCCTGGTTATTCGAGCAATAGGATTCTAGTTTGTACTGCTGTTCTATGATCCTATTATCTTTAGCTCTAAATAACCAAGCACATCCAACGTTCTCATTGTCTTTACTCCCGTCTGTAAACACATCAGTACGTTCATTGTTGATTTTTTGTCTTGTATACAAAGTTGTTCTTGGATGTAGCCAAAGTTTACAGTCAGTAAGTTGGTCTAATGTCAGCTGTTTGTAACCTGTCTTTCCTTTTCTAATGTTAAATAAAACAGTCCGTTCCTCAATTTTAAATTCTATAGGCAATAACCCAGTCAATAGTATTGAGGCCTCGTATGACAATGTGCGGTAGCCCTTGCAGATTTTAATCGCTATCAATCTTTGAAGCCTCTGTAACTTCAACAGATTCTTCTTGCGCTGCACGGCTGAGTGCCAGACATGCACAGCGTACAGCATTTTGGGAAGTACAGCGGCCTCATAGATTTCCTTTAGCACTTCTGATCCAAGACCCCACGTTGCTTTAGCTGCTACTGAAAGTCCGTTAATCATCCTTAGTGTGTTATTATAAAGATTGTCTAAATGTCTGTTCCAAGTCATCTTCCAGTCAAAGAGTATACCTAAGTATTGTAAGGTGTCACATTGAGTTAGTCTCACTGCATTTAGTCGCCATATCCAATTCAGGAACTGTTCTTTTTTTGCTAAAAATAATGTATTTAGTCTTTTCTATATTAAAATTAAGTTTGTTTCGTTTGGTCCAATGTCCTAGCCTAGATAGTGTCACGTTTGCTATTGTTTGTAGTTCCTCGAAATCTCGTCGTTTAATAAGTAATAGTAGGTCGTCAGCATAAGCCAATAATGTCGTATTTTTCTGTAAGTCTGTCTCGAAAACTGTATTTATTAAAATGTTCCACAGTAAGGGGGATAATGCAGACCATATATATATATATATATATATATATATATATATATTCTTGGGTTTATTCGAAAATAAATAAAAGACAAACGTCATTGTATCAAATCAATTGTAAACTTCCTTCTTAAATTTTTCTAACTTTATAATCTCCATGTTTTTAAGAATATCACACGACTGTGTTTTTCATTAATACTAAAGGATGCGTATAAACGTGGGGCTACTTTTAAATATGGAAAATATGAGAATTGATCTTGTTGACAGAAAGTAGCATATATCGGTGGGATGGTTGACTTTGAGTTTATTCGCCCTTCTTTACCCATATATCTCATGTAGACTTACCGCAAACCTAAATTCCTATACCAACGATTACGGTTCTGATGATGTTCCTGCAAAACTAAAAATCTGGTGCGATGCGCGCAACAAACAACTTTCACTTACCTACTTACTTTGATTAGAAATTTACCTCTTTTGTTAAATGCCATTTCTAAACTTCACATATTTTTCCACATTCATTTATTTACTTTTGGTAGTATTTGCTCTTTAATGTACACTAATTTTTTTATTATTGAAATAAAAAACTTGTGATAATTCGACAAAGCAAGCATAATACTCCAAATGATCAGATTTTATAATTCTCTAGTGAAACGCAAAAGAATCTTAACATATTAACTCAATATTGTAAAACAAACTCATTAACTGTTAATGCGTTTTACTGTTAATACTGATAAAAGAAAAATTTGGTTTTTCATAAAGGAGGTAGAAAATGTAAATTAAAGAAATTCACCTTTGAAGTTAATACAGAAGAAGTGGTTAATTCGTTTAATTATTCAGGAATCACATTCCATACTTCCTCGGGTAAATTTTCCAAAGCTTGTGATTAGGCCTTAGCAAAAAATGGTGCAGCTGCGGGTTTAGGTAATTCGGGAGCTGCGAATATATTTCAATTAAAGCCGACTCTCGGGAAACCAAATGTCACTTATAGAATTCTATGTCCAAAAGTGTTTTGTTATACATGAGGGAAATCTGAGGTAGTCAGTATTCTATATCTCTAGAAAGAGGTCAAATCATTTTTTTTCAAATATGCATTAAATTTTCCCACACCAAATTATTTTATCATTAATAATTCATGTGTTATTTAATTTTTTTCAAAAAATGATTAAATGGTGGATTAAAATCTTAAATATGGATGACAAACAGCTACCTAGACTCTGTTTTAATAGGCTCTTCGAACTAAGTTAAACAAAAGGCAGTCCATTTAACTCGGCAAAAGAATCTGGTATAACTATACAACATATGGACTTTTTAAAGAGGTTATTGAATGCAGAAAGGTGGCATCAAGGTAGCATTGAGAAATCATCTTCCCAGCCTCAATATTAATAATGTGATAAACTCAAGCTGTAACTTATATAATAGAAGTATTTGTTATTTTGGATTCCCTGCTCCATACCTCTCTTTCTAAACCCACATAAATAAATTAAGATCACTTGCTCAACTCCGGATGGGGAGTAAAAAAGGTAAACGCATTAGCATTAATGGAAAAACCATTAAATTTTATTCCGAAGCCCATAGTAAATATTGTGAACTAGAATGCAATGATGGTATTATTCATGTTCTATTGAGCTGTAAAATATTTGAAAAAGAAAGGCAAACGTTTTTATGTGAATACATTCAAACAGACAATATTGAAAATCATATTAATAAATTGCTGGATATTAATGACACAGAACACCTGAATAGTATATTACATCCTCAACAGTGTTATTAAAGGGCCTAGGAAAAAATGAATAAAAACTGTTAAGGCTACAACCTGTGCTGGGTCTTTATCAATAATATATATATATATATATATATATATATATATATATATATATATATATATATATATATATATATATATACATATAATTAGATCTGTTCATTTAATTTTATTTATTTATTATTTTTGTGTATACAATATGTCGAGCCAGACCTCTAATTATAATTTTTACAGAAATAAAAAAAATAGAAATAACCAAAAGTAACAACAATTCTTACTGGAGATTTCAATGTTAATTTTCGTTTAGAATATGTATATATTATTGGATTTTTTAAAAGAAAACTTTAAACAGGGAAATTTGAATATGATCAATTCTTCACTAGATCTATACAAGATGTGGTACAACAGTTGATGCTGTTTTCTCCACAAATTTAGATAATTTCCCTAGCCAAGTTCATGTTTCTCATTTTAGTTTTTAATCTCATATTTAAATTTAAATAATTGAATTGATTTGATTTACTTAATAACCTATGATAAGACTTAATAACAATATAGGTAATATGTTTATAAATAAGATATATAACAATATAACAATATATAAGAAGTATGTAAAAAATACAGTAAATACGTTTTTAATTTTAAATTCTTTTAGCTTTATACAAATAGCTCAATGTCAGTGAGTAAAACCTACACTCACTCACTTTTTTCTTTCATTTTAATTTGTTCATTTAAGCTCTGCTATAAGGCTCTAAAGCCCACTTTGTATATTATTTAATTTTGTTCTTAAGGGACTTGTCCCGAAAAAATAAATAAAGAATTTATTTATGTAAGTATAACCTAGCAAAGACCTCTTCCGTTTTCAACAGGGTCTGCTACCAAACAATAAATTTACAGTGGGCCCAATGACTGATCTAAGATGACAAAATGATTTTATTAAGGATTCACATAAAAAATTACAAGCTGGTCACGAAATGGAAAACAAACATTTTCTATGATAAAAATTTCTAAATAAATATCGTAGAGTAATAAATAATGCATCACTTTATTGACACTCAATTAATTGAAATACCATATTTAGATTAAAAAATTAAAATTTCATGGATTAAATGGTTATTTAACCCTAATGAAAATGTGTTCTCGTTGCATGACAGCTTTTATTAGTTGTATTAATAAAATTAAATTCAAAAACCATTTGATTTTTAATTTAAAAAAAAAAACATGCTTCTATCCATCCCCCACCCCCCACCAAAGATAAAAATGTATGAAATTACAACATAATACCACCATAGAATATCGAATAACATGTTTTTTGTTGAGATGTGCATTTCGATAATCAAAGATAAAAGAAAATATTATAATTTTTTGTTGTTTCGCCGAAACCGTGTTTAGATGTTCGTATTTTTTCAGACAGGAACACTTTCCCTAACTATATATTTCATAAATAATGAGGGAAAGTAAACATTTAAGGATAGCTCATTGGGAAGTTTTGATTCCGATCTCATTAAATTACAATTAGCAAATATATGTTGGGTAAATAAATCTTTTTATAAATTTATTACAACCATTAATTAATTCGAATTTTTTATTTTAAATCTTGGTTTGGCTACCTATAATAGATCGGTTATTGTGTATACTATGTAATGTCTGAAATTGTCAGGATTACTATAAGTTAATAAGTGAATGGTACCATAAGTAAGGTTTAATTGGAAAAAATTAAAATCCACATTGATTGAAGATCAAAAAGAATAGCCGCTCTAATGCAAAACCAAATAAAACAAAAAAATTCAAATAATAAGGTTTGATATTTCTTAAATTCTTTGATAATTATGTTTGGTACATGTTCATATTTATCCAAATATTTATAGATTTTAACAATTGTTATATATTTTTTCAATTGAAGTTAACTTAGGGTATACTCAAGGATTGGTGAAAGAAACCTTGTGTTTAATAAGTATGGTCTCTCCCCAATAACTGAGGTTGAAACCCTCCAAAGACTGGCCATCAAAATTGTTAATAACTAGAAGTTATTTTTTATTAATAAAAAAAAAAACACCTTATTAAAAATTAATAAATCCGACTGATTACAGGATCTATCATTAAAATTGACAATTATTTAAAGCAGTTAAAAATTAAAAATATGAGTTTTTTTTTTTCTGGCATGTCCATTTTAGACTCAATAGTCCTTAATAATTAATAACAAGGTTTAATCTGATGAAAGCTACATCATACATTGAGTAGTCTTTAACCATTCAAAGGTGGAGGAATGTATTTAAAATGGGCCATAGCGCCTTTAGATTAGATTATTCATTAAAATAGTCAGATATAAAAAGTATGTTTATCTTCTCTGATAATTACCCAAGTTTCAAGTTTTACCCAAACTAATTAGGAAGAAACACATTTTCAAAATGTTCAGAGGTGAATCGTTTTTAACTCCAACACCGTAATAGTGTGAATCCCGTTAGTGTTACCAAAATCAATTCAAGGTAAAGGAATCCGCGTTCTAGAAGTGTGGAATAAAAAAATTAATAGTAATTTGCCACAGACTGGCTCAGCCAAGTCCTAAAAGTCAGAAGCCTCCTCACCTATTGAACTACCCTCTAACTGTATTAACTAATAAAAATTAAGGAAAAAATGAGCATCTGTCGTTTTTATTTTCGTCCTTTTGATATTAGAGAAGACTTGCGTAAGTTGAAAGTAAAAGCTGGGAAGGATCATTTGAAGGCAGCTAGAATGTCAGTGAATTCTTAGAATAAAATCTGTATCTGTAAAATCGGTATGTAGACTTAAGGAGAGAAAAAAAATAATCAAGGAACAAAAAGTTGCTCAATAAAAAAGGAAATTTTGTATTAACTAACATTTCAACCAATTGTTAAATGAAACACATTTTTTGTAGTTTAAAAGAAACTAAAATTATGGAGTAGTAAAATAGATTCATACATTTGCAGCTGCTGGAGCAAGTTTGGCCACCAGACACTCTCGAAGGTGGATATGTCAAAGAACAGCAACATAACATACCGTTCTACTCGTCCTTCAATGTCCAGATGTACTCTTAGCACACCATCAAGAGGTTACCTAGCCTTATGTATATTGCCGTGGATGACTTGCCCTTGCAATATCAGAAGAAAGACTGATCATGATGAGGTTCTCCAGGACTTGGCTCATAACAGGGAGGAGCCATATAGAAGCCTCTTATCCCTGCCTCCTCCATGTAGAGGATTCTCAAGTTGGCAATCTTCCACCCATCTAGGCAATCAATATATAGACTCAAAAGCCTTACCACAATGAAAGGGATACTTTTCCTCAACATTGCCGTATCAATAGCATTAAGTCCCAGAGCATGACTAGCCTTTCGCTGACCTATACGAGTATATGAAATATATAGCAAAAATAGACTAACAATCTTAATTTTTATCTTTCAAAGACAGTTTAGTCTTACATTTTTTATTGATTAAAGGTATTTATTATTCACAGAGCGTTATAACTAGGCCATTATAGGTCACCAATCAAGTTTAATCAATCAGCTCTAGAGCTTTTTAAATGGGTCTGTTGGTCATAATTATGTTCACCAGCTGCCTATTAAAAATATAATTTCTTGATATGCATTAATGATTGCGAATTAAATTGTTTTTGTGAGAAAAAATAACATTCTAGAAATAAATTCCTCATAGTATCAAAACAACATTGATTAACAAAATTTGTAGTCAAAAAAAGATTTTGGAATGACTGCCATTTCTACCTTTTCTTCAGATGATAAAACAGAGGGAGTCTAAAGTTTTGCCTATCCAGATATAATTAGGATACGGATCTTTAACAAGTAGCTGACATCGCACAGATTCAAAACCTCCATTTTACATTCCATCCACAGGACGGCATAACCAAGAATCTTTTACTCCCTTTAAAAATCCTAGGGCCACACGTCGGAATGTGAACCCACTACCTTTAGTATTGTAAACTGCTATGCTAGCCACTAAATCTCAGATGGCCCCTATAAAAATTATGTAAAATAGTCCTCTAGGAAGTTCACAATTAAACAGGAGGTAAAAGTTTTGTTCAAATAATTTACAACTGAGCATATGTGCATAATAATAACATTTTGATAACAGAAAAATTTATAATTTAAATATTTATTTATGTTAAAAAAATTTTAACAGAAGAGTTTCCGTCTCTCCCATGACAGCAGCAACCTCGTTCGGGTCCTTCAAAACAGGAATCAAACTATCAGCAGCACCCTCCAATTAGTAAAAGGATACCACCCCAAAAACAACAGGAATCTTCAGAAAAGAGAAAGAGAAACAATCAGCCAGCACAGCTCACTGATAATAACTTATTACCAGATCAACTTACCAACTTGGTTAGTGGCTTGAATAACCTTATACAGCCTCTTTTTAGCCTTCTACAACAATTATCAAAGGTCGCCCAAGCATTATGCACTGGCATACCCACATGCCCGATAACACCTATTGAAGACTAAAAGGGAGCTGGTGATTTCCCTGCCTAAGTGCAAATCAAGACAGGAAGCTGTCTGGCCGGGCAAAATTCTTCCCCACGCCTATCATGCCAATATTGTCTCCTAATTTCAGCAAATTCACTGATTGTCTTTCTGTTAAGACAGGCGTAAATATATAAAGTTTAAAAAAAAAAAAAAAAAAAGAAATTTAAATATGTATCATTTATAGTTGAAAACATTAAAAATCAATCAATATACTTAATTACTCTATATGAATTTTTCATTTATAAATAAATAAATTCTGATGGTCTATGGTCAAAATGTTTTGTAGACAAAAAATGCTAATTTTATTTTTAGAATAAAAATGTTTATACTTCTTTATAGTCTTGTAGCAACATTAATTAGTGAAATTAATGTTTTATTTAAAGTCTAACAGAGCAAATAGTAGTTCATAGCAAATTTAAAATAAACTGAAAACATTTTTAAAAAATGTTATGTTCTTAGAATAACACTTAAGGAGACACAAATATATATAAATACTTAAATTATAAAGTAAAAAGATAAAAAATTACACCAAATAAAAAAAAAAAAGGAGTACACCAAAGGTAATAAGTGATAATCATAAGCATGATCATAAATAAATGCACTATGACCTTACAAAAGTTTAGGTAAATATAAATTTAGAATAATACAGATAATATTTACAAACTGTACAAACTCAAAATGAAATAAAAACAAAGTTTTCAGAACCAAGAACTATTTACTAAGAAATATTTACACTTTTATGGTACATTTATAGTGTTAACTTCAAATCATTAGAGTATCAGCAGATATTAAACAATCATCATTAAAATATGTAAGATATTGTTTAAAAAATCAAAAAGACATAATAAAAGTATAAACTGAAAAAAAAATTGAAATATAGAATCATTACTTCTTATTTTTAATACGGTTTCCTTTCATTTTGCTCCTAAATTTTTTGGAAAAATGAAATTTCTTGTTTGCATTCTTTCTTTCTATAGTTGATTTATGGTGTAGCTGAGCTTGAACACTTAGTTCTTTACGAGATCTCATCTTTTTTACACCTGGTTTGGCAACATTCCCACTATACATTGGTAAATGTTCAGAGTTTATTTCCAAAGACCTCTTGGTTTTTTTAATATCTTTATTAACCGCTTCCTTGTTTTCTTGATAACTCTTAGGTGCTTTATTTTTCAAAACTCGACTTCTTTCTTTACGTTTTTCTTTCACTTTTAAAGCAGTCATGCTTTCAATTGAAAAACCTACTATAGGTCTTTTGGATTCCTTGAAAATCTTTGGATTGTTATTGATAGCTCTTAGAGCTTCTAAGGCATGTTCATGTTTAGTAAAACAAACAAAGCCAAAGCCTTTTGATTTTCCAATACCATTTTCATCAACATCATTTAAATTTCTCATGATTCGTGCTTCCCTTATAATAGCACCTTTTGGAGAAAAATCTTTGAAAATCTGACGTAACTTACTATCATCTACAAAAGGTGGTATATTATGCACAACTAGACGGATTGGAGAAACAAATTTGTTTAAGTTCCTTAAAGTCTGGGTTTTCCAATGTTCTAGCTGCAGTCGCTTACTCATGTCACCTTCTGAAACACCTTCTGCAGCAGGGGAACCTGCAACAATTACTCCTTCCCTTACAAGATACAAATTTCTATTATCTTTTGGAGTTTTTTTAACCTTCAAATTGTCAATCTGGTTTTTCTTTAAAGCCAAATGAGGTTCTAATTGAACTCCATCAATAGACAATTTAAGATTTCCATGTAACAAGCCATCAACAACACTCTTTTCCTTATACTTAACAAAACCAGTTCCTTTCGAATGTTCTGTTAAAGGGTCAACACAAACAACACCATAGATTACGGTGCCGATTTCTTTAGCACACTGAATAAGGCGATCATCATTGACTGAAAATGGAATATTTTTTAAAAATACAGTACGGCCATCATTGACATCATTAGGATCATATTTGAATTTCTGCTTGTTCTCTGACTTACCGCTCAGCAGTTTGTTAGCATGTTTCTCCCTTACAGTTTTTTTTACAACAGTTAGATTGTCACCAACACTATCCTCCATGTCCTCCTCCATATCCTCATCATTGTCACCTGAATCGCACTCTTCATCACTAATTGATTCATCATCACTATATTCTTTGCTGGTATCTCTTTCTTCTTCATCAGGAAAATCATCAGTTCTATGTTTCTCTTTCACTTGATCACCGGACTCCTGATCACTTGATAAGTCATCAGGATCCTCCTTTTTGACTTTTTCTGTTTTAAAATTAGTCACCTCATCATCACCAGAAACTTGCTTGGAAAATTTTTCTTTTGGCAATGCCCAGTCAACAATAATTGGTCTACCCATAAAATCATTACCACTGAGCTTGGAAATAGCTTTCGCTGCATTAAGTTTATTGTCATATTGAACGAATCCACAACCCACCAACTTATCACCTTTTTTCAAAAGCTTAACATCCACAATATCACCAAATTTGGAGAAATGTTCCCGGACAGATTGTTCATTACATTTGAAAGAAAGATTTCTAACAATTAATCTAGCTGATTTAAGATTTTTTTGTTTCTTCTTAGATCTATTTTCCTTAGGAACTTTCATTTCAAGTATGTATTGCTATTACTGGCAAACTACACCGCTGAGCATGCTGTATAGAAGGGGAAGGTTACTTCAGGCTGCAAAGAACTCTTATTAAGCAACGACATAGAGGTAGGTTTGAAAGAGCATACACATAGATGTAGGTCTGAATGAAAGAAAATAAGGCGGATTCTTAGTAGTTTTGCTCTCCATCTCATGGCATATTTCATTGACGTTAATAACCCTATTTTAAGATTTTCATTGTCCATCTTAAACTTCCTTAATTTTTTTATATTTTTTGTCATTTGAAGTCTATAATGGATTTTTCTGTTGTTCGCCTCATTCTTCCTTTCTAATCACTGAAATTCTAAGGAATGCTTTTAGCTACATATTTCCGGAAATTTCCAATCTGTTGACAGGTTCCTACAACATTGCGGTAAAGCCACACATCTTATTACTGAATACTACTCAGAATAATGAAAATTATTGTACTAAGGTGCATAGGTGCGGTAAGACATAGTTCCCTCGACTTTACGTTGAAGGCTCACGGTACGCCTGTAGGGCAAGGTTCTGGGGATTACCTGTTCCAGGGTGAGGTTCACACAGTGAAAGGCACCTTAAGAATCTTACCAGCCTGCCCCCCTCCCTCATGAAATCCAATGGACGCCATTATGATGTCCCATTATCATTTTAATTAGCAGACCCTTCCATGTCAAATTGCAATTCCAATCCTAATGATATGAACTACACAGCAATGAAACCAGCTATTACCAACAATGGTTTGTTCAAATAGGATGATCAGTTCTTATAATTAACTATTCTTAAGCCACAATATCTTCAAATAATAATATGTAATTGTAAATCATGATTTTACTCTAGAGGATAGATGGAGGGGCAATAAAAAATATACCTACCAACAAATAAAATAATCAACAAATATATTTCTGTAAAGCTATTTGGCTGGATAGAATAAGTAAAAGTAATCGGTATTAAAAAAAAGTATCAGGCAAAATACAGATAAAATGATCAGAATAAGGAGGAACATATAGGTAACTTAGGTTATACATTTTGAACAGCAGTTTATACCAAGTGGAAGCTTACGCGTACTTGAAAAGGCTGTCATAAAACAAAAATACTGCGACGAATGAACCGTTATGGGTAATATCACCTTCCTTACAGCAAATTGAATTAAAGTATATTTTAAGTAAAGTTATTAAGTATATTAAATTTACTGAAGTAAGCAAACATAACATTTATTTTTCCAACAACAGTTTAGAACATTTATTCTTTAATTCCTTTCTTTTTACTTTCACTTACCTACCGACTCCGTTTTATTGGGTCAAAAAGGGAAAATTTGTTTTGTCCCCATTAGGCGAAGGACCCAATAAAGCGGAGATTGTGAGTCCACGTGTAGATGCAAAGAAAAAATGCTGCTAATCACTAGCTACCGTACATGTATGATAATTGATGTCATAAATTAGACATATTTGGGGAAAACCCAGTTAATAGGTGCATTTAGGTGTACCTATTCTCGTCTATTAATTTAACGATGGGGTCAAAATAATACGATTAATTTAACTCTTGAAATGTATTTTTATTAAATAGGTGTTTTAATATAAGATATATACAATATGGAACAAATTAAAATAACTATTTGTGTACTATATAAATTATACTGATAAAGACGAAATAATAAATGAAACAGAACATGTTTTTACGTCAAATTTTTTAACAGATAAGAATCAAGTGTGCATTTTCACACTCATTGTAAACTACGACCATCATAATTAGCGCACTTCTTTAGGACACCTAAGGACTTTCTTAATTTCCTTTTTGTGAAAAAAAGCGACTAACCTTTTTGATGCCGTTTCTTGCTTCTGGTTGAGAAGCAGGCGTGGTCTCAGAAACTTAGGTTATTCGATTGACAATAGGGGTCATAGTATTTACATTAATTTGCAGAAAGTTTTGGCCTAATTAGCCGATGTTTTGTCCCAATAAAGCGGTGATATTTTACCTATATTTGATTCCGTTCTATTAAGAATGGCTCAATTAAGCGGTGGTCCCAATTATCCGAGCGCCCAATTAAACGGAGTCGACTGTATATGAAATCTATAATAAGGTGCAATAGTGAAAAATTTTGACTTCCGGTTTTCAACGGAAAAACACGTTTTGGGGTCCCCTTAGTCCAAATAACCAAGTCCCGCGAAATGGTCTTTGTGTGTGTGTGTGTGAACAGACCAGCTCAAAAACTATAGGCCGTAAAAAACTGAAATTGGGTATTTGGTGTATTTATATGCCCGCGATGTGACAGCAAAAATTTCTTTTGCTTCTTTTTCTTTTATTTTTTTATTTACTCAAAAACGGCTTTAACGATTTTGATCAAAATTGGTATTTGATGTATGTATATGTGACAGCCAAAATTTTATCGACCGTTTTATGAAAATAAGAACTGTTATTTATTAATAAAAAAGTTTAATTTTACTTAAGAGACTAAATACGTGATGCTCAAATTTTTGAAGCATCGCAGGTGTGTAAAAATATGGTATATGAATTATTGCAAAGTTACTAAAAAAATAAAAAATAAATAACATAGTTTCACATTGAAATCTAGATAGAGGAAATTTTATTGTTGAAGCAAGAAATTGGACTAAGAACAATTATTCCTCAATGCTTTAATTTTTTTTCATGTAAATACATGTTACTTTCATTCTGTTTGCCACTATAATAACCTGTTAACCGAGCGGGACATATAAATACGTCAAACGTAAACAATAGCGTGCACGGGTAGAACATATGAATAAGTTCTTAAAATATATGTTGCGCCAAATGAGTACAGAATAACATAAAGGTGCCTTAGGGATATGCTCAGCCATATAGGGGGGTATGCTCAGCCCCCCCCCACCTTTATACTACTACCTACTTATAATGTCCTAATTCGCGGGCGCAATCGACTATAGGGTGCGCTAGTAGTTTTGCAAAATGTCGGAAGGAACGGGGATAGACATAGTTCATGTGATAGAGATAATTGGTAATTTTAAAAGACCATTAATTGAAGGGCAGGCTATCCTTGATGCAAACCACATAATAACATGTGGAATAACATTCAGAAGTGAAAAATCTGGTGCGATGCGCGCAACGCACAACTTTCACTTACGAACTTACTTAGATTAGAAATCAATAATTTGTACGCCATTCACACATTTATATGCTTATTTTTGTATATCTCCATAAGTTATAGAGTATCTGTATAGCAAAATTTGGAAGTTCTCAGTACTTTTCGATTCGTTATTGCTTATTTATTTTTTTGAGGGACCTAATTTCATCGACATTCGAGTTTTTTTTTACTGCTTGCTTGACTTTTACTACGAGCTGCTTTTTGTAAATATATCGTGAATGTGAATCGATAGGTGCATTAACGTCTCGTTGTAAAGTTTGTCTCTAATGCCTTCCTGGAAATCGAGAACGATTACTGTTCCTCTAAAATCGCTTTATTTTGCTTTGAGAAATTTATTATGGAACAAAAGTTACTAGACTAAAATGTAATTAATAATAGACAATTTTCTTAAACCATATTTTTGCACACCTTCGATGCTTTAAAAAATTTAAGCATTACGTATTTACTCTCTACAGTAAAATAAATGTTTTTATCAATAAATAAAAGTTTTTATCTTAAGAATGCGGTGAATAAAATTTTGGCTGTCACATCGTGGGCATATATGTACATCAAATACCCAGTTTGATCAAAATCGTTAAAGCCGTTTTTGAATAAATAAAAAAACACGTGATAATGAGACAACATTTATTAAGTAAAGTTCCCCCTCTGTTTAACCTATTTTGATGAAATTTTGACTATCGGATCGCGGGCATACATCAACTACCAAGTTTGATCAAAATCGTTAAAGCCGTTTTTGATTAAATAAAAAAAAACACGTGAAAATGGGACTAAATTAACTAAAGTGTCCCCCCCAATGGATCAATTTTGATGAAATTTTGGACTGTTGCATCCCGGGCATATACATACACCAAATACCGAGTTTAATCAAAATCGTTAGAGCCGTTTTTGAGAAAATCAAGAAAAACCTAAAAATTAGACAAAATTCTTTTCACTATTCTAGTTTTCGCGAATAGTGTACTTGCTCTTTATCTTAGGATATCACTGAAAACGTAAAGTGACATTAAGTTTATTGATTATATTTAAGTTCCATAATAAATTAGTGATAATCTTGTAAGGTGATAGTAAAGAAAAGGATGTTGTACTAAGACATTTGGGTTTTTCTTGAATATTGTATTGACTTAGTGTTGGTTTAAATTTATGCGTTTTTGTCTGAAATTTATGAAATGTAGCTCTCATTACAAAATGTAATTAAATCACCATGTCTATTGTGTTGCTTTTGGTTGTAACAACAGAAATGTCAGAAACCGGCCAAAATCTCGACTGTTCAGTGACTTCATCTTGGAATGGCCGGATTTATGTATATTTAACTCAACACATTGATGATGTATGTAAATGGCAAGTACTGACGACAATATTTAGCAAAGGAAAAATATTGTTATTGTGGAAAAACATTTTATGTGTTCCCTTCCCAATGGAATATTGATCTTACAAAAAATAAAATCCATTTTTAATCACGTAAACGTAGTAAACGTAGTATGTTGAAAGTTGTATAATACACGCACCGCTTTCCCACTTTTCTGTGTGTATTCATAAAATAGAAAAGGTGACTGTTTGTATATAGAGAGAAACACTTTAGTCATCATAAAAGAGATGCTGCCCAACTACATTATGTCTATCTGAGACTATTTGTAACATAGAATAGGCGCAAAATAAAAATGACATGTTACGTCATGACGTCATGAGAAGATTTTCATTATGTCCTAGTGTTAAAATTTTGCGCCGCCTCCGAAAAGATTGTGTTGTATTGTACATGGTATTCAATATTTTAATTTAATAATTTTTATTAACAATTAGTGTGTATTTGTACAAATCAAAATAAAATTATTCGTCTTATTGCATTTTTCCACTTTTTATACCATTTTCAATTTTAGTGGGTATTCATAAAAATCAGAAGGTAATTATTAAGGTAATTACATACTTTTCAGTTAATTTAGTTTTACTGGTTCCTAGGTTTCGAAGTCGGTTTAATTTTTTTTTTTTTTTATAAAATGTTTTTTTTTTGTACTCTTTATAATTGTTTGGCAAATTCATTAATTCTTTATCGAAATTTCTTAATTCGATATTTCCACATTTCTGTTGGTATTATTTTCTAATTACTTGTAATTTTGTATTTTCCTATGTATATTTAAACACAAATAAAAAAGACAGTAATATGAGATTACATTCTCCAGGCGTGACGCACAGAGGGGAAAAACGGCAAAAAAGTGGAAAAAAACTCTATATCTCGGGAACGGTTTGTCCTATCTAGATGGCAATTGTTTCATTCGATTAAGGATGGAAAATTACACTAATATTGTATAATTTAATCTAAATTATATCATATACGCATATATATAATTATAAAGGCAACTTAAGAACAGATAGTTTAAATAATTAAAAAATTAATTGAACTTAATTTTAACCTAATTTAGCTTATTTTACTTTGATTTAACTCAATTTTAATTTAAATTTTCATTAATGAAGCATTTTTTTTTCAGCTAATGTCTTGCAACTTTTTGAGGGAAAATATTAAAACCCCTGTCTTTAATAACCTTTTTAATCACCTCACACTGATATTTTAACAGTTTTGACAGGATAAAAACAGCTAGAACAGAATAAGTGGCGAAAACTGCATTTTTACTGTTTTTCTTTGGGAGGAAGCTAAAGCAGCTTTCAAGTTTCATTGAGTATTACGCTAACCATATTATATTTTGAATATAAATTATTCAAAACACGATTTTGTACGCATTCGGGTATGTGATTCAATGATTTTTTAATAAATTGGAGACAGCAAAATTTACGGTATTTATCTTCTCGGCCCCACTCTGCGCTACGAAAATTTTCACATAAATGACAACAGCTACCCAACAGGCAAATGAAATATGAGTAATATATTCTCTGATCTTAAGTCAGAATAAGCCCTTATCTATAATTTGCATAGAATTATTTATTTTGTGTGAAAAGTTTTCGATTATATAATGTTCATCTATATATGCACATAATGGCTGTAAAACATCAATAAATATAATTTGTCGTAACAAGCTCAAAATATTTTTGGAAAAAAAATAGCAATCTTACAACCACAACAAAAATTATAATTTCAACTTAAACCAAATTTTTGGTAGGGAAGAAACTAATCGCTTTTTATTTGCTGACTATTAAAGTATAAAAAACAATAAAAATTAACTCCAGATATAAACATTGGGGTTTTTTTTTTCAGGATTTTGGGTTTTTCTCCTCGCTTGCCCCACTGTGCAGCCCGCCGTGAAAATTTTCATACAAATGTTAATAATTACCGAACAGGCAAAAAAAGGCAAATGAAATATGAGAAATATATTCTCTGATACATCCCGGTCCTAGATCAATCGCTGCCATCTTAAGCCAGGATAAGCCTTTAACTATAATTATGCTTCAAATTAGTTATTTTAAATAGTTGAAAGATTTAATTGTTTTTATTAGATGGCTACTGTTATATACTGTTATATATATGGTATGTCTGTATATGCACAGAAAGGCTGTAAAACAATTATCACTCAAATGTGCTGTAACTAGCTCAAAATATTATATAAAAAAAAATACAATATTACAACCACAACAAAACTTATAATTTCAGCCTAACAGAAATAAGAAAGGAACAATTGTCTTTTATTTGTTGACTATTCAAGAATGCAAAACAATAAAAATTAACTAGTCATAAGAACATTTGATTTTTTTTTTTTTCCTCGTTTGTCCCACTGTGTGACGTATTGACACGTTATATGCTGCGTAATTAAAAAGGGACTTCCCCAGTGAAGAGGTTAAATAAACAACATGATTATATGATCTCAAACATGTTTAAAGAGGTTTACCTGATTAATAACGGCCAATAAATTGGAAGCAAATTTGTAAATATTGAGTGCATTATTATATTTTAGAAAACAACGGCGAAATTGTATTCACAAGAAGGGAAGGTTAATGTTTCATTTTTTAAATCAATAGTTAAGAAAACAGTGATTAGTATGGATCGGATTCGTATGTATTTACATATTTTTTCTAGGCATTTTACAGACATTTTTCAACTAGAAGTGTTCATACTGACTTCATACTTTTTAAGCCGTTTGAGCTTACTTTTCACATATCATATTCACATATTTCCGCATATTTGGACGTTATTGCATATTTATACATATTTGATCATAATAAATACATATGTCCACATATTTAATGATAATATGTACATGTTTCCACATATCTTTCATTTTGGACATATGTTCATAATTTGGAGGTGGTTAACAGGAATTGTGAACCACATATTGTAGGGCTGTGAATCACAGTGGGCACAAAGGTTATTGTAATTTACAGAGAATGCCTCTAAACAGTGACGAGAACTATGATATGTCCTTTCACATCTCGAAGACGAAGCAGTAGCTTAAAATACAGCGAAGTCTTTAGGTATTCGAAACTCCTAATTGAAAGGACGACCTTGCTTTGTAACAATTCCGTATTTCTCGCCCAAGCCATTACCTTACTTGAATCCCAAAATATTCCTCTGACAGAAAACGTGACTAACGTTAAAAAGGTCATCGAAAAGATGGAAGGAATGCCTGGGAACAAGGGAGATCTGATCAGATCAAAACTGGCAGAAGTACTGAGCAAGAACAGAGGGTGGGAGACCATCTGCCATATTTCTGTAGGCGAAATAATTATTCTAAGTTGTAAAAATCAGCGGAACAGAAGTCACCTCTGAACATCGTGTACCCTTTACCCCAACGAGATAACTTCTTTCAACAAGGCACTTATAACATCTGTTGATATTGAGCGATCTTTTAGCCGTCACAATCCACCCTTTTTTATACATTAAATCGTCGTCGATTTACGTTCTAACATTTGAAATTCCCTGTGGTTGCAGACAATTTAGAAGAATGAAGATTATAGAATTGAAAATTTAACACATCTTTTATCATTATAAGTTGTAAAAATGTTCTTTCGTTCCAATAATTATTATAAATGGGGTTAACTGTGGTGTAGTGGTTAGCATAGCAACCCACAACACTAAAGGTCGCGGGTTCACGTCCCGCGGCAGCCCTAGGATTTTTTAAAGGAGTAAAAAATCCTTGGCTATGCAGTCCCTCGGATAGGATGCAAAATGGAGGTCCCGAACCTGTTTGGTACAGGTACTGAAGAGTGGCTGCTAGGCGTGGCCTGTTTTTGAGAGGTTGTATGACCGTGATGTTATCGAACTCCCATCGCATTTTTTCAGTTAAAAAGTGCCTTGATTAGCTTTAATAGATCCAGCTTTTGACTCCCGCTCGCTGCACTCGCTCTTCAGAGATAAATAAACCCCCAAAAGGGTCCTCTTCAGTCGAAATCTGGCCATACTTTGAAGGGCGCCTCATTCACTAAGGCGCAGAATCCACTGTTCAGTGCTAGTAACGCCTGTTACGATGTGTGTGTTAATGTGCAATCTGCGACTAAATAATTATTACTTATCATTTTTTTTATCCTTGATTTATCAGATTTGTATAATTAAAAAAAAATAAAAGGTTATATTATTTTTCTGTCAATTAAATACTTGCAGTTACATATGCTCGATTATATAATCAAAATAATATCCGCTGTAATTATATCATATATGAGAAATGAATGATGTGGCAGAGGACTGGATGCGCCCGAGTCACTGGCGCCTTTTCGCCGTTAAGGTCCGTTTTCTATGAGTCTAGTTGATATATTTTGAAATTTGACCAGTGATTTTTAAAGAAGAATAATTGCTCCAGATGTTTTAATTCAGGACCTTTATCGTTAATGATGGCCGTTTAATCACAAATTAACTTGGAATTTTAACATTTACGCGAGTGACTTGCAAAAAATTGACTTTAAAGGCATTTTATATTGTCTGGACTAATTATTTTAGTAAGTTTGTTTATTTATTCTGAATCTATAACTATCTAGCTTTAATAAAAGACCAGTTAAGGCGAAATTAAGCATAATGGTGAATGTCAGTAATAAAAACGAACTAAAATCAAATTCGTCATTCCACCATGTTAGAACGCCATTTTGGGTTAGTGCGGCCACTTTTTTTTCTGGGAACATTGGCATTTTCTTAATATTTTATTACAAGGAACACAACGATATGCAATTTATGTGTGGGGGGTGCACGGTAGGGGGGTCTGGTCCACGTACTAAATGGATATTTTAAAAATAAATGGATATTCTAAAAATAAATACATATTTTAATTAAATATTTGGCATTTTTAAATACATAAAAATCCGATCCCTAGTGATTAGAGAAAATTTTATTTATTAGTAAAAAAAATGTATGGGATCACCTACAAGGTAATGGTTAGCATAGCAACCTACAATACTCGTACTAAAGGTCGCGGGTTCGTGTCCCGAGGTGGCCCTAGGATTTTTTTAAGGGAGTAAAAAACTCTTGACTATGCCGTCCCCCGGATAGGACGTTAAATGGAGGTCCCGAGCCTGTACGATGTCAGGTTCTCGTTAAAGATCCCTATCCTCAATATCCCTAATTATTCCTGAATAGGCAAAATTTAGAACTTCCACTTTAGTTCGATTAGCCTTGGTAGCATAAAGTGACGATAAACAAATAAATAACGAATAATAAAAAAATTGCTAATTTTAAATTAGATTGTCAGAATTTTTTTTCCGAATTGATAGATATTTCTAGTAGCACGCACTTAGCCTTCTTTTACAACAATGCTTTCGGCTAAACTCTAAATTGTTTTCCATTGTAAAACAAAATTTTAAAAATTGCTTATAGTTCTTTTAGGTTTAAGAAAGTTAGAAAGAAAGAAATTAAAAATAGAACAAAATCTAACTGTATCTACTGCACCTCGACCTTGGTGGGTGACAACTGTTGCAGCTGGTATTAAAAATAGCTACATACTTATTGCGCTATCTTGTGCATGCATCTTTATTGTTTGTTTTTTTAAATTGAGCGATCTATGAAGCAATTATCAATTGAGTAATATATGAAGGGGAAAAAATTTCATATATACATACATATATATATATATATATATATATATATATATATGAAATTAATAATTACAAGACAAATGAATACGAATAAAACTTGTGATTGGATATTAAAATATTAAATAATAAAGAATGAAGGGTGAAAGCTCTATAACTAAAAAATCTGGTGCGTGCTCGCAACACACAACTTTCACTAACCAACTTACTTAGATTAGAAATTAATGCGTTTTGTTAATTTTATCATATCTCATATTTAGCCATTTCTTATTTTTAGGCGTAACGAGAGACATTTAATTTCTCCATATAAAGAAAAACAAAGGTACTTTATAGGAAACTAAAAAACAAACAAACAAAAAAAGCCCCTACCCCATTTAAGCCCCCTCAGAACATTTTAATAATGATAAGGCCCTCCTGATATTAAATAACATCTAATTTTCATTAAACATGGCGAATTTGATAAAAATCGTTAAAGCCGTTTTTGAGATCATCGAAAAAAAAGGTTAAAATTGGAAAAAAATTATGAAATAAAGTGCCCCCTCCGTTTGACCAATTTTGATGAAATGTTGGCTATCACATATACATACATCAAATACCCAGTTTGATCAAAATCGTTAAAACCGTTTTTGAGTGAATAAAAAAAACACGTGAAAATGATACAAAATTTATTAAGTAAAGTCCCCCCTCAGGTTGATCAATTTTGATGAAATTTTTACAGTCATATCTCGGGCATATTAATACATCAAATACTCAGTTTAATCAAAATCGTTTGAGCCGTTTTTGAGGAAATCGAAAAAAAAATAAAAAGTTATTAAATAAAGTACCCCCTCCCTTTGAGCAATTTTGATGAAATTTTTGCTGTCACATCGCGGGTACATACATATACTAAATACCCAATTTCAGGTTCGCACGGTTTATAGTTTTTGAGCTAGTCTGTTCACACACAGACACACAGACACACACACACACACACAGAGACCATTTCGCGGGACTTATTATTGAAAACGTTGATTTATCTGTCTATTTAATTATTTAGATATGTCTCAATCAATTAAGTATTTTCAAATAAACAAACAATAATTGGACAACAATAATTAGCACTAAAATTTTCAATTTACTGTCTTATATTAAAATTATCTCTGTCCTCAGGAAAACAAAGCTAGTTTAGAAGGAAGGATATAGGAGGAGCTCATTGTTTTAGCTTACATGTTATCAGCCTATAGGAAATAGCAGCTAGAAATTATGTTTTTCATAGTTTAAGTCAGTGACTATCGTGTGCTGATTTAAAAGCTGTATGAAACCTTGCAATACCTATATTATCCTTATTCCTAAATACTTCATTTCATAAAGGACTGGACAACACTCAGGAATGGTGAACATCATAGGAACTGATGTAGAGTTAAACAAAAGTTTTAGATGTAGAAAACTCTTTCCGAGTTCTAGAAGTTATTAACGTAGGCTATCCAAGGTCCTTCCGGACACTCATTTATTTTTCCTTATTACTTATGAAACATTTTTTTCTATCGTTCGATATCCTGAGACATCTTGAACTTACAAAATATGAACACTTCAGCGCTATAACTATAACATATGTTAGGAAAGATTGTCCGAAATAGTTTTTGATATGAATGAGTTTGGTAATGAAATACAATCATGCAGCGGTTTTAGTTGGGTTTGAATTATTGGAAACGCTGATCATAAGTTGTTAAGTGTTCCAAACTTTTTTTTTAATATTTTTTTATCACAAACTCATTAACAATCTACATAAATAATTTAAACATTTGAAGAATATTCATCCTCTTAATCTATGCATATTTTTTACCACGAGAATAAATGGAGTGTTACGTGATAGGGAGAATGGGAAGCATATCGACATTTTCTCTTCCATTATCTCTACCACTTCCACTCTGCTGGTTGGACCGTAATACCGCAAAACTCCATTCTCTTTTCGCATCCATTCAACTTAGAATATGTTTAAAATATCTCTAGATTTTATTCATTCCTACAATCCTCCTATTCAAACATTAAGTTAAGTATTGATTTGTTCGGTTAGATTAAACCTAGTAGGGTTACACCAAGCCTTTTTACCTAATCTTCTTCATGCCAATTTGGGGGTATTTTTTCAAATTTAATTAAATTTTTATTATCTCTTTAGTAATTCATTTACTATATAAACTAAGTATTATACAAAAATATATTGTAATTTTCAAATACCAGCCCTACATAGTTATAATATCACCCGGCCATATGGTAAAATTTTACCAGCTTACCCCCTAGACGAAAATTTTACCAACCTGCCTTCCCCTAGACGAAATCCAGCGGGTGCCCTTAGCTCAAATGTTTTGGTACGCCACTGGCTTTACATACTTTTCTAACATAGAAAGTATAATATAAATTACTGGAGTACTATGAACTCCCCTTTTTCAAATTAAAGATTCAAATCATTTTTCCATAATCTTCATAAGGTTTAAATCTATTTATGGCGCAAAGAAGCCTAATTTGCAATTGAATTTGTATCTGTCATTGCAAAAATCAAACTTTCAGAATTTACGCCTTTTCAACTGCAATGATACACTTTTCTTTTTCACATTTAAATTAAAGAGAAGGGGTCACCTGTGGTATAGTGGTTAGCATGGCAACCTACAATACTAAAGATCGCAGGTTTTTTAATGGGAGTAAAAAATCCTTAGCCATGCCGTCCCTCGGATAGGACGTAAAATGGAGGTCCCGAGCCTGTACGATGTCAGGTACTCGTTAAAGATCACTATCCTATTATATAGGCAAAATACAGGACTCGCACTGTAGCATCGTCCGATTAGCCTTAGTGGCATAAAGTGAATTTAAACAAACAAACAAAATTAAAGAGAAGACAGTAAAGACCTCTTTTTAACTGATATTGAAAGGTCTATGGTTAACAATCACTGAAAGCAAAAACAGTGGGAATCTAAAAAATATGTGGATCACGCCATTTTAACAAAAACCAATTCAATGAGGTAATATTTTTACAAGTTACCTGGACTAGGCGAACACATGCGTAACTTACGTTAGAGTTTTTCCCAAACATGCTCAATCGGATTTCTTGTTTACAAAATAACAGGCCTTTCAACGTTATTCAGAACTTTGTGCGATTTCCTGTTCATTCCTGAAGAATACTAGCTAGATTTTTTATTATTCTCCATACCGTACCATTACCACATACCATTGACCCTCTCCATAAAAACGTTAAGGTAGTAACCGTACTACAACCCTCCGTCCCCCGACCTCCCTTCCCTTATCGATACACTCAAATATGTTACCTAAAAGGCTTACTAATTAGACGGAAATGAACTAGGAAACAGTCTAAAAATTGTTACTTCTGTATGGGTTACCCTAGCTCGGAAAGGAGTTCATTAAACGGGAATGAAATCGAAGAAAGCAAAAAAGTAATAAAGTAAGACAGGTTTCATAGCTCGAAGAGTAGATGCTCTCTTTAATCGATAAAAATTGTAAAATCCAACAATGAAGGGGTAGTATGGATAGTACGATTATTATCAAGGTTCAAAAGATCCCCCAAAATTTTAATCCTTATCCTTATTCCTTATATATATATATATATATATATATATATATATATATATATATATATATATATATATATATATATATATAAAAATCTCGTGTCCCGATGTTTGTCTTTCTATTTCTCAGAAACTACTCAACCGATTTTAATGAAATTTGGCTCAATGTATTTAGTTTTGGCCAACTTAACGGACCGGATAGTTTTTAACTTGATTAGTGACCGAAATAATTCTTATATAGCGAATTATTGCAAATACAGTAGGTCATGTTTCGATTTATTAACATGACGTCATATGTCGATTTCATAGCTTTTTTATTTATAAGCATGCTATTGTACTACAGGTTATCATTATTATAATTTTGTAATGTGTTATTTGAGTGCAGTTATTTGTTCCTATATTATTATCTTCCACAGACAAATATTAATACAAATCTTTGTATTTATTGTTAATTTTCATTAAAGAATAAATAAATAAAGAAAAGGTTACAATAAATTCTCAAAACTGTAGGTAATTTTTCTTCCTTTTCCTTTTTTATTTGTATTTAAATTAAATTACTAGCTAAGCGCTGAAACGCTTTTCTGTGGCCCACCCTGATATCAACTTTTAGTAAAGTAAATACATTTTAATAATTTAAATTAGGCTATTATTTGAAATAATACTCTATAAATGTTGTAACAGCACCTACTGTCACAGGTGTAACCTAATAGAAACCTGACTTGGGGAGTCAGTGTTGCCAAAAATTAGTGAAAATTAGTAAGCTGGCTACACTGCGGGTAACCAGACATAAAAACTTCCTTGATTAGTTGTTGTGGGATACTTCGTGATTTGCTAAAGAACTGCATAAAGGTCTGGCCTCACATGTCCGCACCGGATCCGCACCGTAGCATTAATATAGGTTATGTTCAGAATATTTTTAATTTAACTTACATATTACCTTTAGTTATGCCTAAAGTTCAGGCCACACATGTCAGACAAAGGCCACTTTAGGCATAACTAAAGGTAATATGTAAGTTAAATTCAAAATATTCTGAACATAACCTATATTAATGGTGCGGATCCGGTGCGGACTTGTGTGGCCAGACCCTAATTAAGACTTTAATATTATATTTTCAGTTGATTTATTTATTTATTTAACAGAAGTTTCTTTATTTTCATTATTCGTTTTGTTATTATTATTTAAATACAGTGTTTTTTTATTTTACCAAACCTTTTTATTATTTTTATCCCGTGCTCTAAAATGTAAAATTTAAAAAATGTCAGTGAAGATTTTTAATTCCTCCTCTATCAATAATAATTTAAAGTTGAGAACATTTAATCCCAATCGAATAGAGGCTGTTGCTACCACGTTTTTCCTCCAAACGGGGTGAGTAATCTATTACCCAGATAATAGCCCAATCGCGACGCCAGGGTTATACTGAATAAGTAAAACTATTTAAATATGAAAATAAATCCAAAATAAAAAATAAAAGGGGCGCCACACTATTTGTTTATGGAAAATAGTGAAATCCACGAATTATAAAAAAAATAAATGGAATAAAAATATAGAAACAATTAAATATACACAGAAAGAGGAAAAGGAAAAAAGAATGAAAATATTGATATAATTAAATTTTAAAAAAATAATTTAGTGTGATCAAACCAAAGAATCAAAGAAATCAAAGTGTACTATTGAGTGAACTAATTGGTGGAAAGAAAATTAATTCATAATTAAACAGAAAATTAATGCTTAAATTAAATTAATTTCGTTAAGGTTTATATATTTATTATTTATGTAATAATTATTATTAATATGAATATTAAAATTAATTTAATTAATATCAATGTCAGACAACAACACAAACAAAAAAAAATAATAATTTCTCAATAAAAAAAAAAAAAAAGTACCATCAAACACCTGGAATTATATAATAGCCCAGAAATATATAAATTATATAAAAGCCCACTGGAATTGAACCATTTGACTTAACAACGTAAGTCTAGAGCGCTCTGCACTAGGCTAACATGACTCATTAATTGAACCCGTGGTAACAGTTCAACTTACCTATTGTCAGTATAATTCTATTATCAGAGTAACTAGGTTTACAGCTGAAATTCTTTTACATTATTTATTTAAATCCTTTTAAAATGTTTTTATTCATTAATAAGTAAAAAAAATAAAGAGATACAAACGAAATCAAACTTAACCAAACTACAAACTAAATCAAATAAAATTAACCCCTTAATTTTCTAAAATTAACATACATAAAGAAATTAAAGTATTTAATACATGCATACAAAAAAACAGAAAACCAAAAGAAATGTCATCTCCTCCTTTTACTGATTAATTCAATTAGAAACAAATAAAAGAAAGAGTCTGTACTTCCCAATTCTAGCAGCAGGACTTCCAAGCCTCTCCTCTCCTCCGTCGCTGTTGCCTTCTTTTCCTCAAATCTTCCGATGGACTCGCATTCCTAGCTCCTTCCGGTAATCCACCGTCTGCACTCACGTTTTGGGTGAATCAGAAGCGAAGGTCCATTCAAATTATCCGGTAAAACCGTGGAAATTTCTTTTAACCAAAACACACCATGTGCCCACGACACTCGCTAAGCTCACTTGTCTTTTTCTGCCGGCCACCACTCTGTCGCACACTATAACTCTCATTTCGATTGTCGATCTTTCAAATCCATTAGTTTTATTGCAAATAAAGATTAAATATTATCTATCATTAATTATTTACAATTAATTATATTACATGAACATAGGAAAACAAGTATTTCTATTATTCAGATTAAATATACATCATTATTTTATTTAGACACCAGCTGCTCTGACTTATAAAAAAAGAAATAATTTTTGTTTTGTTTTTGTTGCCATGACGAAATTTTAAATTAAATTTAAATGCCTTAACGAAAATTTAACTGTAACACTGTTACTTCCTGTTCAGCAGAGTTGTAATTATCTTTATGTGTAAAATTTAAGAAATGTCAGCAAAGATTTTAATCCTTTCTTTAATTTAAAGTAGGCTATTATTGGGAATGAAATTCCGTTGTTAATTTCACCAGAATACAATTTTTTACTTATCTTTAAATTATTGTTGATTAAGAAAGAACTACAAATCGCGGAATTTTTTTAATTTTACATATAATGATTATTACACCTCTACTGAACAGGAATAATTGTTATTTGGATAAACCGCAAGTTTCAGATTTATCCACCATAAATATGAGAGTACTACTGCAAAATGATCCATCGGCAGATTTATTTTCTAAACAATTGCTCTTCTATATTGGAAGCGGTGAAATAGAGCTGCATCGAAATTCAAAATTTCTATTCAAGATTCAAAATTTCTATTTATTCGATTCAAAATTTATCAAATTACCAGAAAATTTCTGAACTATTGTAGAGACGAAAAATGAACTGTCTACGAAATATAAAGTGTCTTTCTTGATATTTTGAACGATTATTTGGACTATAATTGGCTGGGTAGTCGTGCTGTTTTGGCAGCAAAAAATGTTGATTTCGATGAAATAAACTTCCAAAATCAATTGACAATGTTCTAGATGTAAACGAAGCCGTAAATTTCCCATCTGATTTTTTTAATTCCCTGGATATACACCCAAACAATCTCCAGTTGAAGATTGGCTCACCGATCATTCTTCTTCGTAACTTAAATCCATCTCAATTGTGCAACGGTACACGTTTGGTCATTAAAAGGATCACAGGAAATGTTATTGAAGCAAAAATGTTGCCTTGAAGGTTTACAGGAGATATCGTCCTGTTGCCACCTATTTCCCTGGAACCGTCAGAATTTTCAATAAAATTTAAAAGGCTTCAATATCCTATTCGTTTGGCTTTTGCCATGACCATAAATAAATCCCAAGGGCAAACAATGTCCACTTGGACTTTGAAAATCCGTGTTTTTCCCATGGGCAATGGCATAACTCACGTGGGCAATGGGCATCGCCTGCTCACGTGTGTGGAAACCATCAAATCTTTGGTTTGTGTTAAAAAAACAAAACAGGTTAACCCAAAACATTTTGAACAAATTATTACTTGAATAAATAAAAATTCTTAATAGTATTAAGAAGAGATTTCTTACCACTCAAATATATTGCTAAATTAAAAGCTTCAACACACTACCCTCCTACCGAACACTTATTTGCCGAAGGGTCGGGAAATCGAGGTCTCAAAGAAATTGAGAAAAACGCCTCTCAAAAGGACATATATAACGCGGCATGACCCTGAGCAAAATTAAACCCGTTGCTAAACTAACAATACCAAGTTGAAGTAGTGTTAGCCCAATAATCAATAGATCAATGGCAGAGGTTACCAAAACTTACTTCAGTCATCCTTTTTAAAATTAGTGGAAAAATATAGCCATTTCGAGTTAGTTTATACCGATCCATCAAAAAAGGGCGATAGTGTTAGCAGCGCTGTGAGTCGTAAACACAATCAGCTCCTTTTTAATCAAACTACATACATTGAAATATGAGATGTAAAAAATAAAAACTTTAACTTTCCTATATTCTTTACCAAATACTTTTAAATGGTGTAATGCTCTATTCTCAATCCCGTTGGATTTTGATTAGCTGAAAGGTTTTCATCTTTATCAATGAATATTGGTATCACTGTATTTGTTTAAAAATATTAGGATTTAACTACTGAGCCACAGCAACGCGTGGCCGGGTCTGCTATATCCTATAAAACTGTCTCACTTTAAACAATTCTGATTACGCAACTTAGACCACCTTATGGCTCCATAAAAAATTAGTGCAAATTCTAAGAATAGTGTTCACAAAACAAATCTATGAGAAGAAAGTTTCAAGATTACGATTTTGTGAAAGTAAATCGTAATTTAAAAATATTTTCAGTTAATATAAGTAAAACAAAAATTTAATTAACTTCTTACCACTCGGAATTTGACTTTAGAGCTAATTTTCTTTTGTTGCAGTTCAGTTCGTTTACCACTAATACGTATCGGATATCATTCACGTCAAACCCTGTATCTTACCTAAACGTCTAACTAATTGGACTGAAAAGGACTAGGAAACAGAGTATTTATGAGATATATTTCCCATCTATACTCCTCCGTACTGTTTATTAATATTACTGCTAGCAATCCTTCTCATTCCTGCCATGTAGCATAAAGCAGCGGGAACAGATAAAATTCCTAGTGAACTTATCAGTGCATGTGTGGAATTTGGATTTCTAAAAAAACATTTTATAAAAAAATATTAAACCGACTTCGAAACCTAGGAACCAGTAAAAATAAATTCACTGAAAAGTATGAAATAATTACCTTCTGATTTTTATGAATACACAGCAAAATTGAAAATGGTATAAAAAGTGGAAAAGTGCAATAAGACGAATAATTTTATTTTGATTTGTACAAATACACACTAATTGTTAATAAAAATGATTAAATTTAAATATTAAATACTATGTTCAATATAACAAAATCTTTTCGGAGGCGGCGCAAAATAGAAATAACATGTTACTGATGCAATTCCATTAGTAGGCATTGAAATCAATAGCTGGGAAGAGAAGATCCATTTAGAAGATTTTCATAATGTCTAGTGTAAAAATTTTTAAATTTTGCGCCGCCTCCGAAAAAATTGTGTTGTATTGAACATAGTATTTAATATTTAAATTTAATCATTTTTATTAACAATTAGTGTGTATTTGTACAAATCAAAATAAAATTATTCGTCTTATTGCACTTTTCCACTTTTTATACCATTTTCAATTTTGCTGTGTATTCATAAAAATCAGAAGGTAATTATTTCATACTTTTCAGTGAATTTATTTTTACTGGTTCCTAGGTTTCGAAGTCGGTTTAATATTTTTTTATAAAATGTTTTTTATTTTACAATTTTTAGTTGGAGAAGATAACAAATGTAGAAAACCGTACGCTGGTTTAAAAATTTCGTTGGTAATTGGTTATTGATAAAATAAACGTTGGTTTAAAAATTTTGAAATCTTTTTACGCTTTACCACGTTTGTCGTTCCCAGGTCTTGTATTATACAATAATTGCATAATTATATTTATTGTATAATTATATATAATTATCCGATTATGAAATACACTTTACCTTTTCAATTTTATGAATACACACAGAACAGTGGGAAAGCGGTGCGTGTATTATACAACTTTCAACACACTACGTTTTATGATTATAAATGGATTTTTTTTTTTAAAAAAGATCAATGTTCAATTGGGAAGGGAACACATAAAATATTTTTCCACAATGACAATATTTTTCCTTTGCTAAATGTCGTCAGTACTTGTCATTTACGTAGAGAATCAGTGTTCCGAGATGTGTTCAGTTAAATATACATAAATACATTAATCCGGCCATTCCAAGATGAAGTAGATAAGTCACTGAACGGTCGATATTTTGGCCAGTTTTAGACAAGATATCATTAATGGAGAATCGATGAGGATGCTAATATGACCTATAGTAAATTTGAAAGTAATTTTTAAATTTTGATTGCTTGAATATCCTTCTGAAAACTATGGCGATATTATACACGACTTCATTGAATTACATCATTGGATAGAAGTCCCTGCAAAAAAAGGGGCAACCATAAAATTTATCGATATCAAAAAGACTGCCCCGCTAGGATAGCAGCAACAGGGTTTGGGACTCACATATGGTTAATTTATTATTAGGAAGGATATTATTATTCTCCGTATTAGACTACTGACTTAATTCCAAAGGTTGATTCAATTATGTTCGTAATTCTTTTCGATGAATTTTTGACTAAATTTATTACCGAAGTACTATGAATTATATCCTTCGTAATAAAACATTATTCAGAAAATAAATTGCTAAACAATATTGCTTCAATTCTAGTGGCGTAGCATTTATCATCATTTTTAACAATCATTTCCATGACTGCCAAATTTTTGCTGATGGGACTTTCATACAATGAGATTGTTTTCGGGTAGTTATCAAGTTTGATTTTGTAGTTTTTATTGATGGATGAACACCAGCAAATGCCTCGATGGTTGTAGAAACAAATTTAAAAACCGATACTAGTATCCGGATAACATAACAGAAGTGTCACCAATAAAGGATCGGCACAAGACCTCCGGCAAGATATTCAACAGTAACCGAGTGTATCCGGAAGAAGACAGAGGTATCTGAATCCTTTATTAAGTCAACTGAAAAGGAGCTTTTCCAGGAATTATTGTATTCTTTTTTAATGTGCATAGTCAATAAAAGATAGAAATGAAAATCTAATTTAAATCAATAATAGCTACGATTTTAAATTTAAACGATCCTTCGGGAACTTGAAGAAGTCTTAAATTCTGCTTTAAAACGATTACCAATACTCAGTCTTTCTTGGAATTCCACGAATTTTGTGATCTTATGATGTCCAACCGTTGATTAGATCTAAATTAAGAAGATTTACTGTTATCGGTGAATATACATCTATCTATTATTTATGCTAATATCGCTACAGAAAACGACAGCGATATTATATTCTGCTGATATTTATATCTTCATTTAAATCTAATGTTGAAAAATTAGTTAAGGTTATGTATAGGTTTGTTCCGACAAGCACGTAAAACACATCGATAACCAACAGACTGCTCATGTTCTCCCCCCACTCTTTTGATTCTGAATTTGATTGGTTGGTTTTCCCATTTGATTCATCCAGCAGTAATACAATATTTGGATTTGTTAGTTATCAATTAGTTTTAATAGCTTGTTGGAGCATACCTTATGTTATATATGCCATATGTTTTTCCAATAATTAAACAATTTGAGCGATAATTAAATAATTATTTTCATGTTTTTTCCCGATAACTTCTTAAATAAATTAGGAACCACAAAAAGGTTTAAATGGGACCACCTTGGGAAAATACTCTACAAGATGCAAAAGGTTTCGTTCCAATTGGTCCACCCATCTCTGAGTAATCGGTGAACATACATAGAAAAAAAAAAAAAAAAAAAAAGGCACAAAAAAAAAAAAAGTCACATACGTATCGAATTGAGTAACCTCCTCTTTCGTTCGAAGTCGGTTAAAAATACACCTTTTGATTAAAAGATCTGTGAGAATGAGAAAATTTCCGAAGAATGGAATGAGTCTAAACTTATTTCGATTCACGAGAAGATATCACGGACAGATGCTAAAAAATACTAATAACTATCGTTTGATCCCACTAATTCCGGTCTGCTATAAAATATTTACGTTAATCCTGACAAGTCAAATAAATAAATACGCCGAGGATATTATCGGAGACTATCAATGTGGTTTCAGACCGTTTAACCGCAGGTCAAATGTTCTCCCTCCGTCACATATTAGAGGAAAAATAAGAATATATAGAACCCAAAAAATAATTTCGGGTTCGTAAAGCCTTCTTTATTATTATTATTAATGTATACTCGAGTAGAAAAGGCTTGGAAAATATTATTATATACAATATATACTTCATGATTGTTTAAAATATGGATTTTGCCAATGGCTCTAAATGGTCGAGGCAAAAAAAAAAAATAATAAGAATTACTAAAAAGAAAGGTATACAAAAGACCAGAGACCTATTTACAACTCTAATATCAATGCCAAAACATCTCGGTCGATCGATGTACCATAAATTTTTTTTTTCGTTCTTTTAGTTTGTCTTCTCTAAACTAATTAAAAGGAAAGGAATAATACCTATACCGTTATATCATTCCTATATCTTTATATATACAAAACGTACCTGTCTCCCACATCAGTATCTTATTAAATATCTATTCTCAGGAAAAAATTACGTCAACAGGAAATGACTATTTAAAATAAAATAATACACACTCTTATATAAAAGAAATAAATACAAATCACATCTACTCAAACGTGAAATCATGGGTCAAAATTCAAGTTCATCTCCATCTATTAAAATGTGATATCAACTAACACATAGAGGAGAAACTCTTCATGCAATTGAATAACCATAAAATGTTTGCATGAGCTGCCAGAGGCCTATGTACAACAGTCATGTCATATGAAGTAGACCGATTGTGGCTGAGGTAACTGTGCAAAGACAGTATATAATAAATAGTATATATTTTCTGAATATATTAAAAAAAATATTCTTAATGTTTCGTATTATTTAATTTTTTACTTTCACTTACCTACATATGAAATATATAGTTAGGGAAGCTATACCGATTGTGAAAAATTTTGACTTCCGATTGTCAACGAAAATACACATTTTGGGGTCCACTGAGTCCAAATAACCAAGTCCCGCGAAATGGTCTCTGTGTGTGAACAGAACGACTCAAAAACCATAAACCGTGTGAACCTGAAATTGGGTATTTGGTGTATGTACAAATATATACCCCCGATGTGAGAGCAAAAAATTCACCACCATTGGTACATTATTGAACAAATGAAGGGGTACTTTATTTAATTAATGTTGTCTCTTTTTTACGTTTTTTTTTTCGATTTTCTCAAAAATGGTTCTAATGATTTTGAACAAAATTGTCATTTTTAATGAGAATCAAGTATTGATTTGACGGCATAAATTTCATCAAAATTGATAAACGGAGGTGACTCTTTATTTAAGAAACGGAAACTACAAATTAAATAAATTCCGTATTTTCTAAACATTATATAAATAACTATTTTAACTTTTAAATATAAGTTTTATTTGAAAAATTAATTGAGCGTTATAAGATCAAAATACCTCAAACCTTCCTTCCAGGCATAAGAATTTTACCTGCATGCCCCCACCTAGACGAATATTTTACCATTCCCCCAGAAGAAATCCAGCGGACGCGCTTGCTTTTTACTGGGTTAGTTGATAGTCAAGCAGACAACTAAATAAGGATTTTTTTAAATGTTCATAAGATCATTATGCAACTTGATTCTAATATAGACCTGACATCGATCGATCAGTAACAGTTTAGAGTTCTATAGCCTTGATTGTTGGTTACGGGCTTCCACATGTCACCTATGGCAATTCATAAGGCATTAGCAATCATCTTTCTATCGATTATATATCAGTAAGAAGAACCACATTTATTGGACTCTTTTGTTCACTTTTCTCCCCAAATATTTATAATAAATAAATGACCCAAAATATTTAAACCTATTGTTAACTGTTGGATCGTAAAAGATTTGAATAATATATCGGAAAATGATCATGTGACAATTAACATATTATTAATTGTTTTGTATATAAATGCTGAACTAAATAAAACATTTAAAAATCAAAAAACGATCGTATAAGTGAACCCCCCCCCCCCCTCCCTGCATCAAAGGATTTTTCAATGAGTTCTTAAATATTTTGAAAGATGACATCATATTCCAACGACGTCCTTTATGCGTAGGCTGTCTTTTTCTATGAATCACAACGGTATCAGAATAACATTACTAGGGGCCCGGTGTGGCTGTGCGGTAAAGCGCCGTACTCCCATAGCGGAGCTGCGGGTTCGAGTCCCGCCCTGGGTGGTGCTTTTCTTTCGTAGGAGAAGTTTCACCCAGTGCCATGGGTGTTAGTATGGGCAGTATAGGGCTTCAGTGGAAGCCTTGAAGTCCCCAAAAAAAAAAAAAAAAAAAAAAAAAAAAAAAAAAAAAAAAAAAAAAAAAAAAAAACATTACTAGGGATCAGATTCATATGTACTTACATATATTTTTCTAGGCAATGGACAGACGTTTTTCAACTAAAAATGTTAAGCCGTATGTTGACGCTTTTTAAGCCGTTTGAGCTTACTTTTATTTCACATATTTGGATGTTATTGCAGATTTATACATATTCCATCAAAATAATTACATATGTAATCAAAATAAGTACATATTTTTCATTTTGGGCATATTTTCATGATTTGAAAGAAACTTTGAACTATGATTCACAGACTGTAGGGCTGTGAATCATAGTGGTTACAATGGTTATTGCATTACAGTGAATGCTTCTAAACAGTGATTGGCACTTGTTAGTGAAGCATCATTGTCTTTTCATTCAACTCGTTCGTTGAAGTGTCCAATCATTCATTTCGTCCGGTCACCTAGTGTATTCTTTTTTGGGTGAAATGCCACGAACATCGGCCTCAAACAGACAGCTGGTTGCTAAATATCTTCGCGAGTAACCCTCAGAACTTTTTCGAAGAGCTAAAGACATTTTGTACTCCACAGATTGTGATGATGATGAGCTGACAGAAGTACTGAGCAAGAACAAAGGGTGGGAGACCATCTGCCAGATTTCTGATATTATCCGAGGAACAGAATTCATCTCTGAAGATGAACGTGTACCCTTACCCCCAACGAGATAACTTCTTCCGGCAAGGCACCTATAACATCTGTAGATGTTGAACGATCTTTTAGTCGTTACAAATCCATCCGACGCCCAGATCGTCGCTTCACATTGCGACATTTGAAATTCCATGTGGTTGCAAACAATTTTGAAGAGTGAAGTTTTCAAAATTGAAAATTAAAACATAATTTATTATTATAAGTTGTAAAAATGTTCTTTTCTTGTATAAATCATTATAACGTGTAGACAAAAGAAAAAAAAAACCATTTTCATAAAAAACAATGTCCATTCTACTTAAATATTTTAAGAAAATCACATATTTTAATTAAATATTTGGCATTTTTAAATACATAAAAATCCGATCCGTAATTATTACTGTTACAGTCTATTGAATAAAAAAAGCGAATATTATGGTTTGTTTATAAAAAAATTTATAAAGAAAGCGAATATTATGGACGCTATCTAGAGGAGTTACCTAGGAGTGAATCAAATGAGTGAAGAGTGCTTTGTTTTCTACTGAAGTGGAGGCATTTCGTCTAAATAAATATCAGCAATGTTGAGCATTTTCACTCGGTAGATGTCTTGTGATTTGAGTTGTTCCCTGATCGATAATAGATTGCTTGGGTATATCCAGGGAGTATATTAGAGAGGCTTGTGCTCCACTCGAAATTATTAATCGAAAGTACTGAAATTTGAATTATTTTAATAAATAATGTAGGACTCCATGGCTGCGGCAGAAAGAAGTCTAGTGAGGGGAGGAGGTTCAGAGGCAACCATTATTTTTTGTCAAGAATAACCTGACATTATTCTTAACCTCCTCTGTATGCGCCTTTGGATGTTTCAGGCATATGGGATGGGTATCATTTATCTTTTTCAGTTTATAAAATAGCAATGACTATTGCATCACGCCACCCATTGCATCACGCATTTGCTAGTAAGCAAAAGTGATTGTAATAATGAAGCGACCACTGTTTGGTGCTATTACAAGTTTTTTTTAGATCTAATTCAATTTAAGATCAAACAAACTTTTTTAAATCATATTATAATCTTTCATACTTTTCAGTAGGGATCAAATGAAACAGTTAACTCTCTTCATTTAGAAGTAAAAGTTTAACTTTTATTAACATGTGCCGATCCATTAAAGTATATTTTTAACTTTACTACTTTTAACTACTTACTACTACTTTAGACTTTTGTTTTGTTAAATAAAACTTCTAGTTTTATAAATAAAGTTATCGCTAAGAGGTTATGGATAAAAGTTTTTTCAAACTGTTAAAGTTGGGACTTTTTGTAAAATGTTATGTATGTGTGTATATGTATACACACTCACACACACACACGCACGCACGCTCGCACGCACCCACGCACGCACACACACACACGCGCATATATAAGTTTCTATCCTCGCTTTATTTTCAGTATATATTCGAGTTCCCATTTGAAAGCTATTAGTTTACAAGGATCCTCGTTTTATTTTTATTCTTTAAACATAAGTGTATTGTGCTGAAATCTACAATTATAAACTAAAATTTATTTTTAATTGAGCATTCAGTTAATTTTATTTCTTCCTTATTTTATTCCTTAATTTTTATTAGTAAATACAGTACGGTAAATTTATAACAAATTTTTGATTTTACAAAAGTTCGGAAAATATTTAGTTATCTGATAAAAATTTTATCTCACGCCTGTATCCATCCATTGTGACTTAAAGCAAGGATTATGCAAATATGAAGAAAGTTGTATAGGGAATTATTCAAGAGTTTACGTGAATTGTATCTTTCAGTGAATTGTCTCTGTACCTGTGTTACTTTAATTTTTGTTTTTAAATTCATAAATATCTATAATCATTACACGATTGATATTGACGCAATTTATTTTTATTTTTTTATTTTTTTACTTTACTTACGCACTATTACAGTGATTCTCTGAGAGAATTGGTATTTTTTCTAAAAAAAAAAAAAAAATCTTTTTTATTTATTTTTAATTTTATTCTTTTTCTCCTGATTTTTTTTTTTTAGAGAAACCTAGGTCCAAGTTTTATCAGAAGTGCTCTATATTGAGTTGTATTGATTTTTTATTGAGTACAATTTCTTAATGTATGTAAGAAAAGTATAGTAATGAATGTTTCTTTGCAGTAAGGGGTATTGTAATGGCAATCTAGGATATGGGGCTTCTTAAAGAAAACTTAAAATACCCTAACTCTGTTTAAGGAAAGGTCAGATGGGTTGCGGTAAGATGTACGTTGATTAAACAAACACAGTAAATTATAACTAGAAAAATGCCCATCCCTAATCCTCAATGTTTCATTCACCGAATAGTAATTATAAATTAATGGTTAAATTTTTGTTGCTTATCGTTTTCAAAATGCTTATCATAATTTCCAATGTGATCACTTCGACTAGTGTTGAATGGACAGGAAATGTAATTTTTAAAAATTTAATCTTTTCCCCACCTCGTTACCATATAAATGGTACGCGACGAATACATTCTACATTTAGATGCATACCACATCATACAGGGATCGCACAGTGTCTTATAAATTTATTTTTATTGGTATAAAAAGAATATGTATATGATTTATTATCAGGCCACCTCTAATTTAAAATTCTCGCAAAGAATAAACTGCAAAGAAAAAAATATATCAATTTCATTGTTGTTTTATTCCAATTAATTTTGGATTCATTGTATAACAATCAACAGCTGACATACACCGCATTGTTGTCTTGTCAAAGAACACCCGTAAGTGGATACGGGTATGGCTTCAAGAATCGAAGAATGTTCCCACATTTCGGCCAATATAATCGTTTTTATGCTGCTTGGTTTGGATTCTTTTCAACATTCGGTCGTAAAAAGTTATTCTACTATCTTTAGATTAGTTTTGTCGTCTAAAAATTTGTACATAAAAACGTATTAAGGCAACATGTGGACTCAATGATTGACATTACCTGTGGCTCATAAGCCACATGTGTCGAGATATGGCTAATTTATTCCAAGGTTATTTGATTTGCTTTCCTACCGGCTATCCTCTTTGTTATATTTTAAATTAATTTTTAAAATAAATAAATAATAAGTAAATAGTCATGTAAATATTTACTTTTCAATTTATTTCCATCTAACATATTTATATTAGGTACATGAAACATATATTAATACCTTTTAATCATTTGCATTAGCTAATTACCGTAATCAAGATGTGTAGACAAAAAACCTTTTCCACTTCACCAAAATTCAAACTCTTTTTCACGTACAATGTACACTACCTGATATTATGGTAAAGCGCACATTGAACTGTGCCACGCAGGCGACGCAGAGCAGAGCAGGGCAGGCGGCACGAAAAAAAAACTGCGTCGCACAGTTGACCGCGCACATAGGAGAGCAGTTTCTGTGCCTTAGTTTTTCGAAGGCAGGGGCTTATATTGTGAAAGTATGTTAGATTTCTTGGATTTAAGCTCAGAACATAATTCGGATGTAGAGTTGGAAACAAAAAAAATTGCTATATCAAAAGTCATGATAAACAAATTTGTGATAAATGCGTATATGGAGAAAAGACCAGAAGACGAAAGAATTCGCACACAGTTTTCTTAAAATAACTATTTCCGGTGAAGCTCATACCATTACATTGAAGTTACTATTTAGTCTGAGAGATCCAATTCTTAAAATAATAACTAATCGTGATGTAAAAAAACATGTAATGAGGGCTAAGCTCTAAGTTTGTAGAAGCTTGTTCCTTATAGCATATTAGGCTCAAAATCATTGCGTCTGCAATGCTTAAAATCCTCTTGTACGATTTTAACAACATAATATCATTATGTTATAAATTTTTATTAATTTCTTCTTTATTTTTATTAGAAATTTATTTTAATGTATTTCCGATTTTATTTATTTAATTAATGAATATATTATTCACTATTTTGTATACTTTTAATTTGTTATAAATATTTACTTTTGTTTTTCATATACATTTTCTCTTTCATTATCCACTAATACTTTAATTATTTGGCCAGTTGTAATTTTATTTTTTGTTCTAGTCAGTTAATTCCTAAGGGATCTCGTCTCAGAATAAAGTTTATTTTTTCTTCTACTCTATTCTGTATGACGATATAAATAAATTATGTAGAGATTATCAAAGAGAGGTTATATTTACATCAAATTTCTTATTAAAAAAGTTCCTATCCAGACATGGTCTACTTGCCACTCTTTTCGATTAATCGCGGTTTTTAGTTTTTTAAATTGCAGTTTTCTTTTTACTCAAATATATTTATAAAAAGAAGAAATATACATTATTTGTTTTTAATCAACATTTCCATTAACTAAATTTCCATAAAGCCTATCTTTTTTTTTCGGTGAAATAAAATCAATCAAATTTTCCTGAGATCAATTATATATTATCTCTAGTATCTATTAGAGCAAGTAGTATCTATGATCTCTAGTATCTATTAGAGCAAAACTTGTTTTTCTATTTTTTCAACGTGTCACGGTAAGACGAATAAAAACCTGAATAAGGTATCACAAATAATATAACAATATTAAAACTATTAAAGCAAAAGTATCTACTTTTCGAACTTCAGATAGACCCTCATCTAAATTTTAATATATGTATATTTTTTTTTTAAATAATTTTACAAATACATTTTTCATCCTGGAATTGATTAGTTTTAGAAATTCAAAACACTCGTATCATGCACAATTGGAGTAGCGAGAAATTTTAAAAATATATTTCGATTTTGAAATCTAAAATAACAGAATATATTTTTTTAAAAATTGTTGTATTTTTAAAACCTTTTTTTTTCCTGTACTTATCTAGAACACCCTATATTTACATCAGACCTACCTAGCTTCATTAACATGCTTAAGAAATCTCAATATGCGCTCAGCCTATATATATCATGCCACAAAAATAAGAATACATTGAACATACGATTTCGACCCTTTTACTTTTCGAATACCGTATTAAGATTATCATTTCGTGGATAATTAATTATATAATTACGCTTTAAAAAGAAATTATCGATTTAAAGATATATAGTAATTATTAGATTTAAAAAAAAGAAATCTGGTGCGATGCGGGAAACTCACAACATTCGATTACCAACTTATTTAACTTAGAAATTGACATGTTTTAATAAATATCTAAACGCCATTCCTCAAATTCACACATTTTTACACATTCATTAACTTATTTTTGTTTGTATTTGCAATACGAATTCTCTATATTTTATGGAGACAAACAAATATAAAGCATATAAATGTGGAAACATTTGTGAAGTTGAGGAATGGCGTTTTCATATTATCAAAACACATCGATTTCTAATCTAAGCAAGTTTGTAAGTGAAAGAAGTTTGGTGCGCGCATCACACAAGATTTTTTTTATTTATATTCGCTCTCTAAAGTACACAAAAGATTTTATTGTTAAATTAAGGTTTTCACTTGTTATAATTCGGCAATGCAAGCATAATACTCCATCGCGTCGGGTTTTATAATTCTCTATTTAGCTGTTGAAAACTTTATTTAGTTACCATGGAAACAATTTCCGTTAAATATGTATGTTTCAAAACATTTTGACAACTCTTTCCCATGAACAAGGATTTAATTAGAAACAATGGCCTGTCATTAAAGACGTACTACGCAAGCGTGGGCTATACGTGTTTTATGAGTTGTCGGAATATTTTTCTTTTTCTTCTATATTTCTTCGGAATTTTATCCTGCACATGTTTACTCGATTTCTTTCATATTTAGCCATTTCTTATTTATTTATAACGAGAAACAGTTAATTTCTGCATATAAACAAAAACAAAGGTACTTTGGGGAAAACCCGTGAAAATGGATAAAATTTATTAAATAAAGTTCCCACTCGGTTTGACCAATTTTGATGACATTTTTGATGTCACATATAAACATACAAAAATTACCCAATTTCAGGCTCTTACGGTTTATAGTTTTTGAGCTAGCCTGTTCACACACACACAGACCATTGAATGGGACCTGGTTATTTGGACTCAGGGGACCCCAAAACGTGTATTTCCATTGAAAACCGAAAGGCGAAATTTTTCAGTAAGTGAAAGTAAAAAATAAGTGTCTATTATTAATGATCTAGTTCGGCCTGGTTCAGTGAGGAGGGGGGTCCTGCGTTAAAACTTTTTTTTAGATTTTTGAGGGTTTATTATTATGTTATAAGACACGGGTAGGTTTTGAAAACTATTCTATTCAGTACATTTTGTTGTTTGTTGGATTAACATCCCTTAATCGGACGATGCTACAATGGGAGTCCTAAATTGTGCCTATCCAGGTATAATTAGAATAGGGATTATTAACGAGTACCTGACATCTTTTGTAAAGGCTCGGGACCTCCATTTCACGTCCTATCCGTGGACGGCATAGCTAGGATTTTTACTCCCTAGGGCCACCACGGGACGTAAACCCGCGACCTTAAGTATTATAGGTTGCCATGCTAACCACTACACCACAGGTGACTGTAAGTTTGAACTTACAGTACATTTTAAACTTTAGATTATAAATTGTTTTTATCTCATTAATATTCTTCTTCTTCTTCAATAATAATAATAAAACCTTAATTGGCTTTAGGAACCTCCATTTTTTTTTTTTTTTTTTATGTCTTTACTTATTAAATCTATGTCTTTAATTGCTCATTCAGAAAGAAATTGGTTTTAAGAACCATTACAAAAGGCTTTAATTATTTATGGATAATGAAGTTGTAAAAATAAATTTCTTACGTAAAATTCTTATGAAATTTTTGGAATTTTGTTATTTTTCTTTTTTTATGTTTTTTCAACTCTGTAAAATAAATATCTTAGTTAGTTTTATTAGGATTCATAGTACCTACAATCTAAAAACCATTGAAAGTCACATTTCACCCTAGAATGAGAGTGATTATATAGTATTAAGATGGATGCTAATTACAATTCATACTATATTTATTTGAAAAATGTATTAACAGAACAAATAAAATTAAATCAAAATAAACCCTTTAAAAATAAAATAAGTTGGGAGAGAAATGCTTTTTTTTTTAATAAGACGTAGTGCTGCCCAAATACATTGGAGTGCTATAACGTATAGCGTAACAATCAACAAAGAATTTCATATATATAATTAAAAACCGATTTTCTCATTATCAACATCCAAAAGGTATTTCATGACTCATTATTTGATAGTTCAAAGATCACACATATGTTTTATACATTTATCTGTTTGCATTTCCTCCTTGTTATCAGCAGCTGGCTGTTCTCTAAATGCCCCTAATGCTATTGTTGTACTTTCCTTGATTTAGTTACATTAATATGTAACAAAATAAATTCACGGAAAATCTTCTAGTATTGTTACTTCCTGAACACTGATGGTTACTTCTCTTTATTATTTACATACCAACAGCACCGAGAAGCTTATTATATTCCTAGAAATGTATTCCGAAAATTCTAGTTATTTTTTACATTTTTCTTTTTAATTTACTTCAATTATATTCTACAAGACAATACTGAAACCCACCAGTACCTGCTTAGATAACCTGTGTAGAACTGCTAAATTTACTTACATAAAATAAATCTGATCCCAGAACTTCGGAATAAAGTTCTTCGAACGATACCTTATTATTTCTGCAGTTAACTGACACAGCATGCGATTTCTCTTGCACACAGCCCCTTAATCCTCATCGAGGTTAAAATGGCAGTGCTTATGCGAGCTTTCGCACATAATGGATGACAGATTAGATGCACTGATAATATTTGTATGAATCAGCTAGTTTACTTATTCAGCACCAGTATTTGCTGACATGGCTAATCGGAAGTATCACCTAGTTTGTTAGCTGGATATTGAAACAGTTTTCTAATAAATTTTATAAGCTGTTCTAGCTACACCTTTCAGCTTCTTGGCAAAAATTCATATTACTGATTATCAGTAATTTTATTTTATTATTGTCATGAACTTCTTTTTATAATCAGCGTCAAATCGAGATATACAAGTATTTGAGTCCCAACTAATATTAAGCTGAAGAGCTCAAGCTAAGCGGTATAAAATTTAAATGATTAAAAAAAATAACCACATATCATCAAATTCACACCTTTAATTATTAGCATCTTGTTTACCATTCTTGTTTTTCTCCTATGGTTTTTGAATACTATTACTTATGTTTTTGGTACATTCTCGGCAGACGACTGAAATTGAAATACAAATCTATATAACAAACATCTACGTCAATTAAAAGTAAAAAGAAAACAGTGTAGTAGTAGAAATATTTTCCATAAAAGGATCGAAAATAGTTTTATGGTTGAAAAAAGAAACTTTTAATGACTAAGACAGTGGTATATTGTCACAGACGTTTGTCCAACATTTGTGATCCACTTTTAACCAGCTGTTTAAAAATAGCTAGGTCGCGATTTGCAAAATATCTGACCCCGAAATATAAATAAGTTGACACAACAAACACAACTTCCCACTTTGCATCATGGTCACGATTTGTATTCTAATTGAATGAACCTACTGAAGCTCTAATAAGCAATCAAAATATACATGCTGTTTGATTTTAAAATCTCAACTACAAGAACGTAAAAACATAGGTCTGCTAAAAATAATTCCAATTGTTTAAAAGCAAAACTAACTATTTTTTTACTTTCACTTACCTATATATGAAATATATAGTAAGTGGAAGTATTGCGATCGTGAAAATTTTCGACTTCCGGTTTTCAACGGAAATACACGTTTTGGGGTCCCCTGAGTCAAAATAACCAAGTCCCGCGAAATGGTCTGTGTCTGTGTCTGTGTCTGTGTCTGTGTCTGTGTCTGTGTCTGTGTCTGTGTCTGTGTCTGTGTCTGTGTCTGTGTCTGTGTCTGTGTCTGTGTCTGTGTCTGTGTCTGTGTCTGTGTCTGTGTCTGTGTCTGTGTCTGTGTCTGTGTCTGTGTCTGTGTCTGTGTCTGTGTCTGTGTCTGTGTCTGTGTCTGTGTCTGTGTCTGTGTCTGTGTCTGTGTATGTGTATGTGTATGTGTATGTGTATGTGTATGTGTATGTGTATGTGTATGTGTATGTGTCTGTGTCTGTGTCTGTGTCTGTGTCTGTGTCTGTGTCTGTGTCTGTGTCTGTGCCTGTGCCTGTGCCTGTGCCTGTGCCTGTGCCTGTGCCTGTGCCTGTGCCTGTGCCTGTGCCTGTGCCTGTGCCTGTGCCTGTGCCTGTGCCTGTGCCTGTGCCTGTGCCTGTGCCTGTGCCTGTGCCTGTGCCTGTGCCTGTGCCTGTGCCTGTGCCTGTGCCTGTGCCTGTGCCTGTGCCTGTGCCTGTGCCTGTGCCTGTGCCTGTGCCTGTGCCTGTGCCTGTGCCTGTGCCTGTGCCTGTGCCTGTGCCTGTGCCTGTGCCTGTGCCTGTGCCTGTGCCTGTGCCTGTGCCTGTGCCTGTGCCTGTGCCTGTGCCTGTGCCAGTGCCTGTGCCTGTGCCTGTGCCTGTGCCTGTGCCTGTGCCTGTGCCTGTGCCTGTGCCTGTGCCTGTGTCTGTGTCTGTGTCTGTGTCTGTGTCTGTGTCTGTGTGTGTCTGTGTGTGTCTGTGTCTGTGTGTGTGTGTGTGTGCGTGTGTGTGTGTCTGTGTGTGTGTCTGTGTGTGTGTGTGTGTGTGTGTGTGTGTGTGTGTGTGTGTGTGTGTGTGTGTGTGTGTGTGTGTGTGTGTGTGTGTGTGTGTGTGTGTGTGTGTGTGAACAGACTAGCTCAAAAACTATAAACCGTGCGAACCTGAAATTGGGTATTTAGAGTATGTATAAGCCCGCGATGTGACAGCAAAAATTTCATCAAATTTGCTCAAAGGGAGGGGGTACTTTATTTAATAACTTTTTAAGTTTTTTTCGATTTTATCAAAAACGGCTCTAACGATTTTGATTAAACTGAGTATTTGATCTATTTATATGACTGTAAATATTTCATCAAAATTGATCAACCGGAGGGGGGACTTTACTTAATAAATTTTGTATCATTTTCACATGTTTTTTTTATTTACTCAAAAACGGTTTTAACGATTTTGATCAAACTTGGTATTTGATGTATTTATATGCCCGAGATATGACTAAAAATTTCATCAAAATTGATCTACGGGAGGGGGGACTTTACTTAATAAATTTTGTATCATTTTCACGGGTTTTTTTTTATTTACTCAAAAACGGCTTTAACGATTAACAAAAATAAGATATGAATGTAGAAAAATGTGTGACTTTGGGAAATGATATTTAGCAAAACACGTCAATTTCTAATCTAAGTAAGTTGGTAAGTGAAAGTTGTGTGTTGCGCGCAAGCACCAGATTTTTTTTCTTGCTGGGGGAAACACTTTAATTAATTAATACATTTATAGATTTATAATACCTTTAGGTAAGAAAACTTATAACGGGCCTCAGTAATTATTTAATATATAGATTGAAGGTCATTTTAGAGACAATTTCAAGCGGACAAATAATTGATCCCAAAAAATATGACCAATGTGCAATGGATACTGGTCGCCTATATGTCAGTTTATACACTTGGTACCCAATGACCCCAGAAAGGCAAAATGTTCTTATTCATGATGCAGCCATGATAAAAAAAAAATGCATTGTTGTCTATAGAGCAGTCTATTTCGAATAGGCCGAGGAAGCTCAAAATGAACATTTTCGAGCATACCGTCAAAACTTCACGTAAAATTTATCCAGAGAAAGCTGAAAGGTAAATATTTTTAATCGATTTAAGTTATGGTCCACTCTTAACTGACATAAGGAAAGCAAAAAAAAAAATTAAATCCTTTTTCCCGAACCCATTAGACTCATTATGCGAAGCCAAATGACATTGATGAAGATGATTCTCCGAGCTCGAAGATTCAATTGTTTTGTTGACTAATTAAATAATGAACAGTAAAAGGTTTTTTTTAATTTTTTTAAATAATCACTTAGAGAAGATAAAAACCCAAAATATTTTTGGCAGCCTAGATCATTACAATACCTCTATGTGCAGCGGTTCGGAGGGCAATTCAAATGTACCAGTAGATGGGAGTCTATATGAGGAGACCTTGAAGAGACGCCCCAAGAACGACTTAGCCAAAAGATGGTCATTTCATCATTGAGCAACGTTAACCCTGAATTACTACCCTTCTATTCCCATTGTTTATTACCACCCACACGTCGCACAGTGCGGCAGCCTGTGGACTAATATCCAAAACGCGACTATTTTTTCCAACTTGTTTTCCTATAGTAATCCTTTCATAGTGAACCTCAGTAATATGTAATAGGAGTTTGTAATCAAAAGTATAAAAACAAATAACAAAAATCTTGCTTGAACAATAGTAGATTACATATCAGTCTCAACGAAACAACTTCAATTTATTCCAACCTTCTTTCTGCGCAATTAGAACAAGATTTGTGCGAATTTTCGCCATAGATGTACTTCCATGTGGGACCTTCTGAGTCCGAAAGCTGAAGTGGTTGTCTATGTATAACGATATAACACCATATAGATAAATATAACCCCAATAAACCTGTACCACTACGACCCATGAAGGGTCTTGGGTTCAGTACTATGTAAGGAAGCACTGTTTCTTGGTCAATAGGCGTGCAAGGAGGTGATTTTACCGTGATTACGCTCAACCCCCCTTAATTTTTCAATAAAGCCACTTTATAGAGAGAGGCTGGGTAAGCCCCAGGAGGGCCTCTCGGCCTACGAGACGAACTGTGGCAGAATAATATAATATCCAAACCAGATTCGAACTCGGGACCGTGAGCACAGCAATTCACTGCCTTACCAATGAGCTACCCCACTCCCTAAACCCAATAATTAATTATTTAATTCCTCAGAGCATAAATCTCTGAGAGCAGAGTTTTTCTTTTCTTACATTGTTAATTTGTCATGTTCAGCATTGAGTCAAGCTTAACCTGTATACTCAGGATGACAGGGAAAGATTTTGGAGAAGAAAGAGTTGCAGTCAATGAACATCGCTTAAAAGGTCAGTTTTAGAGTAAGGGACCATTATCACATCAGTATAATGGACAGTATCAGTATAAGAGACCATTTAGAGAGAACCTGAGAAGGAATAGACGGTACTGCGGAAAAAAGTTTACTTGATTTATGTTAAAAATTCTAATGAAGCAAAATTGTATTTTAGTAGCTATTTTGATTAATAATTTTTTTTATAAAGATACGTTGGTTTTTTTTGTGTGGAAATAGGGAAATAAATTAGAATATGAGATGTTTCTATTAGAATATATTGATGTTTCTATTCTAAAATATATTAGATTAGAAATAAATTAGAATTTTTAAATAGGTTTAATAAAAATATATTTGAGATATCAAGGTGCGCGGATTTAGTTTTTTACCACGACACAAATTTTCATCCTGCATCAAAGGCAAGAGGGTGGAAATCGCTTCTATAGTATCGATCTGTGGCTGGGTCCATACCCAGCCAGCAAGGCGTCTGCATTCTGTTCAGTAAGCAAGGTCGTCAGCTGGGCGTCCTTTGAGTGAGATTAGAGAGAGTAGTCCATGTAAAAAACTGTTGTTTACTAGAAACAAGGTTCCCGGTCGAAAGTAAGATTTAGCGCCTTTAAATATCACAGTTTCAATATTGTTATCAGAACAATGCCGCTTAGAATATATCGACTATTTTGGAAAAACAACAATCTTGTCCAATCTGGTCTGTCATGTACTGGAAAATAAAGTTGGACCAACTCATCATGTTACATTTTCTATAAAATGTATACTAAGGAACCCCTATCGATCTTGGAAAATATTATTTTTTAAGAATGCATTTAATTTTTTCCTCAGCACGGTTTAATCTTAGAATTTTTGGGCGCTATTTTTGGGTTTTCACTATTACGAGCAGCATTGCAGTTTTTGTAAATACATACCTGAAACACCAAAATGAGATCAAATTAAAATAAATAATTGACTTAAGATCAGGTGTATAAGTCGTTTAAACAGGATTGCTTAATTAAAAAGGTATTTAAATTGAGGATGCAGTTTAGGTCTGATGTAATGTAATGGTTGAACACTGTTTGATGTTGAAAAGCCGTCAATGGCCCTCAAGGGCGTCCGCTGGATTTCGTCTAGGAGGGGGTCAGATTTTCGCCTAGGAGGCTTCAGGCCGGTAAATTCTTTAATTTTTTTTTAATGATGTAAATCATGAAATATTTAAAAAAAAAAAAAAAAAAAAAAAAAAAAAAAAAAAAAAAAAAAAAAAACTTTTATGTTATATCTCTACATCTATTTTAGACAAAAAGCTGAAACAGGTGCAGTTTTTTTTTTTTAATAGATCCCATTACTTGATTTCACTCTATTAGAGCCAGTAGCGTACATAAATCACTCGGGGCCTCGTGCAATTGAGTGCACTGTGCCTGAACAAAGGTTATAAGAGTTAAAAGTGGTTATTTTAAGAGTTAAGTTAATAGTGATGAAGGCGCTGGTTTTTCTTCCTTGCCAGAGGTAATGACCGCATAAGGGTGATATTTTCCTGAAATGGGATCCCTCTGGATATAGGGGGATCAAGGGGGAGGCTGTGAAGCCCCCCCCCCTTTGCGTAATTTTTGTTGTTTAAAGATAGTATTAACTTTACCAAAAGTAAGGAAGTAGCGTAAAGGAAATATGATATGCGGAACGAGTAAGATGTCAGTTGTAGGAGGGGAAATTTAAGGTAAAAGAGCCTTCCTCCTCCTTTGGGACTGCAGCCACTCTTTACAACCGACTAGATCCACCCTTTCCTCAGGAAAGTGACCGCCCCCGTTTAGTTATTAATTATTACTTACATATCTAGGTAGTAAGGAAAGTTTAAATCAATAAAAGGTGTAAAATGTTTTTCTAAAGTGTTATTGCAACCACTATTCTTACGTAATTATTGAAATAAAAAAGGTACAGTTTCAATTCAGTTTCTTTAATGTCATGCCTTTACTTTCTACTCAAAGTTGAGCGGAAATTACCTTTGCAAACTGTAATAAATTCAAGTTTTTTTAAACACAGCAGCGCACCTTTCTGCTTGAAAAGGTACTACGCGTTCTTATCTTGTGACGTAACACAAGCAACTAATCAACAAGGTTAGTGTCTCTCAGTTCTCTGTCATATCAGCTGAATGTTTGCTGACTCACATTGATCTAGGTGTTGGTTCTAGCGTTTTCAACTTTAAACACCGGTTTGATCGACTCATTTAGATTATTTTCTAATGATATTTCCAGCTTGAAAATATGTATGAAAAATGGCCATTAATTTTTGCATTTATCATCAGTGCTAGTCATTGTACTGCTTTAAGTGTTGATGATGCTCTTAGAACAAAAGAAAGTTATTTTGTGGTGAATCGTTTTGAGGAGAGTGGAATAAAAGAGTTAATTGATCAACATGTGATTAAAAAACGAAATGCTGACCCTCCTTCCAACATTACAGTGAATGTAAGTTTTTCTGTATTATATCTGCTGATTGTTTTGTTGTTCAGGTATTTTTAATTTATTTCTGTCTGTAGAGTACTACAATGTTAAGATTGTTGAAGCCATCTTTTTATTGATAATTGGTGTTCTGTGGTAATGATTCCTTTTCTTTGATATTTTTTAGCCTACTGATTTAAAGGATAATCATCAGCAGCTATTGGTCCATTGGCCTGGTAATGATTCTAATGTTTTTATTTGTCTTGCACGAAATATTGACCCTATAGTTCCTACAAAAAAACCGACCCCTTCTGCTGTTTATGTATCTTATGATTATGGGGTGAACTTCAAAAATCTTACTGATTCATTTACCCTAGACTCTAACGGATCTTATGCTTCCGTAGAAAAATTCTATAACCATCCAAGAAACCAACATTATGTAAGTTAATTATTTAATTTTATTAAGTTATATTTCTCTATGCAGTTAGGTAATTTTTCATTTACCTATTTGCTTTGTTAACAGATGGTGTTCTTGGACAAGTATAACCAAATGTTTTTTGTTACGAAAAATTATGGAAGACAAATCACCAAAGTAAAACCATCATTTCAGCCTATGGAAATCCTATTTTATCCAGAAGATCCTTTTATTTTTCTTGCATATGATGTGAATAAAACTGTAAGTTCTTATAATATTCCACTTTGTTTAATGTTCAATTGATTTAATATGATCTGCAAACTAACTTATTTCCTGTGGGGTGTCTGATTTGTTTTTAACAATGAGTTAAAATTAGTAAAACAGGATTAAAATTTAATATCATTTAACCTTCCTTTATTAAACTTAGGTTAAATAGTAATTATTCTAATAAATATTTTAGGTATGACATTCTAACTACAATTACTTACATTATAGTAATAATTATCAGAACTACATACGGATTAGCTTGTCAGTTTCAAAAAAAATTATTTTTATGTAATTTTTGAATTCTCAGTCTTCCAGTTTATGGTTGTAATTTATGATTTATAAAGCTCCAAGTTACACGGGTTTTACATAGCTACAATACATAAATATTTATTTCTTAATTTTTTTTTTTTGGTTCCCTCATTTGCTGTTATTGTATAACTTGACTACCTCAATAATTAATTGTTACTTTAAGACACTTTCAACATTGTCTACTTTTTGCTGTTAGAGTATCATTTTCTTTTCTTAAGGGAGAACTGCAATATTTTTACATTGAATTATAGTAAGGGAATATTTAGAAATTTTAAGAGTTCAGGAAGTTCTTGAAAAAGAACAGGAATAAATGCTAGATGGACTTGACTGACTTGATTGGTATGACAATAAGTTTACATTGTTGTAGCATATATATATTATCAAATATGCTAATTATACATCAATGCATTGGGAAAGTGATTAAATATTGGGTTGAAGAGCGAAAAACATTTTTGTGCCCATAAAAATAATTTGTGTTTGTAAAAATATGGATATGCCAAAATAAAAATTTTGTTTAAATAAGTACCAAGGGTGATTTCCCCTCTTTCTATTCTTTGTGAAAAAGATAATTGGTTCTATATAACTTATTAACATAAAAGAAGAACAAGAAGCAGAACATAAAGGAAAAATAAGAACCAGATGATTCTGTGGAACTTTCCCATGTCACTTACAATGTTGGTTATTTTATGTTGTTTAATTAATTAGGAAAAAGTATTGTAAATGTTATATGGCAAAAGTTTTAAAGATTTGGCCAATATGAGATGTACATGTGCCTTGCCTATGTAAGTCAGGTAGACGAAAAACATTCCAATTTCCTTTTACATTCAAAGACAGGATATTGTGATTGAAGCAAAATCCTATACAATTTCCCCACTTTTCAATAATTTTCCTCACTTTTTTGTTTGTTTCAGTCTATAATAAATATTACTTTCAATCAACTTATGACATCGTTTTAGTAAAAATTTGTTTAAATTATGGGTTTAAGAAAATTTTATATTCAGCCATTCATCTCCACCCAAATGATATTCTAAGACTCTAAATAATAAAATATGGGTATCATTGAAAGATTAAAGATATAGAAAAAAAAATAATAATGATTTATTAAACGATTTACAATTTGTGCATATGAAAATTGTTTTGAATTGATGTTGATGTGACTGGTATCAAAGAGGAAGGCTTAACTATGCTACACAAAAATGAATAAAACAATAGTGAAGAGAGTGAAAAACAGACATAAACTTGTTATCGTAATCTGTTGTAAGTTGAGTAAGTGAGTTTTAAATACAGATTCAATCTTAGAGTACAAGGAATGGTTTCCTTCCACTGGATTGAAATTCTAAATTAAGATTTATCACTATTGGTAAAACATATTCCAAAATTTGGAGATATATGTTGTTGAGAAGGTTTATCTGCTTATGAATATGCACAGCATTCCCATCTAACAATGTTTTCCCATGAAAGTATAAGAACAAGGCCTGCCACTGTTCTAAAAAGCGAGAGATACAATCATTTATTGACCACCTTGTCTGGCATGGTTTTAATAACTTGTGAGACTTGACTTCCACAAAACTTTGAAAAGTTCAATACTCCTTCAACGTTTTTGAACTATGTGACAGGTAAAAATAAGCATCACACTATAAGGTCTCAAATTCCCTGCGTATTTTTTCACATGTATATGATCCTCAAAAAGTATATTGAACATGTACAAGAAATCGGTATAATGCTACATAACACAGTCAACAGCAGTCAAAACATTTGATTAGTTTAATCAAAAAGGTATTTTTGGTATAATGAAACTCTGCAAAATGTAAAACAACAAAGATGCCACATTGAAAATTTTCCCCACTTTTCATGATCAATGTTTCAAGGAATTCTCCACTGTTGGCAACAGTGATGGACAGGTTGATAGGCTTTAACTATCATCCAGGCTGTGGCAATTTTTTCCTTTCCAAAGCAAACTGACATTCCTTTACATTCTACCTTAGTCATCATCCTTCTACTCCTATAATTCATAGTTGTGGTCCTTTTCTTCTTCCTTGGGCTAATGCTTGTTTCCCATCGATAGATATCCCTGTCAGATGAAATTCATTTTCATTGTAGTTGTAAAACCATTTGGATCCACACACCATTTTTGTTCCAGTTTTATAAAACTCTAATAAAACTAGAAATGAAATTGTTTTTCAGTTAAAAAGAATGATTAAAAGTTTAAAACTGGTTAAACTTTTTGCTATTTCAAGCTTATGATAAAAAAAAAAAAATCTATTTTGATTCTATTCCTACCATCATTTATTAATTGATTTGTTATCTTTAATGTCTTATATATTAATTTATAGAATTGATTTTCTTAATTCTGGATTACATTATATTAAATTTATTTATTAGAGTTATAATACTTGTTATAGCTATGGATAACACGTGATTTTGGAGGTTCCTTTTCTGTTGTTCAAGAATTTGTGAAATCATATTACTGGGCTGGACGGTGGACTGGAACTTGGGCCGATACTCCTACTAGATCTTTACTTGTAAGTAACCTTCAACATTTTATAGCAATTGAACTTAAATAATATAGGAATTTAAAAAAAACAATTATTTATATAAATAATAATTAAAGAGAAGAGGACTTGAAAGCTATAAAATGTTTATTTTACCCAGAATATTTTTACCAATTTTTATGATTTCAGGTTCAACGAATAGAGCCTTCTGGAAATACAACACTTCTTGCCCTTGGGGATTTAGTTACAAGTAACCAGCCTAGTTTAACTGTAAAAATGCATAACATTGAGCAGTTCACTTTAAATGGAGATTTTATATTTGTTACCAGAAGACTGTCCCCGGTAAGTAATGTCTTATTTAAAAAAAAAATAACATCTACGGTACTTCTATGAAAATTAATATATGAAAGATTAAACTAGTAAATGTAATGGCACATGACTCAAGAATGCAAAAAAAAGCTATGGCTCTAACATACTCAGCCATCATGGCCCCTATATTATTTTTTTGTAATCAAGTTTCCTATACATGCCTGCAATTTCTGTGTAGTTCTATGATTTTTCTTCAGCATAGTCTTGATTCTGTGATGTTTTATTTATAAGTATATATATGTGTGTGTGCGTGTGTGCGATTAATTTTATATATACACTTATTGACAAAATAAGAAATACTAAAGCTAATAACCCTCCTATAAGCCCATGACTGGCCTCAGTAGGGATTCGAACCTGGTTCTCCCGCATCAAGTGTGATGTGCTAACCACTGCGATGTGCTAACCACTGCACAAAAAAAATTTTTATAAAAAAAAAAAATAACCCTACTTCGAACACTAGGAACCAGTACAAATAAGTGCTCTAAAAACTATGAAATAAATACCTTCTTATTTTTATGAATACACAGCAAAATTGAAAGCCCAAAAATATAAAAAACGGAAAAATGCAATGTAATGAATAATTTTATTTTGATTTATACGAATATACACTAACTGTTTATAAAAATTATTAAAATTTAAAATTCCAAATACTAGAAATTATGAAAATCTTCTAAATGGATCTTCCCTTCTCATCTATTGATTATAATGTCTACCGTTTTTCAATGAAATCGTAATCAGTAGCATGTCATTTAGAAATCACATGAAGATTTTCTAATTTGACACTACCTTCGAAAAGTTGTGTTGTATTGAACATAGTATATAATAATTTTTATCAAGAGTGTATATTCGTCCAAATCAAAATAAAATTATTCCTTTTATTGCACTTTTCCACTATTTATGCCAGTTTCAATTTTGCTGTATATTCAAAAAAAGGAGGTATTTATTTCATACTTTTTAGTCCATTTTTTGTAGTGGTTACTAGTTTTCGAAGTCGGTTGATTTTTTTTTTTTTAATATAAACTTTTTTTTTTATTTCATACTTTTTAGTGGCAGTAGATAATTTGTGAAAAGCAATACATTGGTTTCTAAAAAAATTTCGAAATGCTACTTTTTTTTCAGATTTTAAGTGTATTTTGTATTTGTTTCCGGTTTTCAAATTGTTTTTATTTGGTTCTCCTTCTCATTACAAGTGTAGCCACATTACAGGTGTAACCAAACTATTCTATCCATGGATGGAAGGACGAGATTTATTCCGTGGGTCCGTTCCGAAATAACAGTCAACCCACCTAGGTCGCGTTTTACTACATTCGCCTATCACGGGCCTATATATTTAATTATATTTAAAAAAAAATAGTTATATTAGCCCTTTAACCGGGGAGTTCCCTTTTAAATTACGCATTCTACAACGGGCGCGAGCTCTTTCACTAGGACGTGTATATACGTCCCGCCCGGTGCAATGTAACTTCATATTATTATTATTTTTATTTATGCTTAAAATAAATTGAAAGGCTATGGAATATATTCGTTTCAGTTTATTTATATATAAACCATAAAGGAAAACACAAAATGACAAACAAATAGTAAGGAATACCAACAAAAATATAAAAGTATCGAATTAAGAAATTATAAATTTTACAGCCTTAACCAATATAAAGAGTACAAAAGTTATATATATAAATATAAATTAAATATACTATTATTATAAATATTATAAATTATATATATATATATATATATATATATATATATATATATATATATGTATATATATATATATACATATATGTAAATTCACGTCGTTACATGTATCGATGACTAATACCTCTGTTGTATGAAAATATAAGTCCCACCCGTTCCAGGGCACATCATATATTTCAAGGACGTATTTATACGTCCTGCCCGTTGGCGCTGTAGTTTAGGTTGGACGCCTATATACGTCCCGCCCGGTTAAAGGGTTAACAGTCCCTTTTTCAATTTTATGAATACACACGGAAAAGTGAAAAATCTAATGTGGTATGTACATTACACAGCTTTCAACACCCTCCCTACTTTGACTAGAAATAAACATTTTCTTTTAAAGACCAATGTTCTATTGGGAAAGGAACACATAAAACTTGTTTCCACTATGACAAACTTTTTCCTTTGCGAAATATTGTCATCAGTACTTGTCATTTACGTAGTTACATCTGTGTGCCGAGAGGTGTTTGGTTTGTTCTGCTGTCACATAAATCCGCCCACTCCAAGATGAAGTAGGTACATTACTGAACAAGTTACTGAACAGTTTATATTTTGGTCATTTTTCGGCAAGATATCATGAATGGGGCATCAATGAAGATGGTTATATGTCTTTTAATAATAAGTTGGAATGTAATTTTTGAATTATGATCGCTTGAGTATTCTGCAGTATTATATACTGCTCCGGGAGGGACCTTTAATATTTCTTTATTTAAATCTATTGTCGGATAAGTAGTGATTAAACTACATCTTATTTCCAAAAACATTATTGGATTGCAGTCCACACAGCAAAAAAGCTGCAGCCATAAAATTTATTAGTATCAAAAAGGCTGCAAGGAAGCAACAGGGTTTTGGGACTTATTTTATTGTTAATTTATTATTACAAAGGATATTATAATTCTCGATACTTCAGTCAGTACTGGTTTAATTAAAAAATATTTCTTGGTTGAGTCAATTGTGTTCCTCGTTCCTTTAGATGAATTGGTGAATAAACTTAACAGCGAAAAACTAAGAATAATATCCTTCATAATAAAAAATTATTCAAGTTTGAATAATTAAAACATTTTAATTTGAACAATTAAAAAATTGTCAAAATGGAGATATCAATTTTTTTATAGTATTTATTGATGGATGAACATCGGCAAATGTTAATATTTTTATTTCTTTTTTAAATATTGTAATATCTGTGTATAAGAAGTGTCCTAGGAAAATTTTTATTTATTGGGAAATATAATACACCCAATAGACGTTAGTTATTTTGTCATTATCTGAGATGATTACTGCCTCGAATGCTAAAAACCCATAAATACATCCAAGCCAGACTCCCCTAAGTCCATTTTCATATTCTGTTTCAATAAAAACGATTTATTCTACTAAATTGCAGTTAATTCATAGGAAACAGTTACAGTACATAATTGAGGCAAGTAAATGGAAAAGTGCAAAAAATAAAAAAAAATAAAAATTAATTGGAAAATGAATAATGGAAATAATTCCTAATAAGTACTTATCTTAAAGATTTTTCATCTGGAGTATCCTATCTAGACAAAAGCAAATCTTGTAAGTGCCAACAGCTAGGGACATTATCGTAACATACAAAAAAATAGGACAATTAGCAATCATAGATGGAATTGGAGATGGAACAAACTTTGAAATTATTTAGTAGAACGTATTTATCTCATGACTGGACATGTCCCTAATATTTTTTTCTTAATTTTCGACCTGCATTTCATCTTAGATAATAGTTTTTTGTTTTCTCAAATACAATAATTTGGTATTTATATATTGATATCCGACAGTGACTGAGTGTATCAGGAGGTGCCTGAATCTTTTGTAAAGGGGCCTAAATCAAGTGAAAATAAGCTTTACCAGGAAATATTGTATTCCTATTTAATGTATATAGCGAGTGGAATTTGGATATCAAAATCTAATTTAAATCAATAATGGCTACAATTTAAATTTAAATGGTCCTTCGGAAACTTGAAGAAGTCTTGAATTCTGCTTTAAAAAGGGTTATCAATACTTGGCCTTTCTTGGAATTCCATGAATTTTGTGAATCTTATGATAATGTTGTCCATCTGTCGATTAGACCAACATTTAGTATGTTTTACTATTATCAGTGTTTTCTAATGGCTTTAATCTCCTTAAATACAAAATAATCTTTTAAATAACCTAAAAAATGTTCTTGAGTCTCATTTCTTGGCAAAATTTTCCACGAACAGGGTATAAACTACAATAACTTTGGCCATAACCTTAACAAAGTGTTTCATTTTTCACAAAACAACAGCGATATTATATTCTGCTGATATTATATATCTTTATTTAAATCAGTGGTGAAAACGTATATAACATTGTGTATAGGTTTATTCAAACAAGCACTTAAAACACGTCGATAATTTGTAAAATACTCATGTTCTCCCCCCCCCCCCCCCCCCCACTCTTTGGATTTGATTTTGAATTTGATTGTTTGGTATTCCCACTCGATTCATTGAGCATTAAATCACTACTGAGCATTGTTTAAAAACAACCAATCAAATTTAGAATAAAAAACATGGGGGAAAGACCCCTGCAGTTCGTTACTTATCGACATGTTTCAATAGCTTGTTGGAGCATACCTTGGTTATGTCATGCATTATGCCATACATTTTTCCAATTCCTAAGTGAACATGATGAGTGATAATTAAATAATTATTTTCATATCTTTCCACGATAAATTCGTAAATAAAAAATCGAGAACCCAAAAAAAGGTTTCATGGGACCACCTCAGGAAAATAGAAAAGAAAGAAAGAAAAGAAAAGAAAGAAAAAAGTAATTTTTATTCTGAGACATTAAGTCCCCTAAGAATAACAGACATGAACAAAATTAATGGCCATTTGTCTGGCTACTTAAAGGAAATACAATGAAAAATAAAGAATTAAAATACAAAGTAGACACAAAAAATAAAAATAATAAAATAAAAATAACTGAAACAGAATATTGTAAGAAGAAATAAAAAATAAACATTTGGATGTTAAGTACAAAACTTTGATCAGCTTTTGAGCTTAAAAGGTATAAAAAAAATCGTATAGATATGTCCTCACTATTGCTTCACTATTTACATATTTACGGGAGATTGGAGATTCAGGAGGTGATGGAATAGTTGGGTTTTAAAGGAGGTGAGGGATGAAGTGTTTCGGATGGAGACAGGTAATGAATTCCAGAAGGTGGCAGCACGGATGATAAAGGATTTTGTGAAGGAGGCAGATCGGTAGAAAGGGATATACAGGTTAGAAGTTTGGGATCTGGTGTTTAGAGAATGTATGGAGGAGCATGGTGTGAACAAACTTAGGATATACGGAGGTTTCTTGGTTCTAAAGGTTCGGGAAAGATAAACACCTAGTTCGGGAAAGATAAACACCTAGAAAATACTGTAAAAGACGCAAAAGGTTTCGTTTTGATTGGTCCATCCATCTCGTAGTAATCAGTGAACATATATAGAAGAAAAAAAAGCCACACATGTATCGAATTGAGTAACCTCCTCTTTTGAACTTAGTTAAAAATAAAAGAACAATTATTTCAAAATATTTATTGTAATATTGATTAAATATTTTTGTGAGTGTTTTTAAGGTTTTCGGAAGTGTTTTGTGATAAATTTTGTAATTGTTGATTAAGTTTTTCTATTCACTTTCGAAATTAAATAAATTATGATTAGGTACTTCGAATTGATATTTTGGTTGCCTGGCCTTTTTTTTCCAGACGGTTATTACTTTTTATTTCAAGGTCGCTAATTAATTTCATTTTATTGTTACTACTGAAGTCCGATGCAATGTAGGGAAGGTTCTTCCATTAGGTTTTCTTAAATGTTAATTCTAAATTTAATATTTGATTTTCCATCATGCATGTGCAATTTTATTATTATTACTTTGGAAGTTTTCTGCACCTCTAATATCTGACCCACCGAACGAAGAAATTCGAAAAGTTTAAATCACACTTTATATGCACTCCTCTCCTTACTTAAAGCCAAAATAGAATTTTTTCCCCAAAAGTATAACACCCATGTCATAATAACAGACCAGCATATTGAAAACATCCGATAAATTAAATGAATTGATATTTGGTCTCCCAAACCGAAATACAAAATAGATATTTTCCAAAACTGCACTTCCAATAACATAAATTATATCCTTATTTGAAATAAATAAAAAACATCTGAATTTTTCTATAGATGGTATCCATATAATTTCAAATATGTCTGTATGGTTAATTCTGATAATACATTTGAATTCAGTCCTTGAATTCCTAATCGTTTACTTCAGTTGAGGTGAATCGTATGAGATAAATTGTTTTCAACTTGCAACAAACGCCTGAAAAGGGACATTTGACTTGGAAAAGGTTAAAATTGATAGGAAAATAGTTACATTTAACTTGGATATATATGAGTTTATATGTATGTCTGCGCGTGTATCTCTAAATAAGTATTTATATGCAGCTCATGATTATATAGATGTATAAAATAATTTGAAAATTTTATTTTTTTTAGACAGATAATGATCTCTATATATCCTATCGTGGTGGCGATTTCTTTCAAGCAATATTTGATTCAGGGCTTGAAAAAGGAAATTTTCATGTAACAGATGTCAGTGATGTAAGGGTTATGGTTGCTGTGGCCCATAGTGAAACCCTCTGTAATTTATATATTTCTGAGGTAGTATCAGGAAGCAATTATACCTTCAGAATATCATTAGAGAGATTATTCTGTTTTTTCCCTCATAAAATGTGGACAGAGTCATGGCTGAGGTATGATTGAGGCACTTAGTTTTGACATATATTTTAAGATTATATTTTAACATTTTATTCTCATTAACCATTAATAAGCTTAAAATAGTTAGCATAAATTATTTAGGCTTTATCATTTATCCATGTACCTGTGATGTTTTGGTCGAAGATATCATCAGATCACTGTTACTTTTGAAGAACTAATATGTTCTTATTATTCATAAAGCCTAATTTAATTATTTAAATTACAATTCATTTTGTCACCTTAAAATTATAAGTTAATAGTTTAAACCTTTAAAAAACTTATTCATTGTTCATCATAACTGTTTTCTTTTACCTACATTGCCTTCTATTATCAACTATTCATCTTCTTGTAGCAGTACAGACTACAGATTATAAATGTGGTTTCGTAGGATTTAGAATTTTATGTTGTGTTAGAAAATCACACTCTTACATATAGTATGTCATTTAATATATGAGTCATTTTCCCAGAAAGGGCGAATCTGAACTTGGAATTCTTGAAATTGAAAATGTTGAATTAACGTCTGGAAAATATTTAGGGATGCTCTTTACATATCACTGATTGAACACCAATGCAAGGTTATACAAGAGCAGGGTGCATTTATTATTTATAAATAAAAAAAAAAAAAATAAAAAAACTCGGAAGACAGTAAAAGAAATGTGCTGCGTGTTCGTTTAAATATATTTATAATGACTTTTCTTGTATTTTTTTTTTTAAAGATAGCTGACAAAAATCCTAAACCATCTAGCAGCCATTATACTAAAGTTTATGACCATCCAGTTTTTTCTCAACTCTTACGGGTCAACGTTTACTACTTAAGTACAGATGCTTTTGAAATAAATGATAGACTATCGGAAACGTCTCAACGACCTCTATATGTATAAAGTAATGAGAAAATATAGATGCAATTAGTTTTCGGGTAGAGACAGACAGGACAATGACTCCTGATATTTATGACCATCCATTTTTTTCTCGTTTACTACTTTTACTCATTTCTAAAAATATCGCATACCTCATATTATAATCTTGAGATGTTTTGAAAAGCACCACAGTTATAAAAACTTCAAAAAACATCAATGGTCAATTCGTAGACGAGTGTAAAGTTTGGAAACTGGAGTTGTGACATGGCTGGAGAAGGAGATTTCCCTGGGTCATATTGAAATTCAATCTTTAATTTTTAATGTTATATGAGTAAAACCCTACTTAGTCAACAGAGCAAGTCAGAAAGCAGAATTAGAGCTGGTTTTAATGTACCAAACGGTGAGGAGGCTTCAGAATACATCAGGGACAGTGTTTGGCCCTTCCTGGGAAAATGACCCATATGTATAAATTATACAAATATTCCCTTAAATCATTCCTCTTGTGGTGGCCAACCCATCTCCCCTCTCGTACATCTTCGCCGGCGTTCTGCCTTATGAATTAGTTCATGGTAGTGGAGATAACACCACAAAAATAAAAAAAACTATGTAGCTATCTAATGAATAATCCAGCGTCCTCCACCGTCCTCATATCACCATCTTGCCTTCTTGCTCATCGTAGAGGAATCAAATGGGCGGTGAAAAGGCACCAGCTGTGGTAATTAAAATTTGAATGAAAATGGAACACTGTCTATATAATGTTCAATTAATGCTTCAAATAAAACATATCGAAATATATCATAGATATTATATATACTAAGAATTATATAACAAAATGTTTAAGTATCAATAATATTTTGTTGTATAATAATTAATATATAAAGTAAATAAATACAAATTTACTTAGTTTCTCATATTTCCTATGGGGGGGGGGCAGCTGCCCTTCCTGTACCCCCCATGCAGAGGCCCATGGAAGATTACGGGAAAATATTTTGAGGACAAAAAATTCAGAAAATGAAGTACTTTCGTCAACTGTAAAACACCAGTGTCGAAAATAAATTCCCTGTAAAGCTGGGAGGTGTACAGGGAACAAAAAAAGTTTATTTCATAGCTGTATTGAACCAAAAAGTAGAAACATTTTTTACTCTTCATAGAAAATACTTCTCATGGGTCAAATAGTATTATTAAGTACTTTTTGACTGTAATAACATCTGAGACCATACCAGTGAGGGTGAGATTGGTACAAATCCTCTGAAATGTGTTTATTCAATAAAATCTTTGGCGTACCATAGTAACCCATATAAGGTGGTGAGATTAGTATGACTTTTGTTTAATTTCCTTATCCAAATAGATGTTGTAACCTATGGTTTAAAACCTAAACATTTTTCCTTTAAATTTAAATATATTGACGATTTTGTTTGTAACATCATCTTCTGTGGAAAAACAATTAGAAAGATAAGAAATTGTCCCCCTCGGTAGAGTTGGTCACCATTTATGGTAAATACAATTACTATTTTCTTTGATTCAATGAGTATATACAAATGGATGCATGAATATAATAATTTAATAATCTTATGCCTCAATGAAAGGTAATATCTTAATTATTATTATTGATAATTTTAGTGATGTTGCCGAGGAAACATTTGCTGATCTTCATAAAGTACAAGGCATTAGGGGAGTTTATCTCGCTTCTCAGGTACATTTATTTAATTTTTTATAAGTTAATTTTTCTTCTTTCTAATTTAATGTAAACTTTTAAATGAAGAGCTTAGTTGTAGATATTAAACGACTATTACTGAGGCCGATATGGGTATTTGCACCACCAGAACCAGTCAAGTCAGCGAGTTTGACATTGAAGTCCAATACTTTATAAATATTATATCGGTGAGAGGCTTCAGCTCTTTCAACTAACTCTTGTTAAAAACCCAGTCTCAAGGCCTCTATTGTTCTTTCAAATTGAGAGTAAAGCCACTCTTTCTCTTACTCTCTCATGGTGTCCCCCTCTCCACTCTCTCATCCTCATCAAAACTAACAGAGACACCAGTTTTCTCACCCAAAACTTTCCAGTTATTAGCCCAGAAAACATTTTGTCTAATAATCTCTTCGGCAACTAATCGAGAAAATGTGGATAAATCCCTTCTTAACACCTTCCATAAATATCTACTTTATAAAAACAAAGTATAGGAATAAATAGAATCTAAGCCAGTTTCAAGGTGCAAGATGTAAACTGGACCAAACGGTGGCAAAGCAAAGAATTTCTTTATGAAGATTGTCTAGGAGTCAATGTTATACCTAAATATTTTTAGTGATTATGAACAGATTCTATGTGATTCTTAAATTTCCAATGTTCCCTATGGTTAAATATGGTAATGGATATGATTAAATCATAATGGAAATCATATCCGATTAGGATATTATATCTACTCTAAAACTCTGAGCATAGGCTCAAGATTCCTTTTATGCAAACAGTGGTACAAAGGAAGAAAAGGTAATAAAATTATGGCAAGTGCCTTTGGATGGACCCAAAATCTGTTCATTTAGATATCAAAGACGTACTATATGTCCTCTTAGACGAATTTAAAATGTATGCCCGCCCACCCTGATAAGCCCAGGTTCATAAATGGAGAAATTCAGCTTAGTGATTCACCATAAGGAAAGGAGGGCTTACTGTCTGGCTTGGTTGTCCGAGGAGGTATAGCTCGCAGGGTGTCTGAACCATGTTAATGCGGTTGTAGGATTGGACTCCTCTATTTCCTGAAAGGGAGCAAACTGATCCGCAAAAAGCTCATCATCACTTGTGAGAAAGGAGAATCCAGAGGGAAGCTGTAAGTAACTTGTTTGGCTGCTTGCCGAACCACTTTAGGAGTTCTTGGATTGATAAGAAAGCGTAGACGGAGACCTTGATGAGCCGGGAGCAGATCTAGGATTTTGCCTGATGTTTATCAGGCAGATTCCTGACTTCTTCCTTTCAGAAGACCTGCATGGCGCGAATGTTAGGAGCTCGTTAGACATTTTACAGGCCATCATCCTCTGCCAACAAACGCTATGACCTTGTCGGCTGATGGACCATCAGTTCTCATTTGACACCTTGTACCCAAGTCCATCTCTCAAAGGGCCAGGATCGACAATATAGCGTCTGCCTCATTTTCTAGAGCCAAAACACCTAACGCCTCTATACTCTCCCCTATTTTGGCGATGTAGAAGGAATACCTGAATTAGGGCATTTTTGGTTTATAATTTTTTGGAGGCTTCGGGATGCAGGAACACGCGGGTTGTTGTATTCCCACATAAGTCTTTCCCAAGCTAGGTGGTATGAACTGGCATCGAATGTGAGGCCCGTGATGAGCGAAAAAGGTTCGCCAACAAGCGCATTTATCATTTGATGCATTTTGCTTACAGGCAATATGTCAGTGTTATTGTGCACTAACAAGATGAATGTGCCCCAAAAAGGGGTCAAAGTAGATTGGGTCCCATGAGCGGCTAAACTGCGGCGCGACTTTAGTTTGCTGTAGCGTGTTTGGTTGTTTACAAAAATGTGCACTTATCATTGATATTGTATGTCTTGAAATTGTGGCATATAAATGTAAATAAGAGGTCTTATTTACATTTAGACCTCTAGGCATTATGAGCAAACTCCAGCCTCCTACTTGTTGCCATGGTGGGCTATTTCAATGTTTAAAAAATAAACTTGGGAAAATTGACCAGTTGTTAAAATCTTTTGTGCTGTGGGACACTCAATTTTTTTTTCAGTTTTAGGTGTTCATAAGACAAGTCTATCTCTTTGAATGTAGCATTCTCATGAAAACTGGTATTGTTTTCTAATTTATAGTATATTTATAAAATTTAAAATTTATAGTTTATTTTAATCGTAATTATTTATTACATTTCATGATATGTAAAACAATTGTATTATATATCATGAATATTTACGTGAGGATTGGCTTTATTTTTATTTTTTTTAATAAGTTACTTTTTTTAGTCCTTTATTTTTCTATCATTTCATTTACTTTAGTGTAAGTATGGTAAATTGATTAAATAAACATGGTTTACATGGATCACTGTTAATTATTGGTAAATAATTTATATTTTAAAACATCTCATCTTTCCTTCTTTTTTTTTTTTTTTAAATAATTTAGGTTACTCCAATTGCAAAAAGTGATAACATAAATCCAGAACATCTGCGAACTCTCATTACATTTGATTGGGGTGCTGAATGGAGAACTATCATACCTCCAACTTACGATGAAACTGGTCGCCCTTTTCCAAACTGTAGTCCTTCAGTAAGTACACAGCTTTTATTATAAGTAAAAAGTTGTATTTCAGGTTTTTGAAATGTTTGTTTAAAAAAGTAAGTTTATTTTATCCATTGTATGCTGATTTAAAAAGGCATAAACAGGAGGCTATTTTTATCGAAGGTTCTATTTCCTTCTAATTTTAGATAAGAACATTGACAAAAAGAGATATTATTTTTTTGATGTGTTTCAATGGGGAATTGGTTAGAATTTTAAATTGAATTATATTTCTAATTTCTTTATCTTTTTTATTTTATATATTAATTTATCTATTTTTGGGAAGTTTGGTCTGAAAATATCTGTATACAGTAAACCCTCATTATTACGAACTTGGATATAACGAACACCTCGATATAGCGAACCAAAATGCTATCCCCCTAAAATTACCATTGTATTTCTGCTGAACCCCTCGTTATAGCGAAATCCCTCGGTTAGTGCGAACTACGAACTAAATTTGATGCCTGAGAATAATTATATTCTGTTATAACGAACTGCAAGAATTGTTATTATTTTTTTTTTTTTTTTTTACTGTATTATGTAGAATGGGCGCGGGAAGACGAAGTAGCACCAGTTTCTAGAATTGAGGTGTTTTTTTACTCTTAACTAATCCGATTTCCTTTTGCTCTCTCTCTCTGATTCCATTGAATTTTTTCTCAAAACTAGCTCAGTTCCATTTGGAGTTCTTTATTATTCGAATCAGTGTTCTGTAGTCGTTTATACTGTTTTTTATTTTTAATACACAATGAGTTCGTTCGTAGATGTGTGTCACAAACGTAAATCCTTATCAATCGAGAAAAAATTAAAAATTCTCCTGGATATTGAATCGGGATTTCTAAGTAAGAAAACCATATACAAAAAAATATGGAATTCACAAATCAACATTGTCAACCATTTTAAAAAACAAAGATAAAATAGATTCAACCGCAGCCAATGGATTAACTTCAGCATTAAATAAACGACTGCGCTCTGCGGCTCATGAATATTTGGAAAAAAATTGATAAATTGCTTTAAACAAATGAGATCTCAAATACCAATCTCAGACCCTCTTATTAACCATTCTGTATTATTCGAATAATAAGTTAAGGCTAAAGAACTCTCAAGTGAACTTGGTAGGTAAATTAATGATTCTCATTGTTTATTTAATATGTAGTTTAACTAAAAATAAATTACATAAATGCGTTTTAATTTAACTAGTTCTAATGAATGAATTTCATTCTAAATATGATCAAATTAGTGCGGGCATTGGCTAAAAAAAAGATAAAAAAAAAAGAACCTCGATATAGCGAACTCTGAATATCAAACCCCCTACCAGTTCGCTATATCGAGGGTTTACTGTAGTCAAAACCTGACAAGACCCAGAATAATGATAGAGCAGTGGCATTGACGGTTAGACACTCTCCTATGCTGATCAGCACCATAGGTCATTATTAAATGAATTTATATCCTCCTGGATCATGCTATCCAGTTCTTTCATTTCTCTTTAGGAATGCAGTTTTAAATCATCCATGTAGGAAGGAAGTATGAGAGGATATGTTCCCATCTTTATCGATTCTTTAACTAATTTTTTAAGTACCTAAATAGCAGACCTGCAGACCTTTAAAATCCATCTGTTAATTGGTATACCCTGGTTTCTATCATATTAATAGATGATCAGGGTAATACATCCTTTGACAACCTTTTTACATATTTTTTGTTCTTTTGTCATGTTGATCTGCTTGTTGACATGATTTCTTATTCTACTACTGTTGATTGGTGTGAAATTTCATACCCCATTTAAGTAAGTTAGTCCTTAACAACAGTTTTCCGGTTGAGTAATAGTATTGACTAATGATTTTTCATAATAAGTTAAGAATGAATGCTTACTGGCAAACTATTTTAATCAATAATTCTGATACTAGTTAGGACCACACCATTTCCTGTTTTTTATTTCAATTTTTCACCCTTTGTCAGACATCATTTGCATTTAACTGTGTGTATCAGTGTAACTGATATATTACATTGATTGAACCTTTGTTCAAACCTTATCCATCCAGAATTCCTTAAAATTACCCTTTTTGGAGCTTCCTGTCTTATTTTCCTCTTGACATGAGAAACCCCCCGTAGATGCCTGATTTGATGGAATGTTCATTAATAATAATGAAAACAATATATATATGGTCATCCCAAAAGTAATGGCGTGCTATAAGGTATAGGATATAATCAATGAAACATGTTCAATCTAAAATGTATTTACCATCTTGTTGTATAACAGTTCGCCATCTTGAAACCAAATTTTGAATGCCTGTTCTGAAAAAATCCTTTTAAAGAAAGCTAACACCTCGTTTTTCACCTCATCGACTGAATTCATGTTCTTGCTGCTTAATGAGTTTTGGAGATTGCGGAAAAGGTGATAATCCGAAGGCGCCAAGTCTGGGGAATTCGGTGGGTGAGGAATAATTTCCCATCCAAAGTCCTTTAATTTTTGCAATGTTTGTTTTGCCTTGCAATGTTTTGTTGTGGCCTTGCACCGTCGTGATGGAATAAAATTCCGCGTCTATTGATAAGTGATGGATGTTTCTTCTCAATTGCTCGCTTCAATCGGTCCACCTGATCATATTACAGATCTTTAGTGATAGTTTGGTTAAGATCGAGTAATTCATGATGAAGGATTCCTTCCATATCCCACCAAACAGACGTCATCACTTTTTTCAGATGAAGTCCTTCTCTCGCTTCTGTCCTAGGTGTTTTTCTAGGTCCTAACCACTGCCGTCTAATATTCCGATAGATAACCCACTTTTCATCTCCAGTTACTATCCTGTTCAGAAAAGGTTCCCAAAGCATTACATGGCGTAAGTGGTTTCTTGGGAGATCTATTTCAAATGAAATTTCAGCACAGAATAAATAAGTTTTATACAACCAAAACATCACCATAAATAAAAGTGTATTTAATGCTATAATAAACAAAAATAAATTGAAAAGGAGGGATTAGTAATCTAAACATAAACAAATAGAATATTAAAAACCGACATTACTTATGGGATGACCTGATATATTGAGACTAGTGAGGCCTGAACCTTGAAGCCTCCCTCTTTTTATTTATTTTTTATTTTATTTTTATTTATTATTTTTTTTTTTTTTATGGGTTTTATTTAGAGGTAAGTGTTTAGTTTAGGTTTATTGGATTCATTAAAAATATCTCCATTGCTAATTAAATCATTTTTTTATTGTTAATGGTCAGTTATCTTAGTCATTATTATTTTTTTTTTTAGAACTGCACTTTGCATTTAACTCAAAAATTCATGAACTTATATCCATTTACAAGAACCGTTCCTATTCTTAGTTCAGCTTCAGCACCAGGTTTAATTGTAGCAACTGGAGTTTTAGGATCATCACTCAAAGGTCATCCTGGAGTATTTGTTAGTAGAGATGCTGGGCTAACTTGGAAGAAAGTAAGCAATTATTTTTAAAATTAATTTCTATATTTGTTTCCTAAGTTTATTGTGTGTGTGTGTGTGTCTATTTATATATATATATATATTTATATAAACAGTCGACCCTGTTTAATTAGGTCATTGGATAATTGGGACCACCGCTTAACCCTTTAACTGCTAGTGACTAGTGTATTAACCAGCTACACGCTGGTCCCCACCTCATGCTCCGCTACCTCCGCAGTTAAAGGGTTAATTGAGCCATTTTTAATGAAAAGAGAAAGCAAATATAGGTAAAATATCACCGCTTTATTGGGAAAAACATCAGCTAATTGGGCCAAGACTTTCTGGAACTTAAAGTAAAAAACTGTGAGACCTGGTGTTAATGAATAGCCTAAGTATCTTAGACCATGCCTGTTTCTCAATCAGAAGCAAGAATCCGCATCAAGAAGTTTAGTCACTTTTTTTCAAGTCCTTAGGCGTCCTAAAAAAAGTGAGCTAATTATGTTGGCCGTGAGTTTACAATGAGTGTGAAGATGCACGATTATTACCTGTTAAAAAAATTGACCTAAAAACATGTTCTGATTCATTTCTTATTTTGAAATTCTGTCTACAAAAGTACAATCTATATTATACACTAATAGTTATTTTAATTTGTGTCATTTTGTATATTTTGTCTTATTATAAAACACCTATTTAAGAAAAATACATTTTAACAGTTAAATTAATCATGTTATTTTTACCCCATCATTAAATTATTAGATGAGAATAGATACACCTAAATGCATCTATTAACTTGGTTTTTCCCCCAATTATCTCAAATTTATGTGATCAATTACCATACCTTTACAGTAGCCCAGTGATTAGGTGTATTTAGGCATTTTTTATTTGCTTTTAGATGTGGATTCATGATCTCCGCTTTATTGGGTCCTCTGCCTAATTGAGACAAAACAAATTATCTCTTTATGGTCCAATAAAACGGAGTCGACTGTATATATATGTATATATATTATATTACTGTTGTTGAGGTTCAGTCAATAATAAACAACTATATAATGGCGATGTTTGGAGATTATATTGTTCTCATAATTATGCCCTACAATGAAAATACAGGTTGGAATACTATTATTTGACACATATAGGTAAAATTACACCAAAGTTAATAGTAATATAACTATATAAAACATGTATGAATGTATATAATTCAAATGATAAAAGTAATATTACCTACATAACTCATATATATAATTGTATTCCAACCTGTTTGTTCGTTGCAGGGCATGATTATGAGAACAATATTGTCTCGAAACGTAGAACCCTTTGATAAAATTTATATCAACAGTCAAGGAAACATATCCGATATATATATATTAAATTTTTTGTCATTTTAGGTTCTTAGAGAAAATTATATTTATAATTTTGGTGATCATGGTGGAATCATGACAGCAGTGAAATATTTCAAATCAACTGGTGAGACAGAAGAACTTTTGTATTCTACTGATGAGGGTGAAAAATGGTCTAGTTTGAAGTTTGTCAATGAAACTATTCGTGTTTACAATCTTATGACTGAACCTGGTGAAAATACAACATGGTTCACTGTATTTGGATCAAAAATTGACAAGCATGGCTGGATGATTATTAACGTCGATTTGAAGAATGCATTCTGTAAGGATTGTTCATTATGATTAAAATAATAACTATACTAATTTTGTTTGTGGAATATATTGTATTAAACTTATTTATTTCTAAGAGGTGAAATAGACCCGTGTTAATTTAGTAATATGTAGTATTAATATAAAAAAAATTTAAATCTTTAATAACATTTTTGCTTTCACTTACCCATACATAAAATATGTAGTAAGGGAAAGTATTGTGATCATGAAAAATTTTGACTTCCGATTTTCAACAGAAATACAAAATTTGGGTTCCCCGAGTCCAAATAACCAAGTCCCACGAAATGGTCCTTGTGTGTGTGAACAAACTAGGTCAAAACCTATAAACCGTACGAACTTGAAATTAGTGTGACAGCAAAAATTTCATCTAAATTGGTCAAATAGAGAGGCACTTTATTTAATAAATGTTGTCTTATTTTTAATTTTTTTTTATTTTCTCAAAAACGTCTCTAACGATTCAATAAAACTAGGTATTGGATCTATGTATATACCCGTTATATGACAGCAAATATTTCATCAAAATTGATCAAACTTCCAGTTTTCTGTCCCAATTTTTGTTTCCGTTTAAACCATACTCGGGCCATTAGAAACATATTAAAAAAAAGTAGCCAAATCCGTCTTGCCGTTCTCACGTGATGCAATTACAAACGAACATTATTTCATTTTTATTATACATATAGTATAATTGTAGTTATAACTGTTAAGATTATTGCTATTAAAAAAAAATTAGTGTATTAATTAAAATGTCAAACCAATAACCAAAGAAGCTCAAATAAGTAACATGTCACAAAAAAATAACTAACAGTGACAGAACTATGACTCAAAAGTAACCTTATGCCTTATGCTTCACTGGTTAGGGCAAGACTGAAACTCTAGGCGATACTTTTTATTTTTAGTCCAATATGGGCCCACCCAGAATGGCGTTGATTCTCATATATCCACCCGCTCTTCACGGTTGCCTGACTAACTTCAGATGAAATTGATTTTAAAGTCCCAACTGTAGTACCATTTCTAAGGTGTAGTCACATCTCACAGGAAGTTACACTCCCTTTTCTATGGAAACTCCCAAGCCGGCCGTTTCCCAACTACGTAAGAACAGCTCCTCCCTGTTGATGTTGACTACTTGTCATTTTAGGTATAGTTGAAAACCGTAGGGAGAAATTCATTACCTCCATGCTGAGAATTACATCTTCTTCCATGTCAGCTGCTTCTCTTGTAGCAATCCTCAGTTGGCAATCATACTCGAGGAGACAATATTCTTTGTAGCTCCAATGTCTACATCTTATGCTCCTACCATCCGTTCTTATGCTCCCTACCGTTGATGATGCCATCCACATATACACAGTTGCCTCTGTGACTTAAGGAGGCTACCATCATCAGAGATGGATCTTGAGGCCTTTCCCATGACTTCATCCTCCGAGAGTCCATCGTCCTATTTTTTCTGTGTCAATAACAACCTTTACCTTGCAGGAACTTTGTTAGGTTGAGCTCCCAGAACAGCTCTAGCAACATACTGGTCTCCTTTTCTGGGAGTCTAAAGCCTTTAGAACTTTTAAAACCAGGTTTTCTAGGTCTTTGTAGTTCACCGTCTCCCCACAGTTCCAATACTGTACTCATCTGCTTTTCTGGGGCTCTAGAGCCTTCGCAACTTTTAAAACCATTCCTTCCAGATTGTGATGCACCCATTCCAGCTGCCCCTTGTTGTTGTTGTTATTGTTCATGGCCAATAATTAAAGTTCAGATTAGTAACATGTTACAAAGCAGTAACTACCCTACCAGTGACTCAAAAGTAACCTTATGCTTCGCTGTGCAGGGCAATACTGAGACTTGAGGGATTGCTTCTTATTTACAGTCCATTATAGGTCCACCCAGAAAGGTCTAGAACATTGCAAAACAGGTGATCACTAATACATGACCGTAACTGTTTCACACAATTCTAGAACTTTTCTGGTGTTGCAGACATAGTCATTTGTTTTTGTTTCATGTCACAGTACTAATAATTAAATAATAACTTTGATATATGATAGTGATTACTGTAATTTAAATTAGCATTACTTGGAATAGTGTAGTGGTTTGATTATAGAGTAGGTAGAGGAATAATTTTGTCTTGAAGGAAAGTAGGGTCATGGATTGACGATGAGGGATAGATAGAGCATTCCTGATGGAGGTAGTATAGATGATTAAAACTTTACTGAAGGATGTAGTTTAGTGTCTGTAAGACAGGATAATCATTAGTTTAGAATCTTGTATTTAAACTGTGGATAGCCGAACGTGGAGTAAGGGGCTCTGGAATGTAACAAGGCTTATTGGCTTCAAGGACGTGGAAAAGGAATCTTTTCTAATCCGCCCTGGGAGGGTTGACTTTTATTTCGTGGAAGCCCCACGGAATAAATCCCGACCCTCACACCATAGTTAGAATAGGTTGGTTACACCTCTAGAGTAACTCCCCGTATGCCACACATGGCCAGGTAGGGGTACCGTAAAAAAAAAAAAAAAAAAAATATATATATATATATATATATATATATATATATATATGGATAATAAGGAAGAGAGTTACTGAATTGTTTGTAACCAATAGTTATGTCATTTTTTAACAGAGTTTTTCAACATTCAGATTCTATCTATATCCTCTTGCATTTTTTAAATTGCCTCAAGCATCTTATTATGGTGAAAGGATTGATAAATTTGAAAATCGTCTGCATACAAGCGAGAATTATATCTTATGATGAATTGTATATTGAGAACAGGGTTGGTGAGAGTGATGAGCCTTGAGATACTCCACTTGTTAATTGGAAGGAGGAGGGAAGAAATTTGTTGGTGATTATTACAGTTTGGGATCAAACTGAAAAGAAGTAGCTGAACCACTTAAGGACGTTAATGATAAAGAGAAGTTTTTGAATTTTTGAGAGGAGAATCTTATGATTAACGGAATCAAAGGCTTTAGAAAAGTCGAACAGAATAGGGATTGAGAGTTTTATCTAAGGCTGATTTTAAGTCTTGGATTACTTTTATCATAGCAGATTGAGTAGAATATTGGGATGGAAAACCAGACTTTAGAGGGTTAAGAGTGAGATTTGTCTCTATGAAGTAATGAAACTGAGAATAGACTAATCTCATCAGAGACTTTTATAGAGTGGATGGTATTAAAACAAGTCTGAAATCAGGTACCACTCATGGAACAGGAACTTTGCTTATCAGCCAAACCACAGCTAGCGACTTTCCAGGCCTTGGGAAAAACAGGATTGTGAAGGGAAAAGTTTTACATGTGCAAAAGAACGGGAAGGCAGTTTGATCATTGGAACAGGAATTAAGTCGGAGACATCTTCATTAGTTTTGGATTTAAGGATAGCACAGAATTGATCGTCAAGTGACGAGTTCGTTGAAGTGGAAATTTTCTCTGTTAAAAAGAATTGTTTGGGTTGAAAAATTAGATGGACGCAAAGAGGGGATTTAATTTGCAAAAAAGGAGTTAAGCTAGTCCGGATCTACGGAATAACGTGTACTAGTTTTAGAGTTAATAACAGTTGGGTTTTTGAGGATTTTCCATTTGGATTTAGGTTCAGGTGCATGTGATAAAATGTTATGCAAGTATTCCGCCTTGACGCAGTGAAAGGATATTTGCTTAAGGTTTCGTAGAGATTTGAAATAGTCTGGATTCAGGAAGTCGTGTTGGTCGATGGTATCTTCTTGCAGCATCTCTTTTTTTCATTAGCGCTCTGAACTCAGAGTTACTCCAAGGAGCTGGGGGAGGGCATGATTATTTTTAAAAAATTAGAAGTTTGAGGATAAACATTCAATAATTTCATCAATCCAGGAAAAAGAATAAATGGGTTCTATTCGAAGTGACAAGGGCTAACAGCAGTACCTCTTGAAAACAGCTTACCCTCTTAATAGACCAATAGCCCGTAAGAAAAATCAACATTATTTTAAGAAAATTTTGATAGTTATTTTTTAATAGTTTTAGTGTAGGAAAAAAAAGAATTAGTATCTGTCAGACAGATCACATTACCTATACAAATAAAAGCCCTCTAAAACTGAAGTTTTTGGCCCTTTTTTCAGTGTTTTGCTTTTAACTCGAAAACAATTCAACACAGGAAAAAAAATTTCTCCCTTTAAAAAAAAGAGTATAAAATTTAAATAACATAAAAGATATAAAAAAAGTGGCATCATATTATGATATTATTTTCTATAAAAATTATCTTTAATGTGTTTTCCTGAGCTTTAATATGTATATTTTTATTTTCAGCTTATAACTGCACAAAGGAAGATTACAAAATGTGGATTCCATCTAGTGGCTCAAAGTCTCGGCAAATTAAGATGTCATGTGTTATGGGATTGGAAGAAACCTTTGAACGACGTATTAGGCATTCCAATTGTTATAATGGGAAGAACTATGATAGACCAATCCTAAAACAGCCTTGTGCATGTGATATAGAAGATTTTGAGTGGTACTAGTTGTTTAATGTCTTTTTTTGTTCTAGCAGTAGATAAAATTACTTTTATATATTACTAAAATCTCTGCTCTATAAAGTTATTATTATATACAATTTTTGAAATGCGTACTTATGTGTTTATCTAATTGTCATTATCTGTTTAGTGATTTTGGATTTTTGCGACATGTGAATTCTGCTGGTTGTATTCGTAACAAGTCCTCTACATATGATCCATACAAAGTTCCTGATACATGTAGACCTGGAGCATTCTATAATAGAACTAAAGGCTATAGGAAGATTGATGGGGATGCATGTGTTAATGGGTTTGACTGGCAATATCTTCCTGAACAGATTCCTTGTCCATTCAAGTAAATAAAAATGTTTATTTATACCCTTACTAACTATGAATTCCTGTTCTCGCCTTTTCATGAACATTTTATTAGTAATAATACTAACAAAAGCACGCAGTGTGTCTTGATATTATATGGTAATCAAAGATCATTGTTATTCTCATAAGAGAATACATTATAACAGCAACTAGGATCAATTTAAAAAAAAAAAAAAAACTGGTGCACATCACACTTCACTTACCACCCTTATTTTTTTAATAAAAATAGACAATTTTTTTTAATATGGCATACTTAAGTGCTACCGGAGAGGGAACACTAAACTTGCTTTCACAATGGAAATTGCTTTGTTTTTTTTATTGGAAAGTGGGGTCAGTAATTCATGCAGTGGTGTACCAAAAATAAAGTTGGTCCCATTTACTCTAGAACTTCATACTTTCCTGTGATTCATTTGAATTTTTTTTTATATAAATATTTCTTTAGGTGATTATGGAAAGAATAATCGAGTTTTAGGCTGAACAATCATGTTTTTTGACAATATAAATAAAAATCGATAAAAAGGTTTCATAACAATGGTCGACAATAATTGATATTTTATTCTTCTAAGGCAAGAACACTTATTTAAATATTTAAATCAATAGCTTACGTATATTCCAAAAAGCTCTTAAAACATGTTGTAGACTCTTGTTGTATGTGCGCCTTTCCTTGTTAAGAATTAGCAGTTAGTCAGCACATGAGAAAGAGTTGCCATTGTGTTTCAAGTGCTTGTTGGAACATAGCTTTGATTCATTAGGAATTGCCATTTGTTTTTTTTGTTTTTTTTCAAATAATAACATTTTGATGTGCACGCACTTCACCTTACCTCACAAAGCTCTCTCTCATTTTCTATCTAAAAAATTCTCTTTGTTTTTCATATTACAAAGAAATTAAAAAGGTTGTTTGTATTTCTTTAAGCTTTGAGTTAGTTTTAAGGCAGTTGCGATTAGTACTATGGAAACAAATATGTTTTGTTCAATAATCTGAAAGTAGAAATTATTATTTTCTTGATACTCTAATATTTCATTTCAGGGACCTTCTACCATATTATAAAATTAAAATTATCATTTCTTAAATTTTAAGCTTTCCAACGATATATTATATATTATTATTAATATTACCAAAAATTCAAAAAAATTTTGTTAAATCATATATTTTTTTTTCTTTTATTTGATTATTAAATTCTTTCGTATTTTATATTTAACCATTTCCTGTAACTGTAACCTTCTACCATATTATAAACTTAAAATTATTATTTCTTAAATTTTAAGCTTTCGAACGATTATATAAAGCTTCAATCCACGTCGCTATCTTCATTCCCCTGCAGTATTTGATTTTCAGTAAGACAGGGGAATGAATGACAAGGGAATGAATTTTTAAAGTTTATTTGATAACCGTTGAAAGGGAAAAAAAGATATGATAATGCTACATGCCAAAATGAATTGTGTGCTATAAAATCGTTTATCTTTGAAAAATTAGAAAAGAAAAACCTTACCTGACCAAAATTATAGAGGACAGGGGAATGAAAACTATTAAACATAACCTCTCAAGTTTGAGAACTTATTTGCTTCTGGAGAGCTTGGATTTCTTCTGAAGTTAGTTAAATTGTCGGGTTTGATAGGGGAAAGACCCCTTCCTGCTGACTATACGCTTTTTACTAATTTCCCGCCAGAAAAGTGTGGTGAGAATCTAATTTAAAAAATTTACAGGTGAATAAAAGAAAACCTGTGGACATCATAAGAAGTAGTTTTTTCAATTCTAATCCTTTCGGCTGCTTTTATTAAATTTTACAGTATTTTGAACAAATTGATAGAAAAAAAATCTGGTGCGATGCCCGCAACACACAACTTTCACTTACCAACTTTCTTAGAATAGAAATTGACGTGTTTTATTAATTGCCATTCTCAAAGTCACTTATTTTTCCACATTCGTTTCTTATTTATGTTTTTATTGGCTCCCTAAAGTACACTATTTTTTTTTTTTTTATTATTAAATAAAAGTTCTTGCGATAATTCGGCAATGCAAGCATTATACTATAATATAATACTATAATACTCCAAGTCGTCTGATTTTATAATTATCTATGTAATTGTTGAAAATTTCATTTAGTTACCATGAAACTAATCATTTCCATTTAATGAACAGAATGGCTTTAATTATAAACAATGGTCTGTCATTAAAGGCGTACTCCTCATGCGAGGGCTCAACTTGTTTTATGAGTTGACGGAATATCTTTCTTTTTTTCTCCTGTATATGTTTACTTGTTTTTTTTTTCATATTCATATTTAGCCCTTTCTTATTTTTAGGCCAAAAGAGAGACAGATAATTTCTCCTGATAAACAAATACTAAGATACTTTATAGTAAAACCGAAAAAGGCCCCTTCCCCATTTAAGCTCCCTCAGAACATTTTAATAATGATAAAGCTTACCTGAGATTAAAAAAGACATTAAATTCGTCATGTTTAATGAAAATCATTAAAGCCGTTTTTGAGATATTAAAAAAATAAGGTAAAAATTGGAAAAAAATTTATGAAATAAAGTGCCCCCTGTGTTTGACCAATCTTGATGATATTTTTGCTGTCACATTGTGGCCGTATACTTACACCAAATACCCAGTCTGATCAAAATCATTACAGCAGTTTTTGAGTAAATAAAAAAAACATGTGAACATAAGGCAAAGTTTATTAAATAAAGCACCCCACTCCGTTTCACCATTTTGATGATAATTTGGCTGTCACATTGTGGCCCTATACATACACCAAATACCCAGTCCGATCAAAATCATTACAGCCGTTTTTGGGTAAATAAAAAAAAAAACACGTGAACATAAGACAAAGTGAACATAAGCGGGCATATGCATACATCAAATACCCAGTTTGATCAAAATCGTTAAAGCCGTTTTTGAGTAAATAAAATTGGAAAAAAGCTATGAAATAAAGTGCCCCCTCCCTTTGACCAATCCTGATGAATGTTGGTGATCACATCTTTGGCATATATATACATCAAATACCCAGTTTGATCAAAATCGTTAAAGCCGTTTTTGAGTAAATAAAAAAACACGTGAAAATGATACAAAATTTATTAAGTCCCCTCTCAGGTTGATCAATTTTGATGAAATGTTGGGTATCACATCTTTGGCATATACCTACATCAAATACTTAGTTTGATCGAAATCGATAAAGCCGTTTTTGAGTAAATAAAAATAACACGAGAAAATGAAACAAAATTTATTGAGTAAAGTCCTCCCTCCGGTTAATAAATTTTGATGAAATTTTTACAGTCATATCTCGGACATATTAATACATCAAATACTAAGTTTAATCAAAATCGTTTGAGCCGTTTTTGAGATAATCGAAAAAAAACGTAAAAAGTTATTAAATAAAGTACCCCTTCCTTTGACCAATTTTGATGAAATTTTTGCTGTCATTTTTGCGGGCATATACATACACTAAATACCAAATTTCAGTTTTGTATGGCTTATAGTTTTTGAGCTAATCTGTTCACACACACACACAGACGCTCAGACCATTTCTCGGGACTTGGTTATTTGGACCCAGGGGACACCAAAACGTGTATTTCCGTTGAAAACCGGAAGTCGAAATTTTTCACGATCGCAATACTTTCCCTTCCTATATATTTCATATATAGGTAAGTGAAAGTAAAAAAAAACACGTGAAAGTGAGACAAAATTTATTTAGTAAAGTACCCCCTCCAATTAATCAATTTTGACTGTCATATCGCAGGCACATACATACACCAAATACTGAGCTCAATCAAAATCGTTAGGGCCGTTTTTTAGAAAATCGAACAAAACTTAAAAATTAGACAAAATTCTTTAAATAAAGTACCCCCTCAGTTTGACCAATTTTGATGATATTTTCGCTGTCACATCGCGGGCATATACTTACACTAAATACCAAATTTCAGTTTTGTATGGCTTATAGTTTTTGAGCTAATCTGTTCACACACACACCCAGACACACAGACCATTTCGCGGGACTTGGTTATTTGGACTCAGGGGACCCCAAAACGTGTATTTCCATTGAAAACCGGAAGTCGAAATTTTTCACGATCGCAATACTTTCCCTTCCTATATATTTCATTTATAGGTAAGTGAAAGTCAAAATGTAAAAATTGACGTAGTATACGGACACAGAACTCTTACTTTGAGCAGAATAAGACCTTGGGACATGAATTTTGAACTTTTTCTGGTGTTATTAACGTACTTGTTTTATATAATTAAAATAAAGTTGTTTGGGGGTCTACCTTTACAGAATCCTAAGCTTTTCTGTATCGCAATAAATGGCCTGGGACACAAAAGTGCCCTCTTACGTGAGAATGACCCATACACACCCCAATATCTAATTTCAGTTTCGTATGACAAATAGTTTCTGAACTAGTCAGTTCACACGCACAGGCACAGACCATTTTCTAGGACTTGGTTATTTGGACTCAGGGGACCCCAAAAGATATATTTCCGTTGAAAACCGGAAGTCGAAATTTTTCATGATTGCAATACTATACCTTACTACTTATTTCATACATAGGTAAGTGAAAGTAAAAATATGGAACGTAATATAACAAATGCCTGATAACAATGGTCAGAGTAGATATGATAGGGCTTCAAATATTCAATGTCTGGTTATAAGAGTATGGATGTCAGTATCAGTCAGTTTTAAGGCAGTTTATTTATTTCTAGAAAAATTGATTGTGAATTAGCATATTTTTTATCCAGCATGAAATCAGAGCATAATTTAACCTACCTAAATATATTAGTTTTGAGAAAAATAAAATTACAGTTTGGATAATTCGTTGTGTTCAAAAGTTTCCTAACTACCTCTAAAAGGTATGTGTATAGCATAGAAGGTTAGAGTGATTGATATACAAGTGAGAGACCACATAGAAATTCTATTAACAGGTATATTTTTGGATTTTTTTTTTTTTTTTTTTTTTTTGGATTTTTTAGAAACTAGTAATTTATGAACTTTCCAGAAACTTTTGACAAATACTGTATTTGCATAATATATAATATATCTTAAAAAGATTAATATTTAGTTCATAAAGTGAATGATTTGGTCATGATGATGATCAGTTAAATGATTTGGAAGAAAAAATAATAATTTTTACTTTCTTAGTATTTAACAGACAATATTGGTTTCCACAGTAGTACTGATTGCGATTGTCATAAAACCGAATCAAAATTTATAGAGTTACAAACCATCAATAAAAAAAAAAAAAAAAAAGATAACTATTTTATATTACTTTTTTTAGAGAAGACGATAAACACGTGCTGCTCAAAATTTTTATCAACTAGATTAAATACACTTCAGCTTAATAACTCTTTTCCCCGCAAAAGATTAAATAAAAAATAGTAACTGATCCTACTTGAGAAGAATGGAATTTCGCTGTAGTTTCCTGAAGCGCCTCAATATTAGGGAATTCAGTTCCACTTTACTATAGGCCATAAACCATATATATATATATATATATATATATATATATATATAATGTATACTGATAAATGTGCTTGCTAAAAATTATTTATTAATTCAAAAAAATAAGTATTAATTATTCTGTTACAGTGAAACTTCTAATTTCTTAATTCTGGCATTGAAAAAACAGATATTGAGATTCAATCTTGCAGATTCTAAATCTCGTCCAGAAGAACTGCCTGTACAGAATTTGGAAAATGTGATTGCCATTGATTTTGACATGAAAAACAATTGTCTTTTCTATGGTGACTTGCAGAAAGATGTGATTGTGGTAATTATTGTTTCTTCTGATCATTCATTTACTAAGTGACTTTTTTTTTTTTTATCACACTTTTTTTCTCCACTTCCGAGCCTTTATGGCTATATGGAGTTTTTCCTGGGCTAGGGGTGAGGGCAGGGGATTAATGCAAATTGTTAGAAATGTACTTGGTGAATATAATTGAATTTATTACAATGTAGCAAGTAAAATAGTCGTACAAAATTGTGAGGTCTTAGTTGCAAATGAACCTCGAAAGGATTAGAAGTGGTTGAGATAGAAGTGGTTGAGATAGAAGTGGGAGGTTCGCATTTAATAAAATCTTGCAATGTGATATTTGAATTGGCAGTGGAGTGGATTAAAGTACATCTGGTAGTATCGGGATCGAACCTGAAGGTTTGCTAAGCCTAATATTTATATATATTTTTTCTCCCAACAGAGACAATGTTTATCTGGAAAGAATCCTCCTGAAGTTCTCGTTAAAAGTGGCCTCATGTCCGTAGAAGGAATAGCTTATGATTGGATATCTCATTTGTTATACTTTGTGGATGGTCTCTTAGTAAAAATTGAGGCAGTGAGGACTGATATTGAATTCTCCAATAGGATGAGGAAAACAGTTTTAAATAATACTGTTCTGGATAAACCTAGAGGAATCACATTGCATCCAACAGCTGGGTAAGTTTTTCCTTTAACAAAAAAATTTTTTTTTTCTTGAAACTCTAGTTGCAACATCAAAATGTACATTATTACATTTATTACGAGACAATTTAATAGAATTGTAACCCCTTTAATATTGCTCAGTGGTTTATTAATTTCCAGAGGTGCAGTTGTTAAAATACGTAAGGCATTTCATCTCTACTTAACCCGGCAGTAGTGTCCTACTTTTATGTTACCAACAAGTGTCCCATAAGCATTTATCTCACGGTAGACAATGTTTACTATTTCTACATATAATTGGATGTTATGATTAAAAAAAATTCAATATAACTTTTAATGCAATTTTCATATCATTCATGAATTTTCATTCTTTTCCATTTCAAATTCATCCTTTCTTCATGTTCACCTGGTCTAACCCCCTACCTAAGCTGCTAACCCCATGGTGGGACAAAGTAAATTTTATTTTATTAATAATCTAAACTAATATTAAATAAAGTACTCGTTGTAGATGTGGCTCACACCTGGTTAGTGTTACCATTATAATAATTATCAACATCATTTAATGGAAAATAATGTTGATTATTACTATTATTCTTAATTGGTTAATTTGTGAAGTACAACATTTTCATCTCATGATTGTTCAAAAATCTTTTTGGTGTAAATAGGTCTATTTCGTCTATTTTAATCACCCCCGGTGGTTAAATATCGAAGCAACATTTGGTTGCAAATTCCAAAAACTTAACCATGTAAATAGGCCTTAATATGTGTAGTGTGAATTTCCGTAGTTTTAGAACATCTAATAATAAATAAACAAATAACTAAACTGTCATTTATAGGTATTTGTTCTGGACTGATTGGTCACATGAAAAACCATTAGTGGGTAGGGCCAACCTCGATGGCTCTCAAGTAAAACAACTCTTTACTAAACCTCAAGTATTCTGGCCAAATGGTATCACTGTAGATCACATAGCGGAGCAAATCTATTGGGTAGATGCAAAGTTGGATTATATAGCTGCTGCTGATCTTCATGGTCGTAATTTTAGAAAAATTGTGGAGAAAGTGGTAATTAATTCATTTATATAATTGATAAATTTCTTTTTTATTAAAATATCTTGGCATATTATGTTCAATCTGCTATATTGTAATGTTAGCTGTTATATATTTCTAATTGTTTTAATTTGTCTCCTTTTTCTATAGAGACAATTATCTCATCCATTTTCCGTGGCAGTTTTCAAGGATCTGATGTACTGGGATGACTGGGAACAGAAAAGAATATTTGTCGCAGATAAAGATCATGGAGTAGGAATTCAGATTGTTTCAGATGAACTAGATGGTCTCATGGATCTTAAAGTGAGTGAATTTGGATTATGTCAATAATTTTAATCCATTTTAGTTTAATTTTGACTAATATTATGGTCTTGTAAAATTTATACAGTGACTTCTAATATCCTGCTTTTATGTGGCAAACAAAGAGTTACAATGTTATTTATATTGGTTTTTATTATTCAACAATTTTTTGTTTTTTCAGATTTATGCTCACAGTGTCCAAGAAGGAAGCAATGCATGCACTAACAGTTCTTCTGTTTGTTCTCACCTATGTTTTGCACAACCTGATAATAAGCCTCCAGTGTGCTCTTGTCCTGACAACATGACTATTATTGCTGGAGAATGCATGTGCCTTGATGGTTCCAGGCCTTTCGCTAATCACACCTGCCCCAAAAGTAGTAAGTCAAAATTGAGCTAAAATAAGAATCATCTAATGTTATTTATTTCAAAAAACAGTTACAGTTGAGCTTTGATTATCCAAATTAATATTGTCAGGGGTAGTTTGGATAATCAAAATTCGCTTAAATATACAGGATGTCCCTGATAAAAGTGCTGCTCTTGAATTATCTCAACAAAAAAAAGTGTTCAAGCGAAAAATGGGGAGCTGGGCAGCTCAAAGGTACAGCTCTGAACTGCTGTGCTCGAGGTCTCGAATTCTAATCTGAATTGGCAGATCTTTAATATTCTGTCATTGATCGTCTCTGCAGCCTAAATATCCTCATGTGGCAAAACCATCCTCTATTAATTGGTTACTCTCAATTGAAAAATTAAGGGGAAAAGAACTTGGTGGTTCAGCATAATCACAGTCAAATCACCTCCTTGCACCACTAACCAAGAAACATTATTGCACCCAAAACCCTTCATGCGTTCTAATGGTACAGTTGTTTTGTTTTTTTCATGCAAAAAATTTAAGAGAAGTAAATTTGTAGTTCTGGTCCAGTTCTATAACCTTACTACTCCAGTTTCTAAGTAAAATGCTCTTCAAGAACTTAAGAGGTTCCCTCATTTATATGAAATTTTTGATTAATGCTTCTTAAAAACTGAAATGCTGTCCTTTTTTTGATACTTATACTTTTCGATTGTTCTCTGGCTATTTCAATCGAAATATTTTAATGGAAACTACGTTTTTAATGTTATTGTCAAAAAAATCTGTTTAAATAATTTTCCAATTTTTTTCTATCAGATGTTGAAAACTTACTTTAAAATAGAGTCTCACAATAAAGAGGCCTTAAAGGACCAGAGTAAACCGATTTTCATGTGATTTGAAGTTTGTTATATCAATATTCACAAATTGAAAATTATGTTATTTTGGCAATATCACAACAAGCAATCATTTTTAAAACTAGAAAATTGGATTATTTAAAAAAAAAGATTAACTAATTTTTGAGTTTAAATAAAACACGTGTGTAGCACAATAAAAATTGTATTACTATACAATATATTTCTTCTATACCAGCTGCCAGGTAACTGACATAACATTCATTGGAGGGTTGATAGCAGTACCACCTTTTGGCTGAGAAATGAAGTATTTTTGAGGGCAGTATGCCTTAAAGGTTTGTGGTTGGCAATGCAGGATTAAATTGTTGTCGAAGGGATTATAAAATGTTCACTGACCTTTTTTAATTTTTATATATCATTTCCACTTCTGTTGTGACGTTTTCCAGATCAAATGTAATCTTTTCCAAGCCAGTTGTAACTATTTCCAAGGCAAATGTAACTTTTTCCCAATCAGTTATAACCTTTTTCAGGCTTGAATGAATCCCTGAATATTAAGGTTTATTTTTGTTTTTATTTTAAAATAATTCTTTTAATTTCTTTAATTAAAGAAATTTATTAAATCTGTTGCTATCCTCCTCTACTAAAATAGAAGGAACTAAAAATTTCGTGTCAATCCATCTAATTCTTTTTGAAGACAAAAATTGTTCAGCTGATCAGTTCACCTGTGCAAACAATTATATCTGTGTCCCCCTTTCTTGGAGATGCAATGGAATTAATGAATGTGGTGACAATTCTGATGAGGTAATATTTTAAGATTTAGTATTTACATTATTATTTTTTATAAAATTTAAATGGCTTGCTTTTGATGTTTCATTATTTTTTCTTTCGCTTACCTATATATGAAATATGTAGTAAGGAAAGTATTGCGATCGTGAAAAATTTCGATATCCGGGTTTCAACGGAAATACACGTTTTTGGGTCCCCTGAGTCCAAATAACCAAGTCCCGCGAAATGGTCTGTGTGTGTGTTTGTGTGTGAACAGACTAGCTCAAAAACTATAGGTTGTATAATACTCAAATTGGGTATTTGGTGTATGTATATGCCAGCGATGGGACAGCAAAAATTTCATCAAAATTGGTCAATTGGAGGGGGTACTTTATTTGAAGAATTTTGTCTATTTTTTACGTTTTTCTCGATTTTCTCAAAAATGGCTCTTAAGGATTTTGATGAAACTCGGTATTTGGTGTATGTATATGCCCGCGATGCGACAGTCGAAATTTCATCAAAATTCATTAATTGGAGGGGGCACTTTACGTAATAAATTTTGTCCCATTTCCACATGTTTTTTTTTTTTTTTTAGTCAAAAACGGCTTTAGCGATTTTGATCAAACTTAGTATTTGATGTATATATATGTGACAGCCAATTTCATCAAAATTGGTCAATTGGAGGGGGTACTTTATTTGAAGACTTTTGTCTATTTTTTACGTTTTTCTCGATTTTCTCAAAAACGGCTCTAATGGTGTTGATTAAACTCGGTATTTGGTGTATTTATACGCCCGCGATGCGACAGTCAAAATTTCATCAAAATTCATTAATTGGAGGGGGCACTTTATGTAATAAATTTTGTCCCATTTCCACATGTTTTTTTTTTTTTTTTTTACTGAAAAACGGTATCTGGTATCTTGGTGGTATCTAACATCAAGTATTTGATTTATATATATGTGACAGCCAAAATTTTATTAACCGTATCATGAAAATAAAAACTTTTATTTATTAATAAAAAGATCAATTTTACTTAAGAGAGGAAATGCGTGATACTCATATTTTTGAAGTATCGCAGGTAAATATATGGTATAAGATAGTAGTCTATAATTAATTTTGAATTTTTGAAAACAGTATAAAGCGATTTTAGAGGAACAGTAATCGTTCTTGATTTCCAGAAAGGCATAAGAGATGTAAATACACCTATCGATTCACCTTCACGATGTATTTGCAAAAAGCAATTCGTAGTAAAAAACAAGCAAGCAGTAAAAAAAACTCGACTATTGATGAAATTAGTCCCTGCATAAATAAATTAGCAATATGAATCGAAAAGTGCTAAGAACTACCAAATTTTGCTATACAGATACTCTATAACTTATGGAGATATACAAATATAAGTATATACTTAAATGTGGAAAAATGTGTGAAGTTGAGGATTGGCGTTTACATATTATCGAAACATCGATTTCTAATCTAAGTAAGTTCGTAAATGAAAGTTGTGTGTTGCGCGCATCGCACCAGATTTTTATATATGAGAAACATGGAGAAAAAACTGCAACTCTGTTAATAATCGTCCCATTTATGTGTTTTATTTTTCATTTTGTTGGGAAGGAAGAAAACTATCAGTTTGCATAAAAATAATGGACTAAAACTGAAAAAATGTTTAGTAAACAAGTTTGTTGGAAGAGATTATTTAATTATTGATATAGAATGCTAGGCCTCAAAGTCTCGTATTATTTCAATAATTCACTTAATCAGGCAGATTACATGCCAAATTTTCGCCTATTCAGGCATCTTCAGGGCTGTAAGGGTTTCACAGGCAAGCTAGAAACAGACTCTTTTACTGAGCCAGGGGGGGACCATCATTAATATTGTTAGTAGGCATCTTTGGTTTATTATTTTCATTCGTCATTTTGTACCATGTGCACGAAACTAATGCACATTTCTTGGGGTACAAGTTTTTATTCAGAATATCAAAAATTTGATCCTTTACTTCTTTCAGGTATATGCTGTCAGTCAGTTTTATGGCTTTATTCATCATATTACTCATTACATTTAATTTTTGATTCCATGGATGGCAGGACAAGTAATTTAAAACTCTGTTGCTACATTCTTCTTTCTTAGTCCATTTAAATGTTAGTCGGCCATTGCGGTTTATTATTAACATTTCTAAAAACCGAATGCAATTATTTTGCTCTATTTCACATGTAAATTGCAAATTTTCATTAAAATTATTGAATGTTTGGTGAACACTATTAATTTGGCTTTTGTTTATGATCATCAAAATATCATCTACATATTTAATTAGTAGTTTGGGTTTTAAATTCAGTTCTTTACATGCCCGTTTCAACAGTTTGTTCATCACAATGCCACTCATGTTTATGCTCAAAACGCCTCCCATAGGTAGACCTCGCAATTGCATATAGAGCTTACCATCATAGGTGAACATTCCATTATTACACACTAATTTTAAACCTTCCATGTAAATTGCTTTGTTATTTATAGGTGTGTGACTTTTAATAGTTTCCCATTCATCGTTAATTATATCGTATGCTATCTTCATTGGGACTTGCGTGAACAGAGATTTAACGCCAAAACTAACTAATACTTCATCTTTATCCAAATGCAGTTCGCTAAGTTTCTGTTTTACTTCCATAGAATTTTTAACGTCAAACTCATTCAAATTATTTAAAAAATCTAATGAGGACTTATAGAACTTGGCTAATTTCTCAGTAGGACCTTTTATGCTGTTAACTATTGTTCTTAATGGCTTTCAGGCTTGTGCAATTTCACAAGAAATAAAGAAAGAAAGAGTAAATTCGAGAATGATTCACAGAATATGTCGTTAGTGCTATATTAACGATACTAAAAAATATAGTTCTTTTTATTCAATTTCTCAACGAATTTGTTGCATTTGTTAGTTAGCTCTTTGAGTCGCTCTCCTTTATTATCATTCCCCAATACTTTATATACATTGTTATCTTCAAGTAACGATATCATTTTCTGCTCATATGCTTCTTTTTTCATTAGTATCACACCTTTAGTTTTGTCTGCTTTTACGATGTATAGGTTAGGGTTATTTTTGTTTAGCTTCTTCAAGTGTTAAAAATCTTTCTTCAAAAGCCGGGCAATGGGGTCTCTTTCATACGTTTTCTTAGATAAAAAATTATTAATATTTCGTGCAATGTTATTTCTTAATCTGTTTTTATGATTATCTGGAGTATTAATGCATTGGAGTATACATTCGGTTTCAGCAATTATGTTATAAATGTCTTTTTAATGGTAATGGGAAAGAGATTGGCATTCTCACCAAGGCTGAGCAGGTTAATAATGTTTTAAGGAATGTCCGAATCAGTAAGATTTTCAACAAAATTTTCTTCATATAATTCCATATACTTATTCATAATGCTCATGGTACTACTTTTGTTTAAAATTCTGAGTTTTTTGTTAATATTGGCACTGTCAAGCATAGTTTTGTTATTTGGGAAGTATTGATTATGCTGGTATGGTTTGTGCAAAGTGAAAACAAGCGTTTAATAACTTTCCGATCAGCGATTTGAGATTGAAAGCGATAACTTTCCGATCCGAGCCATTTTGATTGACTGATATCAAGGGAAAGTAATTTACTACCTGTATTATTAAAAAAGTTGATATGTTTTTTGGAAGATAAAAACAAGTTATTAAACGAATTATCTATATTAATAAGGCCATCCAGTAAATGCTTTGGTAATTTGTTGTTTGATTTATGCTTTTGCAATTACATACCTTTTCCAATAGAGTTTATGTATTTAGTGAATGAATTAATAACGTATAGCTTTGTTCTAATAAAAACATTTATCAATAATTGTCTACATTTCTTTGTATTTCCTTACTTTTAGACAAAAATTGTTCAGCTGATCAGTTCACCTGTGCGAACAATTATAGCTGTGTTCCCCTTTCTTGGAGATGCAATGGAATTAATGAATGTGGTGACAATTCTGATGAGGTAATATTTTAAGATTTAGTACAATATTATTTTTTATAAAATTTAAATGGCCTTGCTTTTGATGTTTCATTATAATAAAATTAACTTCCTGTCTGGTTTTATTTCCATGGCCAAATGGGTATAATTTAATTTTTTTTATTATCCACTGCAATAACAGCTTGGTAAAAACTTGTTTAATTACAAAAATTTGATTGTCTTGCAATTTTTTTAGTCTTTTTGCTTCATAATTTTATAATACAAAATAATATGTTCTGAGACAGATAGCTATTGGCATGTGTGCTATGGTCAAGTTAAAATACAATTTTGACTCTTTGACTCACTTGTTTAAAAAACTACCAACGATCAGAGGCTGATTCAGCTACTCCACTTGGGACTTTTTTTGTATATTACATGAAATAGAACAGATTTATTTTTGAGTCTCATTAAGAGAATAAATAGTAATAAAATAATGAATTGAAAAGTATCGATGACTGAGAAGTTCTGCAATAATATACAGGGTGACATGCTACTCGTGCGACAAACTTCACCAGTAGATTCTCCACCATAAAATGAATAAAAAAGTTCATATTGACCATGGTCCGATTCTCAACCATTTCGGAATAATTTCGCTTTTTAGCGATTTTGAAAGATATCACGGCCTGGCATCAGAAAATCGCGATATCTTTAAATCTGAAAATTTCTCCGAAAAGCTGATAGCACCTTTGAAATATGCAATAACTGTTCAATAATAAAATGGCCATTTCAAAATTTTTGGGCCAATTATTGTGTTTTATTTCAGCCAGAACAATAAAATGTGTAAAAAATTTTATAAATCGGAAAGTGTTTAACGTAATCCAGAGTTTCTAATTTTAGTTTCAGAAGGCAGCAAATTTGAGGGAAAATACGTCATTTAATAACGCTTCTAACACACTCTTCATTTTTTAATTTGTTGTTTCTAAGACCACGATATCGATGAAAAAAAGAGAAAAACTGTGTTCCCTAAGGCGTTTTTTAATCAGTGTTTGGGCGGAAGTTATTGGAGATGTACACATTGGTCCCTAAATAGATTTTCCGTATCGAAAACACGCTGCCCACCTTGCTGGAGGACCTTCTTTTACAATTGAGGAGAAACATAATTTTTCGGCACGATGATGCGCCCCCTCATTCCTCTAGAATAGTTCAGGCGTATTTGACAGAACATTTGAAACGTGATCGGCTGTGATGGGACAGTTCTATGGCCACCAAGATCTCTTGATCTCAACCCCATGGAATATTTCGTCCATGGATATCTCAGGGAACTGATCTATCGCACTGAAGTGAAAAACATAGACAATTTGATAGCAAGGATCTTCGCCGCTGCTGAAAAACTTCGACGTGTTCTCACTTTTGATGTGACAGTTGGGAGTATGAGAAAAAGGGCACGTTTATGTATTGCAGACAACAGCTTCCAATTTGAACATAAAATGATTAAAAATAAATTTACTTTAAAGATATTGGTGAGTTGTATTAGTTTTTTTTTTTCATATTTAAAATGTAAATTCTCAAACATTAACAATCCTTTTAATTCCGGGCACGATTGGGGGCGGCCCCATGATTAGCTGATTCTACAATTTGACTATTGAATGCAGTCTACAATTTGACTATATTTCACTATTGAATACAGTCTAAAATTTGACTATATTTGACTATTGAATACAGTCTACAATTTAACTATTAATTTGACCAAAGTTTGACAATTAAGAATTGAGTATCCCTATATATTAAATTATTATTTATTATTATATTTTTGTGTGTATAGATTGATTGTGCGATTAATTGTGACAAGAAGCATATGCAGTGTAAAAGTGGACGATGTATTCCTCTCTATTGGGTATGCGATGCCGAACTGGACTGTCCGGACGGTGAAGATGAATGGAATTGCAGTAATTATTATTTTAATTTTCATTATTTTCTTTGCAAAAATTGCATGATCTAATGTTAAAAGAATATCGGTTTGTTTTTTTTTGGTTACTTTTTTTGCAATACTGTTATTGGAATAGGACTACAGAGTCATTCTTGTTTGGTTATTTAAAAAGAGATGCTCGTTTTTTTTAAGTCAGAACATTAATAATAATTATTTATTTAATAAATTATTTAAAATGTATTATAATATTAACAAATGTTTAATTATTACTTCTAAACATCTCTTTTTATTATGGAAGCCTTTGAGGTTTCCGCACCTCCCTACCAAAGCGGGTGATCTAGGCTTCAAGCTGGTCTTGGTTGTTGGATATTCTATAGACCACTTGGAACTGAAAATAATCGCTGTTGAACCTACATTAGGTTTTAAGATGAATTCATTTTTTGTTAAGTAAGTTTTGTCGGCCCCCGAATCAAGCTTGAAACTGAAAATCTTGTTGTCCCCTACTTCGATGTCAGGTGACCACATAAAAGTAATTGTTTTAATGATTAGCCCATTCTTTTTATGATTAGTTTATTAACTATCTACCATTTTCTTGTTGCTTCCTGTTCTGGAACTGCCTTCACTTTCAGAATCTGTTTCCATTTGCTGTTTTCTTTGTTACCTACAAAAGACTGTGAAGTCATCCCCTATGTATGCCTCCTGCATAGGGCAAGACTTTGTAGAATGCTCTACTACTGAATTAATCTGTGACACCAGCTAAAAGAAGAATCTAGTTTTACTCTATGGGTACACGATAATACTTTGTATGGTAATTCCACTGGATTTTACCTTAACTATTTTGATCGCTTTATCTAACAAGAGGTTTTCATCAAGTTTCATTATCCGGCTTAATTCCAGGTCGCGAATCTCCACTACTATTTGATCCCTAATTATTTCTTCCCCTAACACTCAATACTGGCAGTTTGGACTTATCTTATGGATGTCTTATATCTGTCTGTTATATCTACAGTCACATCTGGTATTAGGATACATTTAGTATTATTCTTAATATATTCTTCAAGAGATGTCTTCATTATAATAAAGTTTTTCCGAAACCTTAAGATTATCCATTGTCTGTTTAAATTAAAAAAACAATGAACCATTTACTTATATTATTTCATTTTTCTGGTTGGCTTTGGTGATTTGAGCATTTATTATAGACTATAGCATTTACTGAATGTTCAGGAAACCTTTTTATCTCTTTTTTTCCTGATTTATTTTGGCCTCCTTAAAAGAATATTTGTTGAACTAACTTGTTTGTTTGTTTTATTACTTATTTTCAAGATGTGATAAGAGTTATAGTTAGTTTTTATATTTGTGGATTAAAATCTGCTACGTCTATTTTTCATTTTTTTTTTTTTTTTTAATTACATAAAGCATAACATAAAAACTAAAATAAAAAAGAATTTCCAACCCATTCTAGCACGAATAAATGTAGCCATTTGAGCCTTACTTTTAACATTTTTAAATTTTTTTGGAAATGATCAGAAGAACCACAATGATGTTTTGAAGGTTGTACATAATAGATTTTTGATTCTATTATTTTTTTTTAAAGTTTTTAAAAATAAATGTCAAATATTTACTTTATTTATAAATAATATAGTAATATTTGTATATAATGTGCTAAAAAGCAGATCCAGTCATTGTTAACATTTGTAATTCTTGAAATATTAGGATCTAATTGTTAACAAAATATTAATGTATTACACTTCCCCTTTTCTCCGGTGCTTTCAGCATCCTGAGTTGGTCTGGATTTGGAATAAGTATGAGGATTTAGAATCTTATCTCTACTACTAAATAATTTACAGAGTTCTGAAACCGTATGAATTTATCGAATCACTAAAACAAATTCATTTCATTTTTTGGACTTAGTAGTGGTGGGCTAATGAGGATTCTAAAGGCCTCATTTATTGACCTATAATGTCTTACTAGAGAAAATATACTCCTCAGTTGGGTACAATCACCAATAGTTTGAGATTAATAAATTTTGTCTCATTTTCACGTTTTTTTTTATTTTCTCAAAAACAGCTTTAACTATTTTGCTTAAACTGGGTTTGATGGATGTGTATGTCCGCGATGTGACAGCCAAAATTTCAAATCCCGTATTATCACTGATGAAAATAAAAAATTTTATTTAACAATAAAAATATTTATTTTTCTTTAGAATGTAATTACATTATGCTCAAATTATTGAAATCATTTAAGGTGTGAAAAAATATGGCTAGGATAATCTTTAATTAATTATATTTTAGTTTAGAAACTTTAGTTCCATAATATATTATTGAATGTTATATAAAGTGATTTTGGAGGAACAGTAATCGTTTCGGTTTCCGAGAAGGCATAAGAGACAAACTATACTACGAGATGAAAATACCTTCCATGGATTCATCTTCACGATATATTTGCAAAAAGCAACTCTTAGTAAAAAAACAAGCAAGCAGAAAAAGAAAAAAAAACTCGACTGTTGATGAAATTTGGCCTCTTAAAAAAAGAAATAAGTAATAATGAATCGAAAAGTATTGAGAACTTTCAAGTTTTGCAATGCAAATACTCTATAACTTATGGAGATACTATTAAATTAACTAGTTAGATTTAGAAACTATTAAATTCCCACATTTACATTAAATATAAGCATGTAAATGTGGGAAAATGTGTGAAGTTGAGGAATGGCGTTTACATATTATTGAAACAAGACAATTCCTAATCTAAGTAAGTTCGTAAGTGAAAATTGTGTAGCACGCATCACACCAGATTTTTTTATTTTTAAGAAGAAATTATTTTTAAAAAATTTATACCTAAAACTAATATCACAAAAATCCATATTACTGACTGTCAGTAATAGATAATTATGACAAGAATAAAATTTAAGTAAATGTATGAGGCAGAAAAAATTGTAAAATTGTGACATGTGAAAAATATTTTTACTTTCACTTACCTATATATGAAATATATAGTAAGTGGAAGTATTGCGATCGTGAAAAATTTCGACTTCCGGTTTTCAACGGAAATACACGTTTTGGGGTCCCCTGAGTCCAATTAACCAAGTCCCGCGAAATGGTCTGTGTGTGTGTGTGTGTGTGTGTGTGTGTGTGTGTGTGCGTGCGTGCGTGCGTGCGTGCGTGCGTGCGTGCGTGCGTGCGTGCGTGTGTGTGTGTGTGTGAACAGACTAGCTCAAAAACTATAAACCCTGCGAACCTGAAATTGGGTATTTAGTGTATGTATATGCCCTTGATGTGACAGCAAAAATTTCATCAAAATTGATCAACCGGAGGGGCGACTTTATTTAATAACTTTTTAAGTTTTTTTGGATTTTCTCAAAAACGGCTCTAACGATTTTGATTAAACTGAGTATTTGATCTATTTATATGCCCGAGATATGACTGTAAAAATTTCATCAAAATTGATCAACTGGAGGGGGGACTTTACTTAATAAATTTTGTATCATTTTCACGTGTTTTTTTTATTTACTCAAAAAAGGCTTTAACGATTTTGATCAAACTGGGTATTTGTTGTAGGTATATGTCAAAGATGTGATAGCCAACATTTCATCAAAATTGGTCAAACGGAGTCACTTTATTTCATAATTTTTTTTCCAATTTTTTACCTTTTTTTCGATGATCTCAAAAACGGCTTTAACGATTTTTATCAAATTCGTCATGTTTAATGAAAATTAGGTGTTATTTAATATCAGGTAAGCTTCACTATTATTAAAATGTTCTGGGGGGGCTTATTTTGGGGGGGGGGGGGGTTGGGGCCTTTTTTGTTTGTCTGTGAAGAAGAAAGAAAACATAAAGAGGAGAAAAAAAGAAAAATATTCAGTCAACTCATAAAACTCGTTGAGCCCACGCATGCGGAGTACGCCTTTAATGACAGACCATTGTTCATAATTAAAGCCGTTCTGTTCGAGAAGTGGCAATTAACAAAACGCATTAATTTCTAATCTAACTAAGTTGGTAAGTGAAAGTTGTGTGTTGCGAGCGTTGTAGTGTGTTGTAAATTGATCAATTACAATGTAATGGAATAAAGCATTAATATAGAAATAGATGATGGACCAAGCCACCATAATTTGTAAAGAAAATAATATCTTACGGAAGAGATTTGCCCTGAGGATGGATGGATAGTCCGTTGGACGGATAGTTTTGGGAAGAAGATATTCACCATTCTATCTTTTACATAATTTTAGATCTTCCTGTATGTATAGTATACTTGTGATTATATCTGATATGTTATATTCTATTACCTGGCGCCTCCTGTCAAATATTGAAAAATATAATTTTCATACAAGTTACTGTTCAGTGGTGAATTAAATTAGAAAGGTTATATAGGAAAAAAAATTATGTTATGAAAATGGTTATGCAATGACCCAGTCGCTGATAGGCTTATCAGATACCACCAAAAGCACCAATAGCTGACACCCAGTTAATTTTCCAAATCCTTCTAAAAATAACTTCAGAAACCGAGAAAATATAATTCTAGAAACCATCCAAGAAAAAAATGAAACAAATTATTTTAAGAAGAGAAGAAAAACTGTACCTTAGTGTCCTTACAGGCCACCAACTTCCTACTTAAATCGCTGATTCTTGGGGCACTAAATCGACTGAGTTACCTTCTGCACAAAGCAAAAAATATTCTAGAAGAATATACAATAACCTTACATTTTTAATTAGAAGTACTGGAGGATCTGGAATCTAATTATTGAGTACTAGCATTCCCCGTCGCGGCTTTGCCCGCGAGGCTTTAAAATCAATTCTGTGATCATTATCTTGGTATTGATTTAATATAATATGTTATACATTGACAACATATGTTATATATTAACAACATAACTGGGATCGGAGCTTCCGGTTGGTGGAATGTTGGAGGGGGAAGCTGCCGGCTCGGTAGAAGAGAGGGAGACGCGCAATGGAGAGAGTTTACTAAAACCACCGAAACAAAAAATTACATAGAGGCTTTCGAGTTAAACAGGTAGTATCAAGATCTTTAAAATGAGTCCAAATTAGATATTGTTTCTCGAAGTGCAAAAATAGGTGTCCGTTAGAGTTAGACAATTTCGCCATTTGAACCCCTTAGGGATTACATTTTTGAAATTCCTTTCTTAGTGGTTACCTACATCGCGTTTAAAATCTAAATTCCGAACTTCAAGTTTCTATCATTAGTAGTTTTTGCTCTGTGTTGATTCTGTCAGTCAGGACAAAGCCTCTTATATATACATAGAGATTTGAAAAAAATTCAATTTTTCAAGATTGATTTCAGGTATTAGTTTACTATCAGCATCATATCCATACTATCATATCAGGTGCAATTACCATAATTAAACAAACAAATTATTAAATCAAAAGAACACAACAAGCTACTTAAATAATAGCTCAGTAAATGTTATTTTTATCTTTATTGTTTAACTATATTTGGTTAATATATTTTTTTGCTAATATTATTAATATTGTATAGTTAATAATAGTAGTTGTAGTAGTTTCTCATTGATATTGTAGTAGTTTCTTTTAATATGAATTATTGTTTCAAAATTTATAAAATTTTTAGCCAAAGAAGTTTGTGCCAAAGATCAGTTTCAATGTAAGAATGGCCAGTGTATATCCCAGAGGTGGCATTGTGATGGGGAGCATGATTGCAAAGACCTTTCTGATGAAGAAGGTTGTGCTGTGGCTCCAGGCACTAGAAATTGTACAGGTTAGTCCTTTTTTTTTTTTTATACTATTTAGTGAAGGATTGTAATGTTTGCTTTGTTTTAATTATGATTGGATTATTATTTCTTCCACAAAGATTTATTGAGTTGCTGCATTATCCTTTGGATATAGCTTTATTATTTGTTTAACCAAAATGGATTATGTTTACAATGAGAATAGTATGTTTTTTTAATACAAGGAGTGGTGCTATAGTTTGGTCAAAAATTTCTGCCATGTTTGACCAATTTGGTCTGTTAATTAAACCAACCCTATTTGCATAGATTTACAGATCCGGAAAAGTTCTGAGGGCGTGCACTTTTTTTATTTTATTTTTTGGTCTTTTAAATTCTATAAACCATGAAGGGCCTTTGAAATATTAGGACATAGCATGTTGTAAATCACAATTAAATTTATAAGTATAATCCATTTTCCATCTGTGAATATAAAATGTTGCTTAACAAAAACTCTTTTATGAAGAAATAGTAATAGTTTATTTTTGTTTTCACCTCTCACGGAAGTGGCACCTCGGTGTACTAAAATTGTGCATCTAATAATAAAACATTAATTCTTCATGTTTCAAAACTTATTTCTGTCAAAAATTGACAGAATTTTGAATTTCACAAGAAAAGGAAGAAATAGAGCTGGACAGATTTTAAGGAATCAGACTTGGTGAGGGAGAAGGTTTTTACGTGTGGCTACTTAGAATATATGAAGTATAAATGGGGGAAAATAATGGTAATGGAAAAGAATATTGAACATATGTGCAGCCAATGGATTAGTTATCAGTTTTACAAGCTTCCCCCACAAATGCAATGAGGAAGCGCATAAAAACAATGGATATACGTGTGTTCTTCTTAGTTATTTATTTTATTTTAGTACCACTAACGAAAAATCCATTATCGATTATATCCTGAACAAGAAAGAATGTGATAGATGTCATAGACGTAAGCGTGAAAAGAGGCTTCGAAGTAGCAAGTGACCACTAAAAATTGACAAAATACGGAGACTGAAATAAATAATTGGTCCTGAGAAAAAAAATAAACTGGATTATGATACGCATAATCAGTTCTGATTTCCAGCTATTTATGATAATATATTCTTAAATAAATGTATTGTATGCTTATGCATCATATGAAGGTCTAGAAACTGTGGTTTTCAAAATCAGTGAGCTTCATTGCCAAAACTATCTTTATTTTTATTCGTGAAAATGATAAAGCAATTTATTTAATAATTAAAAAATGAGAGTTATTTGTTTTTTCAGATAAAGAATTTCAGTGTCCTGATGCAGCTCATACATGCATTCCCAAATCATGGGTTTGTGATGGGGAGCCCGATTGCCCTTTGAATAAAGATGAAGAGAACTGCCCTAATAAAAGATGTGATGATGGATCTCAATTTCAGGTGATTGCTTTTAAATAAATTTAAATGGTTTAATACCTAGTAAAAAGCTTTTGAATTAAATAGAGAGCTCTATATAATGCATCTTTATTACTTTTAATGTAGTTGTCTTAAAGTTCAAAATAGTTTTCTTGCTTCTAGAATTATTTATGGGAACATTATTTAAAGAACATTTGCATATCCTTCTATTATTTTTATTCTATTATTATTTTAACTATATTATTCTATTTTTCGTTGGAACCAGGAAATCCCCTCCGTCCCATCATCTCCAACATTAATGCCCTTCATCCAAACTTAGCAAATTTCTTCTTCCCTCCCTTCAAAATCTCAGCCGCACACGTACACGCACACACACACACATACTCACATACCCCCACATACTTACACAATACATGTCTATGTATATGTATATGTCATCAAATTTTTAATTTTTTAATTATGTCAATGTAATGGCTGCCTATGGTTTTAATATCTGTTTTATAATTGACTGTTCTATTAATGTTTTTCGTGATGTATATGGCTCTGTAGTTTTCCTATTATTTGTGTTATTGACTGTTTCTATTATTTTGGGATTGCTAAAATCAAATTTATGTTTTTTTGTTATACTATGTTGGGCGAGTGCTGTTGTGCTTACATTTTTTATACTTTTACAATTGCTAATATGTTGCGATATTCTTGTTTTAAGCTTTTTGGAAGTTTCCCCAATGTAAATCCCTTCACAATCTTGACAGTCAATCTTATAAATTGTATTTTGTTTATCATTAAATTCTATTTTATCCTTCATATTGTTTAAATAATTACTTAATTTATTGTTGTTATATAAAAGACCAAAAGGAATTTAAAAAAGTCTTCCAGTAAAGTATAAACTATCAATTACCCCATTTCTTTTTATCCTGAACTATGAGGGGTGATAAAATTTTATTGAAAAATGCTTAATTTGGAATTTGTAACTTTGCCAACTGGAAGGCTCATCGTACATAGTAATCAAACCAACTTCTTTTTCAAAACTACACTTCAAACTTTTTATTTTTGATTTATATTCAGTCAAGTTATCTCTTTATTTTTACTTTCACTTACCTATATATGAAATATATAGTAAGTGGAAGTATTGCGATCGTGAAAAATTTCGACTTCCGGTTTTCAACAGAAATACACGTTTTGGGGTCCCCTGAGTCGAAATGACCAAGTCCCGCGAAATGGTCTGTGTATCGGTGTGTGTGTGTGTGTGTGTGTGAACAGACTAGCTCAAAAACTATAAACTGTGCGATCCTGAAATTGGGTATTTAGTGTAAGTATATGCCCGCGATGTGACAGCATAAATTTCATCAAAATTACTTAAAGGGAGGGGGTAATTTACTTAATAGCTTTTTAGGTTTTTTTCGATTTTCTCAAAAACGGCTCTAACGATTTTGATTAAACTGAGTATTTGATGTATTAATATGCCCGAGATATGACTGTAAAAATTTCATCAAAATTGATTAACCGGAGGGGGGACTTTACTTAATAAATTTTTACCCTATTTCCTTTTGGTCTTTTATTATTCCAAATTTATACTACAGTGAAAAATCCAGTCTTCCTTTATGATATATATATTTTTTTAATACATTAAAACCTCACAACCTTTCGAGGCTCATTGCCTCATCTTCCGGTGTACTGCAACAATATTTTACATAATATTTACAACTTTTTTAAAAATATAATTTACAATAATTATAAAATTTAATAACTTTTTAGTTTTTTTTTCGATTTTCTCAAAAACGGCTCTAACGATTTTGATTAAACTGAGTATTTGATCTATGTATATGCCCGAGATATTACTGTAAAAATTTCATCAAAATTGATTAACCGGAGGGGGGACTTTACTTAATAAATTTTGTAACATTTTCACATGTTTTTTTTATTTACTCAAAAAAGGCTTTAACGATTTTGATCAAACTGGGTATTTGATGTATGCATAAGCCAAAGATGTGATAGCCAACATTTCACCAAAATTGACCAACCGGAGGGGGGACTTTACTTAATAAATTTTGTATCGTTTTCACGTGTTTTTTTTATTTACTCAAAAACAGCTTTAAAGATTTTGATCAAACTGGGTATTTGATGTATGCATAAGCCAAAGATGTGATAGCCAACATTTCACCAAAATTGACCAACCGGAGGGGGGACTTTACTTAATAAATTTTGTAACATTTTCAAGTGTTTTTTTTATTTACTCAAAGAAGGCTTTAACGATTTTGATCAAACTGGGTATTTGATGTATGCATAAGCCAAAGATGTGATAGCCAACATTTCACCAAAATTGACCAACCGGAGGGGGGACTTTACTTAATAAATTTTGTATCGTTTTCACGTGTTTTTTTTATTTACACAAAAACAGCTTTAAAGATTTTGATCAAACTGGGTATTTGATGTATTTATATGCCAAAGATGTGATAGCTAACATTTCATCAAAATTGGTCTAACGAAGGGGACCACAACAACGCATTAATTTCTAATCTAAGTAAGTTGGTAAGTGAAAGTTGTTTGTTGCGCGCACGCACCAGATTTTTTTTTTTTTTTTTTGTCTGTTTTTATTCGCTCACTGTACTACTAAGCAATGTTCACTCCTATTGTATTAAATTTACTTATATATTATATATTGATTAAATGTAATGTGTTGACCAATTAGCCTTCTTATGTGAAAATTAATTTTTTAAGGAATCCAGTTGGTTTTCTAATTGATTGCAGAGATGTAAAATCATTATTTTATTTGGAAACGCAAAGGAGAAAATAATTATTTTCGCTTATTTTTTTAGTAATTTAAAAAGAACAGCTTAAAAATATATATAACCAATATAAACTGAATGAATGAATAAACAATAAACACCCTAGCGCTTCCTGGTTGTCTGGAACTCGAACTAAATTTTTCATTCATTAAACCGTCCACGATGCACACAAAGGCTAATTACATAGTGCGAGAGGCTTGAAATTCCAGTCCTTTTCTCTTCAATTTTACACCCTAAAGATAAAAACGGAAACCTTCACTGTTAGGGGTTATTGAGCTACACAACAACATAAATTTCTTGATCGTACGTGGAGTCATTTTTGAGCCTTATTGGCAGACACATTGTAAATTTTGCTTTATAATATATATTGATTATATCCAATAAAACTGTAAGATTATAATGATATCAAATACATTACAATCAGTATAAACAATGAACAATCTAAATTATTAAATTTTTTAGTGTGCATTTACCAAGCGCTGCATCTACAAATCATGGGTCTGTGACAATGAAACAGATTGTGGACCAGATGATAATAGTGATGAAGAACATTGCCCTGTTCCAGTAGCAACAACTACAACAGTTAAACCAACCACAGGCTTTGTAAGTGGCTTATTTTTATAAAGTATCTCTCTCAATAAAAATAAGTATTTCTTTTTTACTTGCTAATTCAATCTTTGATTTTCTTTAATCTATATCTTGATGCATCATTAATATATGAATCATTATTTAAAACCAAGGCTCATCTTGTTAGCTTAGTTAAGTTCCTTGTAATCTTAATATTTTCAGGATAAATGTAAAGATTACATGTTTAAATGCTCAAATGGCAAGTGTATACCTGATTGGTGGGTTTGTGATGGAGTATCAGATTGTGATGATAAATCAGATGAGTTTGATTGTGCAGCCAAAAATTCAACTTCCTCGACTACAGCTCGCCCTGCTAGTCCATTTCCTCATAACTGCAAACCCAATGAATTCCAGTGCAAGAAAGGTATAGCTAATTTCTTCATTATGAACTTCTTTAATATATTAATAATAAAAGGCTGCCTGAACCTAAAAGTCCAATGTCTACAGCACTAATCGCTGCCTATTCAAATCCATCCTCTTACTTTTGTCCAAACCCATGATGCAAACCTCCCACCTTCTTCTCAGCCTGTCCCTTAAATGTAACCAGTTGACACAGTGCTCGATAAGCTTTCGGGATTGGTTCTTTACTAAGTTTAAGTACTTACGAGTTTTGTAACTGAAAGGTAAAAGCATTTTCTGACCATTTCAGTTGGTTTCTAAACATTGAAGAGATCTTGATGGTAATTTGAGATATCTATTCAGTTGATAAATTTACTTTAAAAAATTGAAACACCTCCAAACAGACATATTGAACACAATTAGTAATGCTTTTATATCACAAATTAGAGCTTAAATTGTTTCAAAACTTTTTTGGAATATGACAATCTGTTGTTTAGCATTAAACTTGTATTGAAAAAAATATATCAAGAGCTGTTCATTGAAAGGTAACCTTTTATTTAAAAAAAAAAATCATTTGAGTTACATTACAGTACGATTCATTGATATCTTTTTTTGCATATTTTTCTCTCCATTTTCTGTGTTTTTTAAATCATAAATATTCCTTAGTTTAATGCAAGTTGATGATTGCTGCTTAATATAAAATACCTTATCATTTTAGGAGATTGTATTCCTAGTTCTTGGACCTGTGACGGACGTGTTGACTGCGAAGATGATAATTCGGATGAAGCTAATTGTGACAGTGCTCAAAGCTGTCCTAAAAATCAAATCAAGTGCCGCGTTGCCAATATCTGTTATTTAGCTTCTAAAGCTTGTGACGGACAATATGATTGTCCTGATCATTCAGATGAAAGTGATTGTGCAAACAAAGCCTCAGATTCTGGTAAAAACATATCTAAATATATTTGATCTGAGTATAATACTTTTTTACCTTTTGAAAATATTATTTCAATTCCAGTTCAAGAGCCTGGATGTCCAGTTGGATACTTTAAGTGTGATGGTAGTTCATGTATTCCATTGTTCAAGTTCTGTGATGGTCACAAAGATTGTTATGATGAAACTGATGAAACAGATTGTAAACCATCGAGCCGAGTCTATCAGGTATTTTAAAACCATATTTTATTTTTCTATTCTGTTACTACTTACTTATATTTGTATTATTTATTATATCTAAATTTTAGGCTTATTTTAATGTTACTGAAGTGAATTTTCTCTGTTGTATAGCTTCTTGGGATAAGTTGTACTCTGCAATACAGATTGTACACAAATGAATTATTTTGTACAATACAATCTTCACACTATCTTTACATCCATTAACCTAACACTTTTATTGCATAACTGAGTTCTGATTTTGTAATTACTTAATTTGGTTGACATAATTAGGTTTTAAAATAAGAATGTTAAATACCTTTATTTGCAGAAATAGAAAGAATATGGTTCTTATTATTTTCTATATCTCTCTTATGCCATTTTTAGTCTCCAGGAGCCTCAATCCAACGCAGCCACCCATCATATCCTACTTTTCTTTATCCTACTTCTCTTTATCCTATTTATCATATCCTAATTTGCTTTCTTTCATAGAGAGATTTGCTTCTTCTATCTCCAATCTTCTTTATTCCTGATAAGAAAATCTAAGGGCCTTTGAGGTCTCGTTCATATGGGTTGAGCCTCTAATATCTTTATAGTATCTAGTGGTTTTGGTTGTTGATCTAGAGTGGTTTTGAGATTAGCTTCAGCCTTCCCAACAGATTACTGACTTAAAATGCATTTTAGTCTTTTTATCTACTTCACGGAGAACAATAACACTATTAGTAATCTAAATGTACACCTCATTTGATTTGAATATTCTGTTTGATATTCCGCCCTCTCCACTTTGCAGAAAAGTTTAATTTATTCCTGTTCTTTCACCATAACCAGCACTTTCTTGTTGATGGCATTTATTCTCAAACCTCTCCTGAGCAACTCCTCTTCCCATTCCTCTCTTTGAGTCAGCTATTAGGACAATGTTGTCTGCATATTCCAATTGTGTTCCATGCAGTTGCGCATGGATATGGTTACCCTCCAGTTCCATCAATTCCAGAAGTTGATCCTGAAATTCAAGAAAGAATCCTTGCTCTATTATTTTTAACTTCTGTGAGGTGGATTGGAGTAGGGGGCTAACTGATTAACTGAAGATCATGTGTTCGAACCCACTTGCTAGAGTATTTAGCTAAGCATTAATCTGAGTTATTTGTTATTTTAATAAAATAACATTTTGATAAATGTTTATTGAAACTTAGCTTTTCCTGTTTAATGTTTGGGTGTAAAGAGTACCCTAAATTTGAATTTGTGATTATGGCATCACAACATTCATGTCATTAACAACCATCGTTTGCAGTATGAGTGATTCAACTCCACCAGTTCCTTTAACTGGACTACCATTCTTCAGTCTTAAGCAGTCCGCATAACATTATTTATTCATAGCTCCGGATTTTTAATCTGTCATAGCTTTGGCAGTTTCCCTCACTTTACAATGATTTTTATGCAGAAATGTTTATTGTCAGCTCCAACTTGGACTTCATAAATATTTAGGAGAGAATCATATTAAAATAAGATTTAAGCTAAAGCTACTTTTGGTAATGAAAATATTTATTTTTAAAAGTTATCTTTAGAGTATGTACTAACAAGATTTGAAATAGAATTGCTTGTTTTTTGTTTCTTACCTGTACAGTATATGAAACAATTATTCATATATTAAGATATTTCTCCTCTGAAGACCTTCAAAAATTCAAATTTCTTTGATTAGATCTAAAAGAATCCTCAAACTTACATCTCAATAACCATTCTGTTCATGAGAGATTATCTATTTAGTGTTGTTTGTTATAATTTTTATTATTCTTAAATTCAATAAAACATCATAAGAAATGTAATTTTATATTAAATTATTAAATGTTGTGTGTGTGTGTGTGTGTGTGTGTGTGTGTGTGTGTGTGTGTGTGTGTGTGTGTGTGTGTGTGTGTGTGTGTGTGTGTGTGTGTGTGTGTGTGTGTGTGTGTGTGTGTGTGTGTGTGTGTGTGTGTGTGTGTGTGTGTGTGTGTGTGTGTGTGTGTGTGTGTGTGTGTGTGTGTGTGTGTGTGTGTGTGTGTGTGTGTGTGTGTGTGTGTGTGTGTGTGTGTGTGTGTGTGTGTGTGTGTGTGTGTGTGTGTGTGTGTGTGTGTGTGTGTGTGTGTGTGTGTGTGTGTGTGTGTGTGTGTGTGTGTGTGTGTGTGTGTGTGTGTGTGTGTGTGTGTGTGTGTGTGTGTGTGTGTGTGTGTGTGTGTGTGTGTGTGTGTGTGTGTGTGTGTGTGTGTGTGTGTGTGTGTGTGTGTGTGTTGTGTGTGTGTGTGTGTGTGTGTGTGTGTGTGTGTGTGTGTGTGTGTGTGTGTGTGTGTGTGTGTGTGTGTGTGTGTGTGTGTGTGTGTGTGTGTGTGTGTGTGTGTGTGTGTGTGTGTGTGTGTGTGTGTGTGTGTGTGTGTGTGTGTGTGTGTGTGTGTGTGTGTGTGTGTGTGTGTGTGTGTGTGTGTGTGTGTGTGTGTGTGTGTGTGTGTGTGTGTGTGTGTGTGTGTGTGTGTGTGTGTGTGTGTGTGTGTGTGTGTGTGTGTGTGTGTGTGTGTGTGTGTGTGTGTGTGTGTGTGTGTGTGTGTGTGTGTGTGTGTGTGTGTGTGTGTGTGTGTGTGTGTGTGTGTGTGTGTGTGTGTGTGTGTGTGTGTGTGGAGAGAGAGAGAGGTTGTGTAATAGTTGATTGTTTTTCTTTATGATAGGATGATTAACAGTCCTATAGTTGATTAATAGGGGGATTTTCAGTTACCTATTTTTTTTTTATATTTTAAAAATACAATGTTTCGATCCCAACATGTGGATCTTCATCAGAGCTAAAAAGAAGACAAATATATGAACAACATGTTAAGTATCTATGCTAGAAGATGATCATAATTAAATGTTTATCTTGTAATTATTAATTATAGATAGTAACAATAGGGAGTAACAAAATAATGGAAACCAAATCCAACTGATGGTATGTTTACATAAAATGGGTACTTAACAAATCTGTTAATTACATAAAATATAGCAAAATTATACATGAATATTTGAATTAGTAGTTTGTTAGCTTTATAAAATAAAATATAATATTTACCTTGTTGAGTCCAGAGGAATACAGTGGCTGAGGGAAAAAATTATAAGGTGAGAGGTGTGTTAGGGGTTAGTTTGGTAGCCAGCCGACTTCAAAAGGTTTATAACGGGGAAACCCAATGCTTTTGAAGTGAATATATATATATATATATTTTTTTTTTTAGATTACGAAGTTGAGTTCAATTGAAAAGCATACAACCTCAACTAGTCTTCCAATTAGATGGTATCTCCTTTCTCCGCCCAATCTAAAATTTGAATTTCTTCCTTCTATTGCTGTTGTTACTTTACATGGACAGCATCAAGAATGGTCTAATGGAACATGGACACCAAACTTTGAATACACTTTTGAAAAACTTTCTCCATATACAGAATATAATTTAACTGTTTATGTGAGAATAAGTGGTCAAGAAAAAATATTCCCACCAGCCTATTACTTCACGGCAATCACTAAGGAGGATTGTAAGTTTCTTACTTTTATACATTACTTTTCTGATTCATTTAAATAAATTTTAATGTCAGCATTCGCTTAGTTGATTAGTTTCTTGAAGTTCATTCTTGGCTCAAATTCTGTGTTACATAAAGGATCCATAACTAACTTTATTGGGATTTTTATTTGCCAATGGCTTTATGAAAATAACACTTTTTTCAGTCACAGTGATGCCAGCCTTGTTTTTTTGTAATTATTCATAAACTTTTTTTTTTTTTTTTTTTGGGACTTAAAGGCTTCCACTGAAGCCCTATACTGCCCATACTAACACCCATGGCACTGGGTGATACTTCTCCTACGAAAGAAAAGCACCACCCAGGGCGGGACTGGAACCCGCTGCTCCGGCATGGGAGTACGGCGCTTTACCACACTGCCACACCGGGCCCTAATTCATAAACTTGTCCTACAGCACTGATCTGTATTTTGCCTAAAAGATTAAGAGCTCTTAATTTATTCTAATTTATACTTAATTAAAATTTTCTTTTTACGTATGAGAATTCATATATATCTAAAAATTCCTTGATTTTGAAGTTGGTAAACCGAGATAGGAACAAGTAAAGGTAAACTGAGTAACTAAGAGCGAATATCTTACTGTACTGTATCTTACTGTATAATCTTGTTCCCCAAGTTTTTTGGTATCCTTAATAGTTAATATTTAATTAGTTTATGTTATTATTATTACAGTATCACTAAAAAATGAACCAAGCGTAATTTAAAAGTATTGGGTTTTCCGGAAATTAATGCTACAGTTTTTAGATATTAGATTGTAGTTATGCGTTGAAAATGAAATGTCCAGAAAATGGAAAAACAAATAATAGGAGGGGTGGAAAATGTATATACGAAGGGGTGTGGGAGTATAACTAAACATTCCCTATCAGACTTCAGACCAGTACAGTTGGTAAAATGGCTGAAGAGTAGCTATATCTTGTACTGCCAAAAGAACCAATATGGAATTTATATCCCAATAAAGGATTAGCAAAGATCAAAGATGATTATATTTACTATATACTAAATGTATATATTTACCGGCATGGGTTATCAATCTTTTTTGTTTTAACGGCGAGTGCAATATCATGAGGATTGTAATATAAATACACACTCAATGGTCATAGTTACACACTGAATAAGCGCCAGTCCCAAAATGGCTATTATTGGTGGCAGGCAGCTACAGAATGGACAAGCAGCCCCGAAATTTCCTATTGGCAAGCAGGAAAGGGTTATGTATAAAAAATAAAATAAATGATCTAAAAGATTTTTTATTAATCATAATACTTTCTATCACTCTCAATACATTTTTGCCAATGAGTTATGGCCTGTAAATAGAAATTGAGGCTTTGGTATTAATAGATTCTGAAATGGCATTTTCTATTGAATTTGAATTATGACATTTTTTATATCTTAAAAAGTGGTCCAGGTAAAAAACTGGTAGTCGGCTCAAACAATTTTTTAAACATAGGGCAGAGGATTGACGTGTAACAGAATAGGCCCTTTCCGCTTTTACCAAAGATAATTTCATTGATGCCAACTTCTGCTGCATAGAATCAACTTTGAAACAATACATTTTGTTGTTTAACCAAGATTCTAGAATCTGTAGTTAATTAGCTCTAATGAAATCCACCAAACAGTAACCATTAACTTATTTTTATGATATGGTTACTTGGGAAAATATTGTATTACTTCTCCTTTGACAACTGGATAGTGGCTCCAGAATGTTAAGAATTGTCTTCCTCCCGAAATATTTTAATCCACCACTGAATGGTACTCTCACTCACACTGCCATCACACCTGACATAATTTATGGTTGTTTGGGACGCATTCGGACCAAATTGAAACTCATGAAACAAAATTGCCTAATTTTGCATAATCACTCTGTGACATCATAGTACAAACTGGATTATTTCGAAGTAGCTTCATGCTAGAGAGGTAAACAAATATTTTTTTTTTCTAAGATGATTAATAAATGAGGATATTAATTCAAAGAAATAATCTGTCCAACGTGAAAAGTTTATTAACTAGAAAGGTAATTTAACCCTCTGCTTGTGACATCAATCTTTTATACGTTACCTATGACCATCCGTAAAAATAACCCCCACAATTTTAGGAATTATTAATGATTACTTTCGAGCTTATTTTTATGTTTTTTTGAGTTGACTCGTCCTGAAGGATTTCAGACTCAATATCTTGATCACAAAGACATTCCAAATATCAGCAGGCTTTGTGTTGTTTCCTAATTTCTTGGCGTTTCCTTGCCAACCAGGCAATTTCAATATTTTTTGTGTAAGTTCTTTTACGAATGCTTGGAGAGTGTGATTGTCAAATTTTTTTTTTTTATTATATTGGTATGATAAAACAAGTATGAATAAAACATGATCATACGAAAGTATGATGAAACATTCAGCAGTTTTCATAGTTGACTTAGTCTGTTACTAGGGTCCAGCCACTAGGGTTAGACGTGTTTGTAGGGGCTAGGCGATGGATCAAAGAATTTGTATCAAATTTTGTGTGGAAAATGGAATAAAGTGTAACAAAGTGTGTGATGTGTTAACAAAGGCCTATGGTGAGTCTGCTATGAGTAAAGCAAGAGTATACGAGTGGTATAAGCGTTTCCAAGAAGGATTAAAGATGACGAATGCCTAGCACATCAACAACCGATGAAAATGTGAAAGAAACGGTTATGAACAATCGCCGAATCAAAATTAGAAAAGTCGCTGATGATGTTGACATATAGATTGGATCATGTCATGACATTTGTGGAAAAACAGTTCAGGCTTTTGCATCACAATAATGCACCCGCTCACACTTCATTGCTTTTTCGTAAATTTTTGGCCAAAAACAATACTGCAATGAGCTTCCATATTCGCCAGACATGGCTCCATGTGACTTTCATTTACGAAAAATAAAGAGAACCTTAGGCTGTCGTTTTACAGCCATAGATGACATTAAAAGCGCATCGCTGAAAGAACTATTGGCTATCTCAAAGATCGAGTTTGAGAAGTGTTTTGGGGATGGGAAGAAGAGCTGGCAGAAGTACATTATCTCTAATGGGGACTATTTTGAAGGCGACAACATCAATGCAGATGAATAAATAAATATTCTTTTCAAAAAATGAAAATTCTTGTTATTTTTTTAACATTCCTCGTACTTTGAAATGAATCTGATGAATCCCAAATAAAGTTGTCTTTTCCTCGATATGTTGGATTATCTTTCATTTGTGCTACTGGTGGAATTTCCTCGTCATCTGTGTCCGATTCTAACTCGGACATGGGATCGTGATCCCTAAAATTTACAGCATCTTCTGTTTCCGGAACTTCTGAATCATATTCAGTTTCTTGGGGCTCAGGTAAATCTTCTTCTAAAAGAAGTTTGAGTTTTTTTTCGAATTAGGATCACTGGTGGAAAGAACAAAATCTGACGGCTTCCTATTTGCCATGAGTTTTGATGTAGATGTCTTGGGATCCATCTAAAAGAAAGCTAATACGAAGAATAGAAAAATTAAAATCGGTTTTGGACATTGAATAAAAAATAAATAATATAGAATCACTTACTTGATGGACACTTGTTTGAGTTTCAGGATGTAAAGACGACCTGTAAAAATTGCACTACTTAATATCATGTTACATTTGACTATACATAATTTCTAGTGCCACACTTACAAAAAATTTAATACAAAATATTGGAATCAGCATACTACCATGAAATTTTAGGAGATGATTACTCAATAGATTTAGAAAGCTGCTCAAAGTTTCAAAGAAATATTTTTAGACCTGTCCTCAGAATAGGTGGTGGAAAATCCCAATAACGGTAAGAATTACCGTTTTCACAGGTAGAGGGTTAATAAAAACATGAAACCCTGCATTAATCGCTGAAAAACCCAATACAATTTATAAATTCTAGTCTGAATAAAATTGAGTTTTGATTATCTTTGTCTATTTGATAACCAAATTAACCATGTCTTTCCTCTGATCTCCAGATTTTTCTGATAATGTTGAATCTGATTTTTTAGTGCCATCTCCACCATGGAACATATCTGCAATCCAAAAGACAGCTTATACTGTAGAAGTGAGTTGGAAAATTCCTCACCAGCCGAACGGTATTATTATTGAGTATATCATTTATTCATCCCCTCCTTTACCACCAATCGGCACTACTGTACCATCCAAAAACCTTTCTGCTATTGTTTCTACTTTCTTTGCTCCAGAAAGACAATATTCATATTGGGTATGTTCCTTTGATTTAATTAATTATATTTAATTTAAGTTTATTTTTTAAATGATCATTTTAAGGATATATTTTTTTTATGTATTTGGCAAAATAATCTGAACTATTTATAGCTAGCTATCTTTAACTAAATCTTGGTTTCTATGTATTACATTTTATACAATTTAAAATTAAATTAATCTTTTATTAACTGTAAAAATAATTATAAGAAATAAATAAAAGATGGTATAAAACTAAATTGTATATTTTCATCTTTTCAAGTATTAAATACTCTGCCGTATCAATTATTCGATCTTTTATTTTACTTAATTGTACATTTTGGGAGGTAATTACATATTTTGAATATGAACTGCATTTTCTTTTTATGTTTAGGCGACATAAAGATCCCACAAATTTCAATTACCCACCCTCCTCTCTTTGACTAAAAAAAACATATTTTATGAAATTGGTATGAATTTGGCCATAAATGCAACAGGAAAAGAAATTGGGTACCATCATCAGTACTTCATGCAGCCTTCGAAGGGTTAACATTGCGGTGTCTTTCCTTTGAAGTGTCAGTTTTGTTTGTTGTGTTGGCTTTCTTTGTTATGTTGGCTTTCCATGAAGTAAATAAACAGTGATTGTGCTATGTACACGTGATCTGTGTAAGCTAAACAATTTTCAACACTATATGTGTTTGACGCCCAAAAATAACTTACTAGACCAACCTAATCATTGCAAGTGCTTGTCAAAACATTAATACTATCCACTGGCAAGAGAGGAGACCCTGAGGCATAAATATCGTGAACTGGTCAATATTGGATAACCTGGGCTAGGTTCCTCTTGCCCAGCAAATTAGTGTTTAATTTTAGTATATTTAAATAGTTCTCGTTTTTTAACTCTAATCAACCATTTAAATTCAAGTACTTTATGAGTTTATTTATTATTTTATTTCTCTCTTGTATTTCTATATCAATTATTTTAAAGTATAGGGTATATTCTCCAACCTATCAATTATGGATAGGTCTCCTGATATACAGCCTATAGATCATAAACGATTAGAAGGAACAGGAGTGACTTAATTGAGAGTAATAAAATTAATGAATCTAGATTATCCCCTAATAAAAATAGATTTTTAATTGTTGAAAGGAAAGGAGAGGGAGATTTAAAGAATCTCCTTTTTTTGATACATAGAACCATAAAAAAGTTTATGCGATGAGCCTAAGAATATAATAAAATTAAAAAATGGAACCATCCTTATAGAAAAAATACTAAAATCCAATCAGAAAAACGAATGAAACTAACCAAGTTCGGAGAAATTAAAATCCGGGTCAAACTCCATGAAAAATTAAATTTAAGCAAGGTAGCTATTTTTTGTCCCGATTTAAATAATTTAGATGAATATGAACTTTTAGAAGAATTGAAAAACCAAAACAAAGAAATTAAAAGGTTGTCTCTAGAAAGGCAGGAATTGAAAAGAACACAAGTTTGTACATAATAACATTCTCACTCCCCTCTCTCCTTGAAGATATCTGAAAAAATAAGACTTGTACTCATAATGTGATCATAGACCGTTTATTTCTAAATATCATAAAATAAACACCTCACGACGGTCTCAAATATTCAATATATTTTTAAATGTAACAGGAGCTTTCGGTGCTCATAGCACCATATTCATCTGTATAAAATCAATTCAAAATCCTGTTACATTTAAAAATATATTGAATATTTGAGACCGTCGTGAGGTGTTTATTTTATGATAATAAGACTTGTTTGGACAAACTCTTTACCAACAATAGACAGACCTCTCTTTAAGAAATAGCCCCCCACTTACAATGAGCATTGATTCCTTTATCATAGACAAATATAACGATCATGAAATTATTTATACAGATGGTTCTAAAAGTAATGAGAATGTTGTATACAGTAGTTCAAACAACTACAATAAAAAATACAAATTACTTCCCTCTGTATGAATATTTATTGCAGAATTGCAGGCCATTGCAACTGCTCTATATCTGGCTATTGACAGTAATGCAAAAAAAAAATTAATATGTTCAGATTCATTATCAGCCATATACTATTCAAAAGCACACCAGAAATGGTAAGACAATTGAAAAATCTTTAATTATCTCAACATTTTATATGATCTAAACAAATCAGTTAGCTTTTTATGGGTGCCATCGCATACAGGAATTCCCGGTAATGAGGCAGCAATTATGACAGGCCCAGCTCTGCAAATATATGAAGCGAAAGACATGAAAGAATGGTTCAAAAAGATAATCAGGAGCCATTGGGCATCCCTTTGGTTATTATGGTACAAATTAATTAATGGTAAATATTATACTAGTAAAATTGTACCTATTGCAATAATATCATAAACAATGTCATGGTGCAAAGAAAGGGCGTAATGATCGCACAGTTGATCACCCATACCAATTACTAACCTAGAATGAAGTTGGCCCCACTAACTCATTAGACTGGGGATTTGTTTGAATTCTTTTTAGGGGATTATAGAAATAACAATTAAGTTTTAGACTGAATGATCAAGTACTTTGACATTCTATAATAAATATAATTTCCCATGGGGAAAACAGATTTCCCAAGTCCAAGCCACAAATGGACATTGTTTCGCTACTATATATTTCAAATATTAATGAATTTTAAAAAGTAAATGAAATAAAAAAAGTAGCATGAAGAGATATTGTATAATTGTAATCACATTGTCTCTACCATGTCAAACTATTGAATATCAAATTCAATACTCTTCAGGGGAGAGAAAAAAAAAACCTATAATGCTGAACTCAAAACAGCATATTTCCAAAAGACCAAATTTCATATTCTTTATATCTATGTAAAATATTCTTTCAGATGATATTAATATTCATCAGTTTCGTATCATTCTCTATGCAATAGCATAGTAAGGACAATATATGCAAGCAAAATATGGATGACTCATTGTATTTTAGTTCACTAATTAGTAATGATATTTGGCCAATTATAAATTTTTTTTATGAAAAGGTTTTGACCTGGCTTTGATGATAAGCTTAGTTTCTTTGGTATGATATATTTTTTTGTAATTAATTATAATAATTTTATAATTAATCTTGTTCTAAAGAACAATAAACTTGTAGTAATAATAAATTATAAATAAACTTGTAGTTTTTACTTGGTTAAGTGTAAACAAGCGTTTAAAGTCTGTGTTTATCACCCCTGGTTGTTAAAAACCTAAGCACAACGTTCATCCCATCGTCAAAACATAGATCAAGAAATTTTAGCACGGTTAGCTGGCCTTTACCTATTCATTAAATTAAGCCTTAAAAAGCTTTTTTGGTTTTCACCCATCATTAATTTCAGTGTGAAAATTAAGTAATTTCATTGCGTTACACATGCATCTTAGCATTACACGAAAATTATAATATTTAGAAATACTGATGATATACCATCTTGTTAGAAATTTGTTGGGAAGTACTAAATAATTATTAAGGGTTATTGGCAAATTGCACTTCCTGATACGTATGTGACTTCTTTTTTTTTTTGTGCTTTTTTTTTTTCTATGTATGTTCACCGATTACTCAGAGATGGTTGGACCAATTGGAACGAAACCTTTTGCATCTTGTAGAGTATTTTCCCAAGGTGGTCCCATTTAAACCTTTTTGGGGTTCCTAATTTATTTAAGAAGTTATCGGGAAAAAACATGAAAATAATTATTTAATTATCGCTCAAATTGTTTACTCATTGGAAAAACATATGGCATATATAACATAAGGTATGCTCCAACAAGCTAGGGTGGCGGGATGGCCGAGTGGGCAAACGCATTAAAAAATACGCGTTGCCCATGGCAACGTATGATTGAGAACCGAAAGATAGCAAGTTCAAAACCTGGAGCCAGGGGAAAATTTAATAATCCTCTGCATCAATCCCCCACTCTCTCCCCCGTAAAGCCTACAAGGCGAGGAAGGGGAGGACCAATAAAAAAAAAAAAAAAAAAAAAAAGCTCCAACAAGCTATTAAAACTAATTGATGACTAACAAATCCCAATATTGTATTACTGCTGGATGAATCAAATGGGAAAACCAACCAATCAAATTCAGAATCAAAAGAGTGGGGGGGAGAACATGAGCAGTCTGTTAGTTATCGATGTGTTTTACGTGCTTGTTGGAACAAACCTATACGTAACCTTAACTAATTTTTCAACATTAGATTTAAATGAAGATATAAATATCAGCAGAATATAATATCGCTGTCGTTTTCTGTAGCGATATTAGCATAAATATTAGATAGATATATATTCACCGATAACAGTAAACCTTCTTAATTTAGATCTAATCGACGGTTGGACACCATAATCAAAAGACAACAAAATTCGTGGAATTCCAAGAAAGACTGAGTATTGGTAATCGTTTTAAAGCAGAATTTAAGACTTCTTCAAGTTCCCGAAGGATCGTTTAAATTTAAAATCATAGCTATTATTGATTTAAATTAGATTTTGATTTCTATCTTTTATTGACTATGCACATTAAAAAAGAATACAATAATTCCTGGAAAAGCTCATTTTCAGTTGACTTAACAAAGGAGTCAGATACCTCTGTCTTCTTCCGGATACACTCGGTCACTGTTGAATATCTTGCCGAAGATCTTGTGCCGATCCTTTATGGGTGACACTTCTGTTATGTTATCCGGATTACTATTATCGGTTTTTAAATTTGTTTCTACCACTATCGAAGCTTTTGCTGGTGTTCATCCATCAATAAAAACTACAAAATAAAACTTGATAACTACCCGAAAACAACCTAATTGTATGAAAGTCCCCTCAGCAAAAATTTGGCAGTCATGTAAATGATTGTTAAAAATGATGATAAATGCTTGGCCACTAGAATTGAAGCAACAGTTTTAGCAATTTATTTTTCTGAATAATTTTTTATTACAAAGGATATAATTCATAGTACTTCGGTAATAAATTTAGTCAAAAATTCATCGAAAGGAATTATGAACATAATTGACTCAACCTTTGGAATTAAGTCAGTAGTCTAATACGGAGAAAAATCTGGTGCGTGCGTGCAACACACAACTTTCACTTACCAACTTACTTAGATTAGAAATTAATGTGTTTTGTTAATTGCCACTTCTCAAAGTTATACATTTTTCTACATTCGTATCTTATTTTTGTTTTCATTTGCTCAAAAAAACAAAAAAAAAAACACTAACTTCTTTTATTATAAAATAAAAGTTTTTACTTGTGATAATTCGGCAATGCAAGCATAATACTCCAAGTCGTCTGATTTTATAATTTTCTGTGTACTTGTTGAATATTTCATTTAGTTCCCATGAAACAAATAATTTTCATTAAATGAACAAAACATCTTTAATTATAACGCATTGGTTTGTCATTAAAGGCGTACGAATGCGTGAGCTCAAGGTGTTTTATGAGTTGACGGAATATTTTTCTTTTTTTCTCCTGTATATGTTTACTCGATTTTTTTCATATATCATATTTAGCCATTTCTTATTTTTAGGCGTGATGAGAGACAGTTAATTTCTCAATATAAACTAAAACAAAGGTACTTTATAGGAAAACAAAAAAGGCCCCTTCCCCATTTAAGCCCCCTCAGAAAATTTTAATACTGATAAAACTTACCTGATAGTATTGAACACCTAATTTTCATTGAACATGATGAATTTGATCAAAATCATTGAAGCCGTTTTTGAGATAATAGAAAAAAAGGTAAAAATTGGAAAAAGTTATGAAATAAAGTGCCCCCTCCGTTTGACCAATTTTGATGAAATGTTGGCTGTCCCATCTTTGGCATATACATACGTCAAATACCCAGTTTGATCAAAATCTTTAAAGCTGTTTTTGAGTAAATAAAAAAAACACGTGAAAATGATACAGAATTTATTAAGTAAAGTCCCCCCTCCGGTTGATCAATCTAAATGAAATTTTTACAGTCATATCTCGGGCATATTAATACCTCAAATACTTAGTTATATTTTATATATAGGTAAGTGAAAGTAATAATAATATCCTTCTTAATAATAAATTAACCATATGTGAGTCCCAAACCCTGTTGCTTCTATCCTAGTGGGGCAGTCTTTTTGATATCGATAAATTTTATGGTTGCCCCTTTTTTGCTGGGACTTCTATCCAATGATGTTTAATCTACTTTTCCAACGATCGATTTAAATAAAGCAATATTAACCGTCCCTACCGGAGTCATGTATAATATCGCCATAGTTTTCAGAAGGATATTCAAGCGATCAAAATTTAAAAATTACTTTCAAATTTACTGTAGGTCATACTACCATCCTCATCGATTCTCCATTAACGATATCGTGTCTAAAACCGGCCAAAATCTCGACTGTTCAATGACGTATCTACTTAATCTTGGAATGGCCGGATTTATGATATTTGGATTTTGATAATAATTATACAATTATTCTATAATAAAAAGGCCTGAGAAAGACAAATGTGGTAGAGCGTAAAAAGATTTTACGAAATTTTTAAACCAACGTTTATTTTACCAACGACCAATTACCAATGAAATTTTCAATTCTACATTTGTTATCTTCTCCAACTAAAAATTGTGAAATAAAAAACATTTTATAAAAAAATATTAAACCGACTTCGAAACCTAGGAACCAGTAAAAATAAATTCACTGAAAAGTATGAAATAATTACCTTCTGATTTTTATGAATACACAGCAAAATTAAAAATGGTACAAAAAGTGGAAAAATGCAATAAGACGAATATTTTATTTTGATTTGTACAAATACACACTAATTGTTTATAAAGATTATTAAATATAAATATTAAATACTATGTTCAATACAACACAATCTTTTTGGAGGCGGCACAAAATTTAAAATTTTTTACACTAGACATTATGAAAACCTTCTAAATGATCTTCTCTTCCCATCTATTGATTTCAATGCCTACTAATGGAATTGTATCAGTAACGTGTCATTTCTATTTTGCGCCGCCTCTTTTATTTATAGCAATTTTTTTTATTTATTTTTTCATACTAACATATTTTGCTTTAATATGTTGAATATGATGTTTTAATATTTTAAACTTAAATTTTTTTTTATTTATGATTCTTTAAAGGTTGTTGCAAGGAATGGAGCTGGTACCTCAAACAGTTCTGAAATAGTTAAAGTGAAGAGTCAGCCTGAAGCTAATCTAAATCCAATTCAGAATTTTACTGTTAGATGTTATGCTGATAAACTAACTACATGTGAGCTTAAATGGCTGGAAGTCAAAGGTGCTAAAGGCTACAGAATTATTGCTTCAGCTAGCTTACCTTACCCCGAACTTCGTCAAGTCATCGCTAATGATACTACTTACAAATGTAAGTCATTTATTTTATTTTTTGAGTAAGAATTTTTTATTTTTGGGAAAAAGATTTACTACTTTTTTCGAAAGGGTCTGAAACCCATCTGTCAGTATTATATATTTTCCACTATGAAGGCTTAACATTCTTGTTCCTGGACTGAACTCAGACTGAATTTATTCCTATGCACAGTTTTTAGTTCCATAAGATTCCCTGGAGACTTCATATGATGGAATAAAACATCTTATTATTCTTATGGGTAAAAAAGAGTGAACTGCTGTACTTCACTCCACTTTTTCACTGAAGAAATAATGAACCCATAACTGATTTTTTTTTCTATTTTCTAATCCCTTTCTGGGCAGTTGGGACTATTTGTCCTAATTGATGTGATCCTAGCTTGTGACATGGCATCCAAAGCTCAGGCGTCCCCTTGAAACCCGAGGTGCCAAGCTTGGAGATCCTGATTGCATGGTAAAATGAGGCCCTTCCCAGATCCATTAAAACCTCCAGCATAAAATTATTATCCCCCTCCAAAATAAAATATTGGCTGGTTTGCAGGATGTGCAATTTTAAAGCCTATGAGACTTTTGATATATTTTTATAGGACCATTGGTTGTTTTTTCATAAATTCATAACGTTTCACATAAATTTTATTTTGTGAAAAACCTATTTTGAGGCTTAGTGAAATAATATACATAATTTTTTTTTTTCTTTCAAAGATTCTTTTTAGTTTTTGTAATTCAGATTTTAAATATACAAAGCGTCAAAATAAATATATATATATATATATATATATATACATACATACACACTTACTAACAAAAGTCTCTGCACACCCTCCAGCTTTTTTTTTATTTTACCTAAAGATAGGTTATGAGCCTATCTTTTCATTGGCAATGAAACTCACACATTTTTTACGTAATTTAATCTATTTTAATTGAAAATAATCAAATTTAGTAAAATTTATTTAACTTATAATTTATGAGGAAAATTACATAAAATGTCAGAATATTGATGCGCCAAAAGTCCCTGCACACATCATTTTTCTTCAACTTGAAGCTTAATTATTGATGCCAAATCAACTTTAATAGGTAGTCGTTTCTACCTTATTTCTTATCACTTCCCATAATCTATTTGGCATGGTGTGAACTAGTTTTTTGTAGTTTCTGGAGTAATTTTACACCACAATTCCTTTAGTACTGTTTTTAAGTGATCTTTGTTCTTTATTTTAATTTTTACTTTCTGACGGCCTAGTTGATCCCACAGATGTTGTATTGGATTAAGATTAGGAGATTGGGAGGTGTTTTAAGTTGCTGTGGAGCATTGTAGAGCAACTATTCTTCAACTTTCCGCGCTGTCGTTATCTTGTTGAAAAATTAATTTTTCCTGGAGATCAAACTTCATTAAACTTTCAGGTAAATTACTCCTCAAAATATTTATATAAACGTGTTGGTCCATTATTCCGTCGATAAATTTCAAATTACCAACTCCAGCAGCACACATTCACCCCCAAACCAAAACAATCCCTCCACCATGTTTCACAGTACCAACTATGTTTTTTTTCAGGGGCTCTTTGTTAGGTTTTCTCAAAAGTTTCCCCCTTCCATCTGATCCATGAATGTTAAATTTACTCTCGTCAGTAAATAAAACATGTTCCCAGAACTATAAGGGCTTGTTTACATGTTCCTTTGCGAACTGCAGTTTCGATATCCGGTTCGTTTACTAATGAATGGCTTACACCTAAGCTTACGCACATTATAGCCAGCTTTCTTTAGGGTTCTTCTAATCATTTATGCACATACCCCAATCTTGTAATTTTCTTACACCATACCTGCTAAATTTAGAGCACTTGTGTTGAGTTATTCGGCCACAGTCCTTATGATAGCCCTCTTGTGGTGAGCTTGGAGTACGGGAGCGGCCAGAGAGGTATCTACTTTCCATTGTACCCAGTTCTTCAAACCGTTTTAGGACATACCTTACCGTATTATAGCCCCTGTTGACAATTTGTCCTATTTACCTGTATGAGTTGTATGAGTTTCCTCAAATTTACAATTTGGTCGGGAATCGGTGTTGGAACCTCCATTTTTTATCACACTCTTAACGTTTGGGCCCAAATTATCACTGGCAACTTAGGATTAGCTGGAGGATGAATGGGATAATGTGCAAACTTTATACATATCATTATCTTGGCTAATTCCACTGCGTGTAGAGACTTTTGGCGCATCAATATTTTGAAATTTTATGTAATTTTCCTCATAAATTATAAATTAAATAAATTATATTAAATGTAATTGTTGGTCATTAAAATAGATTAAATTGTGTAAAAAATATGTGAGTTTCGTTGCCAATATCTGGCTCATAAGGTATCTTTAGTTAAATAAAAAAAAGCTTGAGGGTGTGCAGAGACTTTTGTTAGTAAGTGTATATATATTATTTTCCAACATGTTTGAATGGATTAACTGACCTGTTCGTTTAAAATATCTTTTGGGTGGGTCTTAGTTAGCGAAACCCATTTTTCCTGCCTCTGTATCGATTTTGATGATCTTTGAAAAAAAAAAAATAAATAAATAAAAATTATCTTGGTAATTATTAAAACCCAATTTATTCTGCCTAGCTGATTTGAATTCTGAATCCAGCTACACCATGTATATTTAATGAAACTACACCACATTTAATCATAACAGAAGCTTAGATTTTGGAGAAAACTGATTTTTTAACATTTTGAGATAATATAATATATTATCTTAATATAATATAATATATTACTTACATATCTCCACATATTATGTGGAGATATGTAAGTACTTAACTCGGTCTACTACTACTACTATACTGTTACTTAACTGATTTGTTCCACCTACAGTAGATTCCCGCTTTTCTTTCCTTGTCGGGACCGATACATTGCCGTTTTAGTGGGAGAGCATGTTAATACGGAGCATATAAAAAAAAAAACCAATTTTACGCAATATAACTTATATATTGCGGTTAAATCCAAATACTACACACAACCGGTGGGATGGCCGAGTGGGCAAACATGTTAGGAAAACATGTTTCCCATGGCAACTTATGATCAGGAACCCGAAGATAGCAAGTTCAAAACCCGGAGCCAGGGGATATATTAATAATACTCGGCATGCTTGATGATTCGTGATGAAGGGTTTCACACAATTTAATTGGAGGTATTCCCTAAAAATTCCCTGACCAATGAACTATTATTAGAACTAGTTTGTTCTATTATGTAAATAAAAGGATTTCCCATACCTAGAATAGTCATTTTAGCCTCCTTCTCTTCAATTGTAGTAACTTTATAAATAAGTCAATAGCATACGAAAGCCTGTATAGATAGAAATTAACAAGTTATTGTATTTATTAGGGATCAGGTTGGCCAAGGAGGCTTGTTATAAGTTAAGTTTAGAGCAATGTCGAGTTTAGTAAATACTTGGATTAGTGACGCTATGAAACCTGTCAGCTTACTGGATGGAGGCTCCTTGCAATTTTGTGCCTGCTGATTCTGAGCAGCCATAATCCTTGGACCTTGACCAATTTGTTACTGTCCTTCAACTTGAGAGCAGACTCCATTGGGGGAAAGGATATTGCCATATCGGTGCCTGTGTGGTCAAAGATGGTGTTAGCTGCCCGTTAGTTGGTAGCAACGTGAGGTTGTTGGATATGTAAAAAGGGGGTACCTGCAGGTATTATATATCAGTAAGAAAGCCAACCAACGCAAAGAATTCCATAGACCAAGAGTATTATGGTATTCATCAGGACCAATAAATATAGTCCTTCACAACAGAAATACACTTCCTTAGGCTCAGGAGAAGGGCACAGTTCCTGGGATCATTTTTAAGCTGAATGTGTTGAAATGTGCTAAATAAAATCAAAATAACCATTCAATTATTAAAGAAATTTCATGTTGGCTAATTTTATTTACAAGATATTCTCAAGACATTGCTTGTTAAAAACTCTGAATTTCTATTATGAAATGTAAAGTAACCAAACTCTAAAAAATATTAAAAGAATACTAAATGCTAAAAGAAGTAAAGAATATAGTTTTTATGTTTTTATAGTTTTTATGTGCCACCACTTCTTGACACAAAACACGTATAGATTTCCTAAACACATAAATTCTTTTGTGTGTTCATTACTTGTTATATAACCTCCCCTTCTCGCTCCCTATTGAACATATCTGACTATTCGTATTCTATTTCTATTTTATGTAATAGAACTAGAACAATTCATATAATAGAATAAATTTACTACTAATTATTTAATAGATAACCTGTATGAAAAAAACCACTATTATTGTAGGGTACCTGTATTAACCTGCACCCCATTAATGTCAAGTCACTTTCAAAATATAGTTTTTGCTTTAGGATAAATGAATAGGCCGGGCTAGGCACTTTACAGACCTTATTAAATTCACTAGTTCAAATTCTACTTATTGACAATGTGTATAGCATATCTTTCAAAATGTTAGCAACACTTAAATAAATCTTGTGTAAAGCAACTTCAGGATTACTTTAAGGCAATTAATTATAGTTTGATATATTTATAAATGTTCCAGTTCCAGTACTGGCTCCAGGTGTTAATTATAAATTCCGGATCAGTGCTCTCCATAAGAATTATGAAGGACCTGTCATGGAAAAGGAAGCAAGAACTGGAGGTATTATATTTAATTTTGAGTTTTCTTTCAATTAATAATGAGTACAATTGTTTTTATATATATGTAGATTCAATGTGGCTGCCTATTGATTATTTAAAAATAGTATACAAACTTATAAATAATATAAAATAGATTCTACTAATTTCTGTATTCATGTGTGTTTCAAATAGTGGAAACTTTTGATGTAATAATATAAATTATGTTTTTCCAGGTGATAGGTTACCCTTTGTTGACAACAAACATGCATTTGTAAATGGTACATCTATCAGACTTACCTGGAAGCAAGCAGGTGATAACAATCGGAAAGTAAAGTGGATCTATGGAATATATTATGGCCTAACATTTAAGGAAATGATTCAAGGTAAACTATCATCAGAGCTATAGTATCCAATCGATAAAATGTATCTAGTATCACAAACCAGTCTCTTGCTTTTAACTCTGATTGTAATGTACAATTAACTCTCACTTGTGTTACATTTACTTGATATATTTAGTTATAGATTTTTAATTATCTCTGGTAGATGATTAAAATTAAAAAATAGTTATTTTTAGAATTAACAATGCAATTACCAACAAACATTCAATTTTCATTATATTTTTTTCTGTTTCAATACATTTTACTGTAATAATAGAATATGTTATTTACCTATATAAATAATTTGTTCTTGTAATACTTTTATGAAATAAATAATGACCAAAAGTAAATAGTAACTAAGCAAATAACTACTAAAATTATTTAAGTTGTTTAATTATGACATCAATGATGGAAGTTACTAGTTTAATTTAATAGTTCTTTTCTTATTAAATCATGCAGCAGTTATTTTATCTTCAAAAATTAATTGATTGCCTAAATTTAATTTGGAATAGATAAGAGGCTGCAATGTGAAAGGTTTCACACCCCTCTTATCATAATTTGACAAAATGCAATTTAGTTATTGTTATAATTTCATTTTGAATATAATTTAGGTTTTTATTTTAATTTATTTTCCTTTTAAGTAACATTTTAAATATTATTTTTAGGACCCAAATTGACCACCGAAAACTTGATGGAAAATATTGAAGGTCTTGAAAGTTGTGAGAACTATATGTTTGATGTTGGTGTGGTTGGACCACTTGGTATCGGACCATTGTCTCAAGACCCGGTCAAAGTTCTGACTAATTATAGCAGAACTGCACCTCCTAAAGCTTTGACTCTATTCACTGATTCACAAAATGAAACAATGATGGTGATTACTTGGACATCTTCATGCAATGTTATCAATGAGCCAATTAGCTATGTTGTAAGTTTTTTAAAAATTTATTTAGTCATCCATTCATTTGCATCTTGTTTATTTTTATTAATGCGTAATTAAGGCAGTAGGCAGGCAGGCAAGAGACAATTGATTAATGAAGAAATATTTATGTTTCTGAATTTCATGATAATCTTTTTCAATAATTATTTTTTCAGATTTTCATTAACCCCCTGGTTCATTACTTTTTATATACAAGTCATATTTAGTGCGAATCAAAGGACCTGAGATTTTTTAAATAAAAGTATATAATTATTATAACCAAGGTCGTTCGTTATAAATGTTATCGGTTGTGTATTCTATACATTTAACTTTCCTTTCATTACCCACTATAATTTTGTAAATGGTGGCTTTAATTTAATTTGAATTTATGCTTTTGTATTTTGCAATGTGTGAACTTTACACAGTTAATAAAATAGCATTTATAGCTGCACATTGGTTAAAGTATGCATTTAGTTGTGAACAAATACCTATAAGATTAATAAGTGCTTTACCAACTGGAAAACATCTGAGGAGTAGGCCGAGACAAAGGTGGTAGGTTTCCGTGAGGGCTGACCATGTGGAGTTGGAATTGGGAGGACAGGGAGAGGTGGATAGAGGTGTGCAGGGAGTGATTGGTGGCATCGTCATCAGATCTTCGGGTTTGTAAAGCCTTATTTTTATCCCTTGTAGCCAGATTTCCTCTGCTTCTCTTTTCAGAGTTTAAATATTTCTCTCAAATATGTATTATTTGCAAACATTTCATGGGAAAAAGTAGAGGGTATGTAAAAAATAATTAGTTTCAACTTTGTGCCATGTGATTTCACTCTTGGGCTGCCATATTGTTTTGAGTAAGATTTAATTTGTCTATGAAAAAGGTATTTACTTTATTGATACCTAGATGGTTAAGATTTACAATATTGTTATTTTCATATTTTATTAATTGTTCAATCTTATATAGATAAACATTGAAGAATTGATTCATGGGAAAAATGCAACAATCAGATTTAAACCAGCTAATTCTACAAAGTTCCAGCATAGAATCGTAATCCAATATGGTGCCAGGTAACTATTCATATTCTCCTTCATGAAAAAACTATCTTGAGGATTTTGAATTTGAATGATATTAACCCTTTAGCAGCTAAGGGTGCTGGATGAAAGTTGCACTGAGAAGCTGAGTGGGCCGGCCGGCTTTTACCCTCCCCAAGCTAAGGCTTGTAGGCCACTCTCCGCCGCTGACTTCCTTAACTTCTTCAACTCCTTATTACCTTTTCCGACAATTTTTTAATGTTTTATTTACTTTTTAGGATTCTATGATACTTTATCATTATTTCAATGAATTAAAATGCTAGATTATCTATTGTAATAAAAGATTACGTGAATCGTGAAGGTAATGATGAACAAGATTATAATAATGTGATTACTTTATAAGTAACAGACGAAAAAAATAGCAAGTAGAAAAAGGGTGGGACGGGCTTCCCTCATCGTTCACAGCTACCGGGCCGGAACAAATATTTTCCCAATAGAGACACCCCTGCAGACTAGCTGCTGCTAGATGTACTTATTAAGTCCCCTAGGGTGCGCCTTAGTCACAACAAGTTATCTCGAGAAAAGCTGGGGACGTTCAATAAGTGGGAAACCGATAGCGAGATATACCGTCTTCTGCTACTGGGGACCAGCGGCTCGCCACGAGTAATCTTGTTATCCGTTTGTCGAGGCCATCTTTTACTTTTCCCAGATATTTCATTCAGACCCATTAAAGGGTTAATATCCTTTATTTATTTATCTTTCAAAATTTTATTCTGTATTATTTTATTATTCTTTATATAATATAATTATAGTATATTATAACATTTCTTATTTCAGGTATCGAGTAACTGTACAGACTGGAGAACGGGACTCAATTCAAACGAAACCTGTAGAACATTGGGCTCCTTTCCTTCCTGTCCCCCACCAAGTGAAAGTAGAGCCTTATAATTCATCATACATGATGCACTGGCAACTTGATACAAATCTCAAAAAAATGCCTAAGTACATATCAGTATTTATTTTTTAAATTTATAATTGAGGTAAAAGTTAATAAGGCAATTGGTCTCCTGATTAGTAATTTATTTTTTAATCCACGATTTAATCAATATTTTGCCTGCCGGCATCATCAGCGACTGTGAGAAGTAGTAACAGTAGTAAAAGTAGTAAAATTGTTTACACACATAAATTAATAAATAAAAATCCTATTTATCAATATTTGTTTAAAATACAATTATATACATACAAATACAATAAAGTAAGTTATTTGCCCATTAGTTGGCCTTTTCAAAAACATTTAATAAAAGTAAGGGGGTCTTAGAGTAAAATCACTCCGATCATAATTAAAAATGTGTGAAGGTTGCATCAAAGAGTTTATTTTTGTTTTTATTATTATTGTTATTTATTTTTATAGGTTGCATCAGGGTTATAGGACAACATATTAATTGTTCGGTTAATTAGTTAAAATCAATCAAAAGAATAAAAAGAGCCTTATAATTAACAACACCTAAAAAGTGTTCTTAAGTTTCATTTCTTGACAAAATTTTCCGGTAACAGGGTCTTAACTATAATAACTTTGCCATAACCATAGCAGAGTGTTTAATTTTTTACACTCACGGGCAGGGTAGGCTCAATCACAGATTCTGACAACATAATCTTCTCTTAAGATGGTCTCAGACATGTTTAATTGAGTTTGAGTCTAGACACCGTGATGGCTGTTTATATCAGGCAGAAAATCCTATTTTAAATCAGGTACTCATCCAACATTCGTGATCAGTGTAATCTGGTATTGTCTTACATAAAGATTATCCCTCACCAATGTAGGCTGGTAACAGAATTAGGATGCTCTTCGATTATGTTGTAAAGGTACCTCTATGACCTTCCTTCCATGACAAACAGCTCCATCTTGGCATCAAAAGAAACATCAGTCAGCCACTAAGAAATATCATTTGTATATGCAGCCATATGAAGATTTGATACCAACTCTTAAAATAGGGCCAGGGTGGCAGAGGGGTGCTGGACCGCTACCCACTTAGTATTCTAAACTTCTCTACAGTGGTGGTTCGAATGGGTTGGCCGATTGAATTAATTTTGTAGTAGACCCTTCGGATAAAATCTCAACCTTCCTACCTTGGTTGAATAGGTTGGTTACACCAGTAAACTGCACCCTCTCCCTTACCACATGACCAGTTCTGGTAAACAAAAAAAAAAAAAAAAAAAAAAAAATCTGAGAAAGGAACGAACTATCTTCCAATGCCCAATTCATTTGGTCTGTTGCAAATCGAAGTCTGGCCATTTTGAGTGCTGTAGTATATAGAGGGATACAGTTAGGATGAGACTTGCCTGATGAAGTAAAATGTTTTTTTTTTATTACAATTTTCTCTTTAACTGATTTGATTTTTTTTAAAATTATGGAGTTTTGGCTCACAATGCATAGTTACTGATGATAAAATTCACCAACAGGCAATTTGCCCAATTACAGGTGGAAACAATATAAAATCACAATAACAATTTCCTTATAACTAAAACAATCAATAATGAGAAAATTAAATAGTAATAAGTAATAAAAAATCTGGTGCGTGCGCGCAACACACAACTTTCACTTACCAACTTACTTAGATTAGAAATTAATGTGTTTTGTTAGTTGCCACTTCTCAAAGTTATACATTTTTCCACATTCATTTCTTATTTTTGTTTTCATTTGCTCAAAAAAAAAAAAAAACTAATTTCTTTTATTATTAAATAAAAGTTTTTACTTGTGATAATTCGGCAATCCAAGCATAATACTCCATGTCGTCTGATTTTATAATTCTCTATGTACTTGTAACAAATAATTTTCATTTGTTAAATGAACAGAACATCTTTAATTATAACGCATTGGTTTGTCATTAAAGGCGTACGGCGCATGCGTAAGCTCAAGGTGTTTTATGAGTTGACGGAATAGTTTTCTTTTTTTCTCCTGTATATGTTTACTTGATTTTCTTCATATATCATATTTAGCCATTTCGTATTTTTAGGAGTGATAAGAGACAGTTAATTTCTCAATATAAACTGAAACAAAGGTACTTTATAGGAAAACAAAAAAGGCCCCTTCCCCATTTAAGCCCCCTCAGAAAATTTTAATACTGATAAAACTTACCTGATATTATTGAACACCTAATTTTCATTAAACATGACGAATTTGATCAAAATAATTAAAGCCGTTTTTGAGATAATCGAAAAAAAGGTAAAAATTGGAAAAAAGTTATTAAATAAAGTGCCCCCTCAGTTTGACCAATTTTGATGAAATGTTGGATGTCATATCTTTGGCATATACATACGTCAAATACCCAGTTTGATCAAAATCTTTAAAGCCGTTTTTGAGTAAATAAAAAAAAACACATGAAAATGATACAAAATTTATTAAGTAAAGTCCCCCCTCCGGTTGATCAATTTTGATGAAATTTTTACAGTCATATCTTGGGCATATTAATACATCAAATACTTAGTTTAATCAAAATCGTTAGAGCCGTTTTTGAGAAAATCGAAAAAAACGTAAAAAGTTATAAAATAAAGTACCCCCACCCTTTGACCAATTTTGATGAAATTTTTGCTGTCACATCGCGGGCATATACATACACTAAATATCCAATTTCAGGTTCGCACGGTTAATAGTTTTTGAGCTAGTCTGTTCACACACGCACACGCACGCACACACACACACACACACACACACACACACACACACACACACACACACACACACACACACACACACACACTCACGGACGCACACACACACACACACACATTCACAGACGGACGCACACACACACACACACACACACACACACACACACACACACACACACACACACACACACACACACACACACACACACACACACACACACACACACACACACACACACACACACACACACACACACACACGCACGCACGCACGCACACACACACTCACACACATGCACACACACACACACATGCGCACACACACACACACACACACACACACACACACACACTCACGCACGCACGCTCTCACGCGCTCGCGCACACAAACACACACACAGACTATTTCGCGGGACTTGGTTATTTCGACTCGGGGGACCCCAAAACGTGTATTTCCATTGAAAACTGGAAGTCGAAATTTTTCACGATCGCAATACTTCCACTTACTATATATTTCATATATAGGTAAGTGAAAGTAAAAAAAGAATAAAATTAAAAACAAAAAGAACAAAACAAATCTGGTGCGATGCGCGCAACACACAACTTTCACTTATGAACTTACTTAGATTAGAAATTGACATGTTTTTATAATATGTAAATGCCATTCCTCAACTACATACATTTTTCCACACTTATATTCTTATATTTTTATATCATCATAAGTAATAGAGTATTTGTATTGCTTTTTTTTTTTTTTTTTTTTTTTTTTACGGGGCCTAATTTCATCAACAGTCGAGTTTTTTGTTACTACGAGTTGCTTTTTGCAAATATATCCAAGGTGAATCCATAGAAGGTATTTACGTCTCGTAGTAAAGTTTGTTTCTTATGTCTTTCTGAAACCGAGAACCATTACTGTTCCTCTAAAATCACTTTATATTGCGTTCAGAAATCTATTATGGAACCTAAAATATGATGAAAGTTAATCTGAAACCATATTTGTTTCACACCTTAAATGCTTTGAATAATTTGAACATCACATATTTACTCCCTAAGGCAAACTAAATTTTTTTATTGTTAAATAAAAGTTTATATTCGTGATAATACTCCATTGGGTCTGATCTTATAATTCTCTATTTAGTTTTTGAAAACTTCATTTAGTTACAATGGAAATAAATAATTTCCATCATGTTCCAAAACACTTAGACAACTCTTTCCCATGAACAGAACGCCTTTACTTATAACCACTGGTGTCATTAAAGGTGTACTGTGCATGCATGGGCTCAATGTGTTTTATGAGTTGTCAGAATATTTTTCATTTTTTCTCTTATATATGTTAACTCAATGCTTTTCATATGGTTCATAGGCTTTCATATTTTGTCATTTCTTATTTTTAGTTATAATGGGAGATAGTTAATTTCTTTATATAAAACAATCAAAGGTACTTTATAGGAAAACAAAAAAGTCCCCTTCCCCCCTTCCCCCCTTCCTTTATAAGCGATTTTAATGATAATAAAACTTACCTGATGTTAAAGAATACTTGATTCATGTTAAACTTGACAAGTTTGATTAAAATCGTTTGAGCCGGTTTTGAGAAAATCGAATAAAAAAATTAGTGTACCCTCCGTTTAACCAATTTTGATGAAATTTTGGCTGTCATATTGCGGGGATACTCATACATCAAATACCCAGTTTGATCAAAATCGTTAGAGACGTTTTTGAGAAGAAAAAAAATAATAAAAATGATACAAAATTTATTAAATAAAGTGCTCTATTTAATCCATAGTTATGTGAAAGTACTTTCATACCATTCATGTTTACCTTCAACCTGGTAGCCCAACTAAATATATCATACAAGTGGTTTTGAAGGATAGAATATGCTATATCAGGGTTTCTGTGTAATGTAAGTAGAGCAGTATAGTCAGCGAATGTAGCCAGTAGGGTGTGTTCGTGTTCGGGTAAGTCAGCTGTGAAAATATTGAAGAGTAGTGGTCCAAGTACACTACCTTGTGGAACTCCAGCTCTTAACATTTTTTATACTGGATAGTTTGTTGTCTATTTTAACAGTAAAGTGTCTGTCTGTCAGGTAAGAGAGTAGTATTAAATAGTAAGTCGGAGGAAGCAAAATTGATTGGAAAGCAATCCTTCATGCCAAACCTTATCAAAAGCCTGATATCAAGAAAAACACCAGGACAGTAATTTTTTGATTCTAATGCATTTGAAATGTAATCCACCAATCGGTGACATTGTTGTATAGTAGAATGATTTTCCCTAAAACCGAATTGATGATTTGGAATAGCTTTCAATATTTCAAGAGAATTGAGACGATATAGAAGAATTTTTTCAAACAATTTGGAAAAGGAAGGAAGAAGACTAATTGGACAAAAGGAATTGCAGGCAATCAGAAGGTTTATTGAGTTTTAACATCATAACAACTTCAGAATATTTCCACGCTGCTGGGAAGTATGTTGTTTTTAAAATAGAGTTGTTAGTTAGAAAAAGGATTGCTTTCCAAAGTAAATTTTTCAGCAAAAAATTTGTAATAAGGTCATAACCAGGGGCTTTTTTATTAGGTTAATTTTAAACTTCTTGAGGATAGATTGCAGTAGGCGGTAATGTCATCGGCAATGGTGTGTTAAGTTGTTATGTTAAAAGTTCTTTGGTGAATTGGTTGTTAATGTCTGTGTGAGATTGGAATGTTTTTTCTAGATGGCATGCAAAAATTTCAGCTTTCTGACAGATTTCGCCCAAGTACCATCAGACTGTTGAATAGGAAGCAAAACGTTGTGGTGTCCTAGTATGCGTTTTGTCATGTTCCAGATGGGTTTGTCGGCGGTCGCTAAACTGTTCAGGAATTTGTCAAATCTTTCAGTCTTCGTACATTTTATTTCTTCATGCAATAGTCTAGTTAGCTTATTGAATCTGTGTTTGTCTGTTGGATAACATCTCCTTTGCCAAATTTTACGTGCTTTTCATTTTTGTTGGATGAGATGTGGTATGTATGGTGAATTATAGTCATTATTCTGATGAAAATCTGCCTTGTAGTGAGAAATTAAAGCTCTTCAGGCAGCGTTTTGGACAGCTTTTGTAAGAAACTGTCCCCTGTAATAATTTTCATAATATATCATATAATATCATAATTTTCATGAAGAACATGACTTTTCGTGTTTTAAAAAAACATTTTACTAGTGATATGTCTCTTTCTCCAGAGATTATATTACTAATCATAAATAATGAAACCCTAATTATATATTAAAAAGTGCTAATACAAATTAGTAATAGTACTTATTTAATTTACTAACCACTTTAATTTTATTTATTTTTTAATATGAACCCCGAGAAAAGGAATAGAAAAAGTTATTTTGGCCTACCTCAGTTATATATCTTATATTGAATTATTACATATATACATATATATAGTCACTTGTAACTTCCATATAAAATTTTATTAATTGTGGTTTCCATAATTTAGTTTTTTTTTTTTTTTCATTATAGTACATAAACAAATTTAGAGGCTAATAAAATTATTTTGTGTTGCAGATATGAGTTTGAGGTGATGGTGTGTGAAGGTGATGAATTTGATGAAAACAAAGCAAGCAAAACAAGGGTTAAAGCTCCTCCCTTCTATTTCCGAGAGATGAAAGTTGCTACCACTTATACCGTCGCAGTTCGGCTTGTTTCTGAACAAGGATTTATGTCTTCTGTTTCAGAACTTAATATGATTCAAATTCCATTAGGTTTGTGTTCTATCTATTATTTTATTGCCTTCTATCTCCTTCCATTATTTTGAATCAAGTCAAATAGTATGATTTTTTCTGCACTTAGGAGGGATTGGTTAAAATTCTAAAACAATATAAATATTAATCTTTTGATTAATTCAATGAAAAATTCAATCTGAAATGTTAAACTTTTAGCTAAATGTTTTGTCTTAAAAACAAATCATTTCACTGTATCATACTAACTACCCCTATGTTTTGACCTTCCTCTTACGCCTTTGAAAACTGAACATCACTAATAGGCTATGTGGCATACCTAAATTGAGTTAAAGACATGGAAACTAGTTCAAATTGAAATTTGAACAGCCTAAAAGTCGGACAATTTTTGCCATTAATGGGAAGCAGGGTAGCTCTGGCTCTGCCAACATCCTCCCCTTCACCATCCAGAAACAGGTCAGGAGACGCTCCTGGGACACTCTATGTTGGTGATCTATCTATTATCTTATTACCTTCCATTATTTTGAGTTAAATCAAATGTAAGATTTTTTCTGCACTCATAAGCAATTAGTAAAAATTCTAAAACAATATAAATATAAATCTTTTGATTAATTAAATAAAAAATTCAACCTGAAAAGTAAAATTTTTGTCAAGTAAAATAAAACTGAAAAGTAAAACTATTGTCAAGTAAAATAAAACTGAAAAGTAAAACTTTTTGTCTAGTAAAATAAAAGTGAAAAGTAAAACTTTTGTCAAGTAAAATGAAACTGAAAAGTAAAACTTGTGTCAAGTAAAATAAAAACTGAAAAGTAAAAGTTTTGTCTTTAAAACAAATCATTTTACTGTATCATTTTAACTACCTCTACGTTTTACGCATTTGAAACCTGAAAATCACTAATAGGTTAAATGGCATACCAAAATCGTGTTAAACACTTGGAAACTAGTTCAAATATCAATTTGAACAGCCTACAAGTGGGACGTTTGTAGCCATTAATGGGAAGCAGGGTAGCTCTGGCTCTGCCAACATCCTCCTCTTCACCCCAATTTTGACACTGGTGTCAGGAGACACTTCATGCCTCTATGAAGTAGGTACTCTTAAGAGGAAAAACCTGTAGTTGAGCAGGATTCTGATCTAATCAACAATTTAGGCACAACCTTTAACTGAAAAATGGTACTTCCTTACAAAGTACTGAACCCAACAGTTTCCATAGGTTTTAGTGGTATAGGTGTTTCCTTTATAGTGTGTATTAATGATTAACTTTTTTAAGCTATTAAAATTGACATTTAGCTAGATTGAAATTCTCTTATTCATTGATATTCAGTATTCATTTGTTAAATTTAATTTATTTTTAGTACCCTTATCACAAGAATAATTAATTTATATTATTTGTTACATCATTGATATTCAATGTCTTCAAAAGTTTAAGTTCTTTGGTTAATGACTTCATTAGCTTATCTGATTCACCAATTATTATTAGAAGTTATAATTACAAATTTTTAATTTTATAAAATGTTATTTAACAATAATACAAACTCATTGGTGCCTTAACTGTTTTCAGGCTCTTCAATGGTTGTAGTTAGTGAGGCTGGTCTCCTGTCGGTAATCATTCCTGTTGCACTAGTCATCATTGTTCTTATTGCTGTCCTTGCACTGTACGTATTGAAACACTATCGTCTGAGGAATACATTCACAACATTCGCTAATTCACACTACAGTACCAGCTCTGGTGCTGCAATTTTTACAGATAGACTTGGTAATACAATTTTTTAAATTAAATTATTTTTAAAAAATTTAGTCTAGATTATTTTAGCAATATTTCTGTACCGAAGATTAAACTATTGGCTGACAATTAAAATATTTTAATGTGCTGAAGTCTTTAAAGATGGATATTTTTCTTAAGATTGGTAGCAAATTTTGAATGTCATATTAATTGGTCAAATTATCACGTACAGTAGTCTAAGAAAAATATTAAACTATAGAAATCGAACCTTTATTTGAATGGTGTTCTTGTTAAAACAGTCAAGAGTTGATGGTACCGCCCGCTTCCGCCGGCTAAAAGGTTGTTCTGGGTCAGGGGCCCGCCCGCCGAGGGTGATTTCAAGGTGTATGGGACCGCTTCGGCCCCAAACAATTTGCCAATGCAATTTTTCTTCTTTTCTTTTTTTCTCTCGAAGCTGTTGAAAACATTTTCAAAGGAGCACTGGTAAGAAGAGGTCTGAACGCCAAGTAGCCAAGAGCAAAATGTAAGGGACAGAGAGAGGTATGAAAGGGTTTTCGTGGTGGTCATAACCAGACATCCCCCTACAACTTCAGGTAGCGGGCTATTTCTCTCAAAATTATTGTTAATGGCCAAAATTAAATTTTTATTTATTTATTTTGCAATTTATGTATCATTCTAATCATATTAAAGTTATAAATTAGGAAAAAATGTTTCGGCTCCATACAAAAATACATCATCTTTTCCATGGCGCTCAATGTTTTAAAATAAAATCAAGGAATAATTAAATTGTTAAGAGAAATTTTCATTATTGATAAAATATGTAGTGGCAAAGAATTTAGTGCAAGAATCAAGAAAGAGGTTATACTAATCTCGCTGGAGAAAGACGTTATTCCAATCTCATTGGAAGATGGTATGCTCTCCCCCCACTGTCAGTGGATAGGTAGTGGGAATCGCTGGCTATAACTATGGCAGCATCCTGGCAGTAGGAGAGTTGGCTGTCCCCAGCCTACCTGACTGCTGCCTCTTCTCCCTCTTTCTATTCTCTCATTCCACTTAACCCTAAAATGTAACATCTTATTTTTCTCTAATAAATTATTCTTTTTTGGTATCCAATGGAATAAAATTGGTGATCATAGAGTTCCAACCAATTAAAAAATGGTCTTGTCCTTCTTATGATATGAAAATCATCCTAGGAGATTTTAATGTACAGATTGGCTGGAAAAAAGAGCTAAGCCCAAAATTGGCACACATAGCTTACATGATAGAACTAAGGAGAATGAACTCAGAATGGTAAGCAAGAGGCCTAAATGCATACGAATCAAGTGGTTAGAAGCAAAAAGAGAAAGCAATCCTGCAAATTCTATAAAACTGCCTTGAAGATTAAGTATTATTACCTGTGGATACTGGGATGCTGATCACTTGGAAACCATTCCGCCAAATATTAAGGATATAGAAGACATATTGGAAAAACTCAAAACAACCTGTAAGTGATGAACTCTTCTCAGAGGTGTTTAAAGCAGGACATCAATAAGTAGCCAGGGAACTACAGGAACTGAATGAATGAGGCCCAAATAATACCTTCGTACAAGAAAAAGGAAGAATTCACAAAATGCAGTAATTGTCGTGAAATTAGTTTGCTTAATGCTGTGCATAATTTTTTTTCCACCTCTCTCTACAATAGGCTCATTCCATATGTAACCATGTGATTTCTAAGCTATCTCTCTGCTTCAATGGCTACTGAAGCATGTAGATCGCTGAGATGAATGAATAATAATAGCAGACAATTTGGATGCTCTTCATTGATTTTAGTACAGGTTATGACACAATGGTAAGGAAAGAACTCATGTTAGCCATGCATGAACTGGGTCTACCCAGTAAATTAACTCAATTAGTAAAATGCACTATGGCAACTACTTTCTGTCAATTAAAGCTTCATCTGTCAATTAAAGGGTTTCAAAACAATTTGGGGTGGAAAGTGGCCCAATCCTATATCTCCTCTCTTGCCATCAATAGAGTAGGGCTCAACAAGGATGGAACAACATTTAACAAAGATGACATAGCTTCTTGCATATGCAGAATGTTGTCATCATTGTTTGATCTCTTCAAAGCACTCAGTCTACCTTTGAAGCTCTAGATTTAAAGGCAAAGGAAATAAGTTCTACATATTAATGAGAAAAAAAAAACATGATTATGATAGTAGGCAAAAAACAGCAAGCACAAAAGCACAGTAAAATATGACATGGGTCTCCATAGCATAGGATTGGTCAAAAGCTTTACTTATATTCATCATCAATGAGATTCTCTTTGAGGAAGAAGAGGTCAGTAGTAGAATCAGCATGGAATAGAGCCTATTTCGTCAACTCAAAAATATTTAAAAGCAAACTTTAAATAATTTCTAAGTTTATCAAACATAGCCATGTTATGAGGATAAGAAACGAAAGAATGGACAACAGAGTACATTAGTATTCTAGATGGTGAGTGCACTCATGCTTTAAGCAGCTAAAGCAAAAGCCAACGGAAGGTGGACCTACGGCAACTGAAGATCTCTGCTGCCGACTCTTAGAGATAGAGAGAGGAATGGTTGGAAAAGGTTGAGAAGGCCAAGGTTAGATTGATGTGCCTGTTATGACGATGAAGAAATTATTTTTTCATTTCTTATCTATGCATTTCTATTATTTCTGCACTCTTTCTCTCCTCTACCACCCCCTAAGAAGCGAGAAAACCTAAATCCTTCCTGGCTCACTGGAAAAATGGGGACTCCTGCTTCCTCTGCTAAGGAAAAAGCTCTCTTATCCCACTTCTTAATCCTCCACCTTTTATGAGCACCCTATCCAATATCGCGTCTTACTGATATCTTTATCCTCTAATCCATTATAACAACCATAAACTCCCATGCCGGAGCTGCGGGTTCGAGTCCCGCCCTGGGTGGTGCTTTTCTTTCGTAGGAGAAGTATCACCCAGTGCCACGGGTGTTAGTATGGGCAGTATAGGGCTTCAGTGGAAGCCTTAAAAGTCAAACAAAGAAAAAAAAAAAAAAAAAAAAAAAAAAATTATTCATTAAATTAAAAGTAAAATCTTGGTAACTAAAACCTTTGGCCTATTTTGATCTATATTGACAGTGACATTTATATTTATAATTTTTGGATGTTCATTTATATGACTGCATCCCAAACTACTTTCTCCATAATTACCCACTACGGTCAACCAGTTTTCACCATTAGCAATTAATATTTTTGTTTTGTTTTTTTAGTACATTTTAATCTAAGTATTAAATAAATCAATTTCTATTTTCTAGACGATGAAGACTCACCAGTTATTAGAGGCTTTTCTGATGACGAACCATTGGTAGTTGCATGAGAAGTTCATAAACCACTTTTACTGTGATAGGTATTTTTGTATGGTATTTAAATTTACCAGTATTTTATTACTTTAAAGTTGCTAGCTACCTTGACAACCAAGTGTGATTTTTTATTTTTAAGAGTATTTTCTAGTTTGTTAAGTGTGTCGCATGAGAAAATGAACTTTATTTTATTGATTGTAATTAATATGAACCAAAGACTTTATTGAAGCTGTTAGTAATGAAAAATGTATTAAAGAAGTACCATTAATTTTAATATTGTATAGGAAAATGTATTAATATATTTTTCATTTGTATTATACTTTATTAGTGACTTGATTATGAATAAAATATATGTGATTAAAGCAAAATATGAATTCTTAAGTTTCATATATTTTATTAAATTGTCCAAATGTGGAAAATAAACGTTTCATTGGCATTTTTATTTAATCTATGCATTTTACTAATGGATAAAAAAACTAAAATAGATAATTATATGTTTAAATCATTGAAGAACGTATAGTTACAAAATTATCTTATTATTATTTGGTACATTCCATTATCACTTCATCATTTGATGTCCAATATAAGATGATTGCATTTCTTTTATTTACCTATATGGTTTATTAATAAAAAATACTAAAAAACTAATTACGAAAAAAAAATGTTGGGTAATGATTGGTAGGTTGTCATTAAAAGAAATAGACTGCAGCATTAAAATAAATCTGGGGATATCTCAACACAATTATAGCTATATCCTATTATTTTAAATTGTAATAAAAACATACTTCACTGTTATTTTCAGAAAATCACAAGCTGAAGAAATATCTAAAAGATTACATACTTCATTTAAAGCCTTATTCTTTTTGGTTCATGCGCTCAGGTAATGTTGAAACAACATGCTTCATGTTGTATTTTCAAAATCCTTCCTCAGTGCTACGGTCCTGAAAGGACATGGCCTCTTCTACAATATTCCTCTACTGTTTTTGGTCCTGAGCTGTCAGCTTCTAGCTTGCTTTACAACTAGTGTCGAGGTGCAAGCTAGAAGCTTGGCATTCTTTCAACATGCCATTACTATCTAATACATCTACTTTTATGACAACTACCATATCTGTCGAATTAAGGATCTGATTAAGTTCTGTGTAGGTCTTTATTTTCCATTGTCCATTCTGACAAATCCTGTCTTCTAAGGACCACAAATTTTCCTAAGGACTTTCCTTTCCCATGTCCCCACATAGCGACATTGTCCTGTCAGTGATCCTAAATACTTGATGTCATTACTTACCAGTATTTAGGATTTTAGGAGTCTTACACATCAACGACAATTGCTATTTTTGGTACTTCAAGATCAAATAGGTCTACTATTAGTATATCCCAGAGTCAGTTGAAATCTATGAAAAGATGGTGGAGGCTTATGTTGAATTCATGGGTCTTCTGTGAATTCTGACATGTAGAGAATATGTGGTTTATGGTGGATCTTCCTCTCCTGAAGCTGCATTGGCACTCGCCAATCTCCTGTTCCATGGTCTGCATCTCACATTTCCATGAGGAAACACTAATATGAGAATAATGAATTAATACCTTGCATAATAGGCTGGATTCATTTAAGACCAAAGGATGCTATCAAAATAATGGAACCAATGATATAAGATTAAAGTTATGATCAACAGCAAGGTATTTTTTCCTCTTGTATCATTTCAGTTTTAAAAAATTGTTTTTAAAACTGACATATAAGTATTTAAAAAGCCAGGATTTGAATCCAGTTTATGTATTGAACTGAGAAATGGAATTATAGAATTTAAAGCAGCAATAAGAAAGTTACTTAAATAATGGATGAAGGACCAATTGTTAGATCAATGATATGTTATAAACGTTTTATAGAGACAAGTGTGGACAAAACAAATACAGAAACGAAGAAATATATAAACAATAAATAAAATAAAATGTATTTCATTTTTAAAATTTCAAAAATACATACAGTGATACAGAATATTTATAAAAAATAATATTATGACTGAATATTAGAAGATCTGGTCCAAATTATAACAAGCCCCTGTTGGTCACTGGTGCTTAACAGACTTTCATCATAATTGAAGCTGACACCAAGCACGGGGCTGGAGTGTCCTTGCAGTTTGTTAATCACAGCTCTCTTATTCTCTTTGTCACATTCTATATCAATGAAATAAACACAAGAGTCTTCACTGCCAGTAACTATGAAAGAAAAAAATAATCAAATTTACCAATTAAATAAAATCTAATCGATTACGATGAGTAAATCTTTTATATCAATAAGCAGTTCAAACTGCTAAGGTTAAATAAAAGTAACTGTTGGTTACTTTTATTTAACCTTAATATATAAAATTGGTGTATTTACTTCCTTATCACGCAATATGAAATATTGGGATAGAATTATAGAGATAGTGAAAAAAAATTTTTAAAGAAAAAGTTTTTAAAAGATATACACATTTCAAGTTCTCAGTCCAAATAACCATGCCACAAAATGGTAATAAATAACATTACTTAACCTTACTTTCTGACACTAGAGCATCTATTTTCCTGCTCAGCTAAAAAGGGCCTTTACAAGCCTTTTTTATTTTTTAATCCCAGCTTTTGACACTGCTCGCTCAAAATGATGGTTTAAATGTAAAATATTTTCCCCTTAAGTACTTATTATCTTTTTTAAACTATTAAACTTCTCTTATCAGAAGTAATCAAAATAAACGTACATAAATGGTAAAAGAATATGATAATTAAGTAAAGGGAAAATATTTTATCCAGCTTGAACATAATTTTCCACTAATAAGAGAAAAATAATTTACTTTAATTATCTATTTTTCAAGCTATTGATACCTGAGCAGAATAAAATATTGTCGTCATTTTTGAAAAATATTCAAGTGCTCAAAATTTGCACCCTATTCAATTGATGTGAAATGAATAATTAAGATTTTTTAGGGGTGCAGTAATTTTGTAAAGGAGTGATTTTGTTGATAGTTTTTTTAATATTGAATTAAAAGCTAAGGTAAGTGACATACCTATACAAGCACCTTGCCTGAAAGACATAATCGGGCAAAATGATGAGTGGATGAAGTTATTACGGTATTGGTGCTTTACAAAGAAACTTCTTCTCAATGAAAGTGAACCATCCTTTTCAATTACTCTAGTAAGAAAAAAATAAAAGAAAATATTTTTCAACATTAATCTAGACCTTTATTAAATAAAATAATAAATTTAATTTTAAACAAAAGTATACAGTTAGAAACTTGTAATTGAACATAAAAATGCAAAAGTAAAACAAGCCAAAACTATAGCATTGAGATAAATTTTTTACATTTAATGATTGATTGGTTATACTTCACGAGGAATAGTAGTCTCAATCAAGTGCAACTATTTAAAAACATGAAATAATTAAAATCAGTAATAAAATAATTAATTTGTTGGTTTGTTTCCTGTACCACTACAACCCATGAAGGGTCTTGGGTTCAGTACTATGTAAGGAAGAGCACTGTTTCTTGGTCAGCAGCCGTGCAAGGAGGTGATTGACTGATCACGCTCAACCTCCAGGTTTTCCCCCCCTTAATTTTTCAATAATTAATTATAAATATAAATATAATTAATTACTAAGATAATAACTTGCACATTTACATCCAACATCAATAATAAATAAACATCAATAATCCAAGATCAATAATAAATTACAATATAAATTTTAAAATGACTTTCTGATACGAAAATTAAATGTCAATTTTCATTTTCATAGGAAAGAAAATTTATTTGGGGGAAAAAAATCTTATCTGGTCAATTGCAAAATAAAATTATTTGTTTTCAGGCTGTGTTTATTTTCATCAGTTACTTTACTTTGAATAATAAATATTGATAAGATAGCGAACCTAATATTTTTTAGTTCAAAGTATAGAGAGACTAATAGATAATAATGTAAAAAATTCCTACCTATACACCCTTACAGAATTAGCAGAAATGTTTATTAGAAGAGATGGGTCTCGACTTTCCCTATTAATCCATGCCCTATAATTGATACTGGTAATAGAGGCATTGTTCCCAAGGTACATCCTGCAGCGCTTAGTCATTTTTCCACTTTTTATATCAAATAAAAAGGACATGATTACACCCTAGAATGATAAAATATCAAAATCAAATTTTTTAATTGATCAGAAGTAAAAATATAAAAGTATAACATCTATTTATGAAAATTATTATTTATTCATATCATTTTATTTTTAATTATAATAATCTCACAGCATAGTATAAAATAACATTTTTAAAATGTATAATTAATTAATATTGTAACACCAATGTGGGTTTAAATAATTTGATTGATATAAAATTATAACACAAATGTCAAAAAAACAATTAGTACTGAAATTAGTCACAACGTTACAAAACAATAACCAGCAGTTACAGAACATTGACTCATAAGTAACTGTATTCTTTGCATTCAAGATTAGACTAAGCCACTGATCGATCGTTTCTTATATATGGACTACTATGGAACCACCCAGAAACACCTAGAACGATCCAAACATGTCATCGCTATACTAATACATGAGTGTAACCATTCCAAGAAATTCTATAGTTTTGTAAAACGTACCAGAAATAAACACCTTCTTTGTCTTCATATCACAATATTTTGCTTCAACAAAGCAAGTAACAAATATTAAGTAAAATCTATAAATTTATTTTTTAGAAGTTAACTTTTGTACCTCGTCATTCCCAGCCCATAGAAGGCTTCCAGTGGAATCAAAAGCTAAAGAAAGAACTCTTCCTCCCATAACATTTGAATTCTTTTTGCCTGTAGATATATTCAGGACTTCTACCTGTCCTTTTGCATTACCGGCCTATAAATTTGTTAAGGAATATTCAATAAAAATGACTTTTAAGGCATGAAGATGGTAACTGTATGATTTAGAATAAAATGTGAATACATACCAAATAACCTAAATTTTATAAAAATGAAAAATTATAAAAGCTTTGAAATCACTCTTTTTGACTGGAACTTAATCGATGAATGGGCTGAAATAAGACTAATGAGACTTTAATGGCGATATTACCAATCTTGATTCACCTCAAGTCAGGTCTTGGCATCTATAACACTCATAAGCGGTACAAGGTAAGGGCTATGTTGGCTGCAGCCCCCCCCCCCCCCACTTTGGGTAATTTTTTTTTAATTTAAAGATAGATTTTAACCTTACCAAAAGTAACGTAAAGGTACATAATATGCAGAACAAGTAATATGTCATTTGTGGGAAAAAAAACAGAAACCATAAAGGTAACAAAGCTGATGGGCAAATCCAGGGGAAGGGGTGTGGGGGCTACAACCGGCTGAAGCCACCAGTGATAAAAGTTGAAAATTAAACTGAAACACTATCATCATAATTCCCTCCTTCAATACCTCATTCCCTCATAATACTCAATGAATGGATTAATCAAGCCTTTATTATAAAGAGTATATATATATATATATATATATATATATATATATATATATATATATATATATATATATATATATTAATTATAAAGTTCACTAATGTTGTAGCTACAAGCTAAGAACTACTCACTTCCCAATACTGTGGAAACATTCCACCATTATCCTTTTCCTGAAACCGGGCAAGCCTTCCAACAGTATGACATCCTACAGACCAATTAGCCTACTTCCCATCCTTTCAAAAATCTGACATTCCTACTGATCCTGACACCCTTCTGGCAACATTCGCTGATGATACCGCCATCCTATCCTCCAATACAGACCCTGGAACAGCATCCTCTAACCTACAAAGGCACCTCTCCCTAATTGAACACTGGTATAAAAACTGGCACTTCAAAGTAAACGAAGGAAAGTGCAAGCATATAACATTCACCCTTCGACGCAGATGCTGCCCACCACTTTATTTCAACTACCCTTCTCAGACACGGTACGGTATCTGGGCTTCACGTTAAACAGAAGACTGACGTGGAACCCACATACCAGACTAAAACGACAAGAGCTTAACCGACGATTTGGCCAACTTTATAGACTTCTGAACAGAAAATCACAACTTTCAATCGACAACAAACTACCTATCTACAAAACCCTTTTGAAACCTATCTGGACCTACAGCTAAACCCTCTAACATCAAACGCATCCAATCCTTCCAGTCCAAAATCCTCTGAACAATAGTCAATGCTCCTTTCTATGTCTCCAACAAAACCCTACACCATGACCTTAATATCCCGTTCGTTCAAGAACTAATCCCGAAGAAATTCTCCAAATTTCACAGTAACCTTACCCATCATCCTAATTCTACTGCTCAATCCCTATCTAGCTCCCCTCATCCCTACAACCCTCCTCGAAGGTTATGGCGGCAGTGGCAACGTGACCTTTTGTAAATATGTATATACCTGAGTTCTGGCAATGGCCAGATTCTCCGCTCAAGTCAGGTATGCTTGTGGCTATTGCCCCCTCTCTCAGCCTCCACTGGCTTTAATACCAGTGATGCGGCTAAGAGAGAAGCGCGGGAACCTCTTGAGACTTGCTTTTCCCTCCTCCGTGGTGGGAAAAGCCTGCGTCGGGGTTCTCCAGCCGAGGGGGGCCTGCCCATTTCCATTTCTGTTTTAGGATAGATAAGTTGGCATCCCTCAAGTTTGTTTTTCTCCTTATTTCGGTGCATTTCACTTTATCCTTTTTTCTTATTTTAAGCACCCTGCTTTCTATTGCACGTTGCCAAACGTCTACTTTATAACCTTGAGTCTTGGTAAGAGACAATCTCTGTGATCCCTAGGTAACTACGGGTAGCACGCAGCCGTCAAAGATTATCTATTTAAGGTGCATTGTGTATATCTGTTTTATTATACGAATGTAGAAATCTTCTGCACCTATCTCTTCCAAGGGTCGTATCATGGTGCTGTGCTTTAGTGTCAAAGGCCTTCCGGAATTTAATAAAATATAAGTAAACTGGGATATTATATCCTCGGGCTTTTTCTTAGGCAAAGTTGCTTGGCAATGAATTCTCCTCCGGTTTATAGTAAATCATTAGTTATTCCATCGGGACCTGGACTTTTATTTGATTTTAGTTTGTGTAATACTTTCATGAGAGCAGTTTTAGTGTTGACAGTGGCTTATTTGATCTTGAATATCGCTATCATACAATTTCTTAAAGTAGTCTATGGCTTTGAGGGTTAAGTTTTTTCTAACAGTAGTATTATGACCTTGTTTAATTTTTAAAAAAGGGAGCAAATGTTTACCATATGAGAGTTCAGTCATTATTTTCTTAGCTGACTTTGTTGATTCTACTATATTTTTTATAACATTTTCGCAATAATTTCTTAAGTCTTCTACAGTATTTTTCCAAATTAGGTCATTTGTTGAGGTTATCAGAAAATTGATTTTTATTTTCTCATTTCTGATAAAATTTCTTAACTTTAATAAGTGAATGAGTGACATAATTTGACTTAATTACTGTGACTTTTAATTTCAACTCTTACAGATTTTAAAGCCTCAATCAGATTTTGCGGATGTAAGAGCAGGGCGCTGTGGGGTTGCAGCCCCCAGCCTTTGATAAAGTTTTTGCCAATTAAAGATAGAATTGAACTTTACAAAAGTAAGGTGAAGAACAAATAATATGCAGAATAAGTAGAATTTTAGTTGTAGGAAAGTAAAGTAAAAGTAAATAAGCCAAGCAGATCCATGGGAAAGGCTGTGAGGCTGCCCCCCCCCTTTGGGACCAATTGAGAGCCAGTTTGCTGCCCCCCTAAACAACTGGCTTGATCCGCCTCTGGCTTATAGCGTTTGAGTTGTATTAGGTTAGTTGGTCTGTTACTGTTGATGTCCGAATCATGTTCCAGTCTGATGATAATAAGTTCTAATCTAATATTCTTTGGAAGGCCTGATCATCATTATTCATTTTGGTGTTACTTTTAAGTTTAACATAAAATTTATGCTAAACATTATACTCAAAAACAATTAAAAATGAGGCTTTAAATTTTGATCTGAAATCAAAATGCGTCTTTGTGTTGACTACAAAGTTGGAGTCAATAAACTCAAATTGGCTCATTATTCCTTATGGAAAATAGATGACATTCTCAGTAATCTTCGGAATAAAACTTTTTTTTTTTTTTATCTGGATCTCTTAAAAGCATATATTCATATTCAGGTCTGCTACAAAAGCAAGGCAATTCAAAGTAAAAAAAAAAAAAGGCAAAACAGTCCTCACATCATGAATTACCAGTTGTTTGGAATCAAGACCTCATCAAGTGAATTCAATTGATTCCTGAATCAGATTTTGGCTAACCTAGATGGAGCCATGTCGTATTATAATGATATAAACCTCCAAGGCTCTACGTTAATCAGGAAAGATTAAAAAAGAACAACCATAACCTGAGCAAATCGTTTTTCAAAACTCAAGTTCAATACATAGGGTATCGTGTCAGATACAATATTTTCAGATCCAAAAAAGTTGAGGATATTGCCAACATGGAGGAACCTAAAAATCCTGATGAGTTATACCATTTCTTAGTATGGTTACCTACTATGCCAGATACATACCTAACCTGTCTTCCATATCATACCCTTTGTGTAAGTTGCACCACTAAGGAAGCCAATAGGTCTGGACCCATAAATGTAAAGGCACATAAAGGCCTATAACCTTCATCTCAAGATCTTTGACAAACGCAGAAGAAAATTATTCCCAACTTTACTGGGAGGCACTCCTACACATAACTGTCTGTGTTTAAGACTGTAAATGTATCCTGTCAATTCACACTGATTACAGATAACAGCCGTCAAATTTTAATTTGACTGTATTAAAAAGATTAGGATATAATTAATTCAATACTTTATAGCTACTGAGCCACAGCAACGTGTGGCTGGGTCTGCTAGTAAGTATATATATATATATATAAAAAAACATGAAACTTATTTAAAATTAATTATTCATAAAGGATACAACAACAAAGTTGTTATTCACTGGATTGAAGAGGCAGGAAAAAAGTTGAGATGGTACAATATCTCTGACAGTCCTAATACAGATCCCGCTTGTTGTATTCCATAAACATATCTGGCCATCAAGTGAGCTCGTAACAAGCATATCATTTGAAGCTGACCAGTCACATCCTATAATATTTAAATTTCTCCATTAAAGTCAAAGGAAAAATTACATTAAATTTAATTTGTTATTATTACTTGAATTAATTTATATATTTTATTATTATTATATACTTTAAATTAGACACCCAACCTCTTTCCTTTCTTCTTTTGCATTATTATAAAGCTTTGTCTTAGGTTGTCTACGTGGACAACCCCCTACGTACCCTTTTTATAACCATGTCAAAAGAGACCAAATTGCACATACCTACTATTATGGACAAGGCTTTCAATGTTTACATGTCCCTAGATCGATTTTTGTGACATATTGACAATCTAGATATTACTCAACGTCTAGAGGTGAAACACATTCCAGTCAAGTGATAGGCAGAAATGTTTATTTTGACTAGAAGCTCCTACAGCTTCTCTACTTTCAGAAAACTGTTGCTAAAAACACATAACTGTTTAGTATTAGAACTGTATACGGAGAAAGAAACTGTTCCCCTTTGAATTCAAGCCTTTGGATCTGTTAATAATTTAATTGTGTTGATGAAAAAAATATTTATTTCGATTTTGATGGCATGAAGCTATCCTTTTCAGATTTTTTTTTTTTTCATGAGTTAAAAAGATAAATGTCAGTGGGCATATGATTTTATAGAAGTGAGTTGAACAATATCCACATGGTTATACACCTGTGACTTTATGCAAAATATGAAAATACTATTTCTTGCTTTAATGTTATACTTGTATGTTTATAAGTTCTTTTAAATAAAGCAATAATCCGAAACCAACACTAGTATTTCTAATCTATATAAATAAAAAAATGAAATTCTGTTTGTTTGTTTGTTTGTTCTTTATAGAAATCCATACCGTTTGTCCTTAATTCTCCAAATTTCGCTCAGTGGTTCTTTCATACCAGGTGCGAACACCTGTCCATATTAAAATTGCATAATTTCAGCCAATCTCTGGCTGATATATATTCTTTATTGTTATAAAAATCTTTATGATCTCACTTTATATTGGAGACAAGTCGAAATTCCCAGGGTGAAACCGGGATATACAGCTAGTATGATATGAACATAAAATTAAAAATTTTAAACTTACAGCAACCCCAATAATATAATAAAATACACCCTCATATTAAAGAAATCCGAAAAGGTTAGCTTTCGATATTAGAGCACCTCTTCCCCTCATCAAAATCAAAAATAAACATTTTTTAATAATATCAAAATAGACCCTAATGTAAAAGAAATCCGAAGGGGTTTAAAAAGTATGCCTGAAATGTTTTTTATTTAGTAACTAAAACTTGACTTTGCCAGATCGGAGACCTGTAAGACATTTTGAATCTTTCAAAAATTTATTTAAAGAATCTTTGTGACTTTCTTTTTCTGTGGAGCATAGAAAACATTGGTTTATATTGGTAACAGGTATAAATATTGGTAAACAGGTTTTAAATTGGTAAAACACATTTGCTCACCAGTAACCGATAGGGTATGGCCTCGCAGTAAACACTCTAGAGTTGGTGGTTGTGTTAAAACATTACAAATAGAGACAGTAGAATCATTAGAAATACAACACAGTCGAGCACGATCATTATTAGCAAATTTTACCATTGTCACTGCAGCAGTATGCTATGAAAGTAAGAAATACATAAAAATATGAAAAAAAGGAAATAGTTTTTCAAAAATATAAGACTAATCCTAAATCTATAGCTAGAGACTATAGTTCTTAACACTTAGCACTTGTGATAAGAAAAAAAAATATGTACATTATAACAAATTATATAAGGCTGACATACTGAAGGTGATATAATATGAAAACACATAAACGAAATAAATTTCCAGAGCAAATATTTTTAGCCCATTAAATTGTTTCAAAAAAATTTATTTTTAATTGACATACTTTTTCTTTTTTTCAACCTGAATTCACTAACTTTACAGGACTAAAATTTGTATGCTGCATATTTGGCTAAAATTTGGTTAATAAGAATATTAAGTCTTAAAATGTAATAAGAATATTAAGAGTATTTAAAAAAAAATTAGACAAAAATTTCTAAATCAATAAACATTTGACACAATTATAATTATATTAGGAAAGCTTAATTAATTCGTGCATAATTACATTCTATTTCTCTTATCAATTGTTTAAAAATTCAACATGTCATATTGAAACATTGAGACATGCCTGTCCAGCATCACCCAACTTTCACTACCATATGTGAGCGTTGGGAGGTATACTGCTTTGTATATGTGCAGCTTCATCGCATTCCCTACATTTCAGTGGCCTACTATGTTGTTGAAAATCTGGTAATATACTTGGTTTGCTTTATTGATTCTATTACAAATTTCTTCATCTACTTTACCAGACTTGCTGATGATGGTTCCTAGGTACGGAAAGTGGTCCACTACCTCGAGAGCCTCACCACCGCAAAACAGTTGCACATCTTCATGCTCATGCCTGGACACCTCTAGCACTTTGCTGTTGGCAATATTTATTGTCATCCCCTTATGTTCTTTGGAGGATTCTCCATTCTACAAGGGCTTTCTGCATCTTCTCCCTAGTCTGCTAGAATCAGCGTAGAGAAGGCTCTGAACTACAACAGGACGCATATTCCATCTTCCGATTAATGTCAGCAATGTTCTCCTCTTTTGAATATTTTATGGATCTCATCCATAAAACATAGAAATAACAGAGGGCTAAGGCTGTCTCCTTGCCTGACTCCTTTATCCATGTGGAATGCAGCTGTTTCTCTCCCATTGATAGGCACAACACCTTTTGCATCTTTTTAGATGGATTTTATAGCGGTGATAAGATCCCCTGGTACGTTTTTATTCTCTTAGTCTAGAAAGACTAGGAATATTTTCTGAACTTTGTCCCATGCACCTTCCCATACTTTCTGAATAATATTGGTGAATATAGATAATAGTAATTTTAGTTAGTTATATAAACCGACAGTTGAATGGTATTGTCTAAAACGTCATAGTTGATTTCCAATAATTTCTCCTCCATATTGTCTGAATTGACTTTGGTTACATTAACAATTTACATATTGTTACTGTACAGATTACATTAGAAAAATCTAAAAACCGTAAATCATAGAAAAATAAAAATCTTTTTAAATTTAAATTTAAATTTGTCCCATGCACCTTCCCATACTTTCTGAATAATATTGGTGAATATAGATAATAGTAATTTTAGTTAGTAATATAAACCGACAGTTGAATGGTATTGTCTAAAAACGTCATAGTTGATTTCCAATAATTTCTACTCCATATTGTCTGAATTGACTTTGGTTACATTAACAATTTACATATTGTTACTGTACAGATTACATTAGAAAAATCTAAAAACCGTAAATCATAGAAAAATAAAAAGTGAAAGAATCAATAATGGTTCATGATTTCATTGATGTTACAGAAACATTATGAATGCAGAAAACACAAAATATTTAACAATTACCTGGTCAAAAATGTGATGAACACCAGCAAAGGCATAATTTTCTGATATACTACTATTACCAACTATAGCTCTTGAAGCTTCTGCTTCTTTTGTGGGTGTAAGAATATCATCTTTACAAACGAGAGATTTATCATCCCAATCTTGAAGTAAAACAGCATTGTCTGGACTGGTCTAAAACAGAATAAACTGTTTAACACTTATATGATTTAAATAAAAGGTTATTTAACATTAATATTACATTATTTTTAATTACTAATAACAATTTCAGTTAACTTTTAAATATATAATAAAACTGACTAAAATTGTGTTTGCAGTTTCTGGTTACATTTAACCAGAGCCTTCTAATTAGCATCATATTGGAAATGATTTATAGCCAGAAACAGATATTTTTTAGCAACACAGACTTGCTACTTAAAGAACTGAGATTTTGTAGCGTGTTAATACAAAAAATCAAACAAAAAAATAGTATAAACATTCATACTCTTTTAAGTAATTAATATAAAAGTTATTTTATACCATTATTTTCTGTCAACTGAGTAGTAAAACGATTTCAGTTATTAATTATATTTAACAAATCTTAAATTATAACTACAATTAAAATCTTACAGACAAAAGTAAGGCACTAATATATTATCCAAAAGTGTCTAAGGTTCTATTTAAAATTGCTACTTGAAGATGGTATCTATTTTCAAGATCACTTTGAGCACATTTAAACAAGAATCTCCAATTTATCTGGGAGTTATCATTCCCTTTGTAAAAGGCACCTAGGAAAAAATAGCCAGAACACTCACAAAAAACAATTTTCACCACAGACAGGAAAATCGGACAGATCCTGCCCAATCCAAAGGACAATCTTGGACTCAACAAACCTGGACTTTACAGTATCCCTTTTTCATGCGGTTAACAATACATAGGACAGACAGGAAGGAACATCACCACACGACTGAAAGAACATATTGCCTCAGTTAAGAGAAAACGGACACAAATCAGCCATAGCAGAACACTTTCACAATACAACAACAAACTATACCCTTCGAAGACACCAAAGCCATAGCTAGGGATTGACAACTACCACCATAGATCCATCAGGAAGGCTATAGAAATTATAAAACAACCAAACAATATAAACAAAGAAGGCGGATACAGACTTAGCAAAAACTGGAACCCTGCAATAAACCACATCAAACAACACAAAATATCTCACAGAGCTGACAACATCCCCCCGCCCTACCCCCTTCACCTGACCACGCCCCCTCTGACACTGGCCAACAGGAACACTAGACTTCACCCTCAACGGAAGATTGAAGTTACTGATCCCCTTCTCCACTCTCATTTTTGTATTGGCCCTGAAGAAGCCCACAGCACAATGGCTGAAAGCTTGGCATTTGTAAAACCTGTTACAAGGTCTAACTCTAAAGAAGAAATGTATATAATGGATTCAGACCATGGAAGCCCAAAAGAACAAACAAATCTGGGAGTAATCGAAAGTAGATGAAAATGAAGGGTCTTCAAACCTAAGAAGCATAATTTTTCCATTATGGCATAAAGAAGTATTTAGATGTCACAAATAAACTAAAAGTGATTAAATGAAAACAACATAGCGTACAAAATTAATTTTTTAAATAAATTTTTCCTCCTTCTAAGTCCCATATTAAATATAGTAATTACTAATTCCTATGGGCTGGTCCCCCAGGAAGTTAGACCATTACCCTTAATTAAAGGAGGCTTCAAGTTGAAGTGCTTTAAAAAAGGCAATGCAAAAAATGTATTAATTGTGAAAATTGTATACCATAAGGGAAAAAAAACTAAAAGAGCAAATATATTTCTATTCTATTCATAGGCGTGGCCAAAATGGCACCATTTAGTTAGGACCTGATGTCTACTGAAAAAGACTTTTTGGGGGGTTTATAATTTCTAAAGAGAGAGTGGTAGTTGAAAGCTGGGATTTATAAAGCTTATCAAACTCCCGTTTTATTGATAAGGACGTGATGGGAGTAAGCTTATATTATGGTCACATAACCCGAAATAGGCCATGTCCAGCATAGTGGTAGCTTTACCTTTTTTTTTTTATTGTACATGGGTAGTGGAGGTAAAGGTTTTTTCTAACTCACTAAATTGCTTTCTATGCTTTTTGGCAGAGACTGCATATTTGCATAAAATCTGCAAAAGGTTTTCCAAGAATTCATCAAAACTCATATTATATTCAGCCCTATATTTCTACTTCAAGGAATTTCCAATCAAGGTGATAAAAATAAGATATAGTTATATTACCATAGCTACAATATATATGTTGTCCCTCAACTCAATGGAGCACCAATTGACTATTTGGAATTAAGCTTCGGTATAGTCAGTATAGCCAGAATTGATCTGCAACTAATTCTAGCAAAAAAAATTATATGGTTCAAATTTAAAGCTATTGCTTCCAAAACCAGTTGAAAGCACTGCCACTAAAAATTAAATTTTAAGCAACATAAATCTTTGTACCCTGTTTAAGCTCTGTCTCCTTAAGCTTATTTGATCAATGGCTAAACCATAACGATTCTGTAGAATAAGACCTCTTATTTTCAAATACTCTTTCCAAAATCCATGTTCTTTACATGTTCCAAATTCAAGGAGTAATTGATTTCTCCTTCTGATGTATAGAGTGCCTGTATACAATGTTTAACAAAGAGTTTGTTATTGAAAAATTGAAGAAGTTTAATATCTTTGTAAAAAAAAGAATAATAATTACGGAAATTGGGGTTGTTTTTAGCTCTAAAGGCATTATATTTAGCATCCAATGCGAATACAACTTGGTGCCAAACTACAGCCATTGATATTAATGACACTCAAAACAACATTTTTTTATGTCAGAAAATATAAATATTCGCAATGCCATTTAAGTTCAGCGTAACATAATAAGTTAGGCACCACTAATCAAAACAATAGGAAGGAAACATTTGGTTAAACTGTGAGAAGGTTATGATATCAACAAAGCTAGAGACATCGCCAAGTTAGTAGAGAGAAGGGCTCACTTTCTAGGCTGCCCGGCCCTGTGACGTATTTGGAATAGAAGGGAGATCTGTGAATGACAGCTGGTTTCCTTATGTTTCCCTAAATGGTTAACATAACTCCAGTTTTTGTTTTCTGTTATGTGTTTTTTTTTTGTTTTTTTTTTTTGCGTTCTTCTAAGTAACGAGGTTTTGAGGATATTTTCAGTAATTAGTTACCTTTCAAATTCCAAAAAAGTCCTTATTTGTAAGCAAAGCAACAAAATAATATTCACACTTATCACTTACTACATTGGATAAACATTTATTTTTTGAGTATTGACAGTAATCCAGCGTCCCATATCATAGAGGGTTTATTTAAAATTGATAAGAAATTTAATTCCTGAAAAATGTACAATTTTTTAATATAAACAGAAATTGTACAATGATTCCCTTCGATTATGTTATGAATAACTTCATTATCATTTCCAAAGGTGGTTGTAAAAACAATTGCAAAACTGAACTACTAATATGGTTAAAATATTCGCTTCGTAAAAGTGAAAGTTTAAAAATGAGGAAACGGTTAAACATTATTTATTTAGATTAGACTAAAGAGGTTACAGCTGAAACAAAAAAAATCTGGTGCGATTCGCGCTTACGAAGGTCCCACGGTGAGGCAGAGACCCGGGCTCGTTTCCCGGAGTGGCCAAACATTACTGTTCAGATAAAAATTAATGAAAAGTTATTTTGTTGAACCAGTAGGTGAAATTCTTATTAAAACGTCTTAAGAAACTTTTAAAATTAAAAATGTAAACGCCATTCCTCAACTTCACAAATTTTCCCACATTTATAATCTTATAATTGAAATCATGCCATTTTCTAACTTTACTTCATTCTCGATGAATTTTCTATCCGGACTGAATCTACGAGACTTCATTGATGTCGGCTTGCAGTTAGGAGATAAATTACTAAAGAGTTGAGTAGGTTCAACATTAGCAACTGCAACACTTCATATGTACATTCAAGGGAGCGGCGCAAAATAGAAAATCTATAGAGAATTTAAAGATTTTCCTAATTTTTAGGGTTACCAATTTTAAATTTCGCGCCGCCTCCGAAAAGATTGTTAAGTATTGAACATGGTATTTAATATTTTAATTTAATAATTTTTATTAACAGTTAGTATGTATTTGTACTAATCAAAATAAAATTATCCGTTTAAATGCATTTTTCCGCTTTTCATACGATTTTCAATTTTGCTGCGTATTCATAAAAATCAGAAGGTAATTATTTTATACTTTTTAGTGCATTTATTTTTACTGGTTCCTAGTTTTCGAAGTCGGTTTAATTTTTTTTATAAATTTTTTTTTATTTTATACTTTTTAGTGGCGGAAGATAATTTCTAATATAAGGCGGAAGGAAGCAATGCGTTGATTTCTAAAAAAAATTCTGTATGCTTTTTTTTTTTATACAGATTTTAAGTGCATTTTGAACTGATTTTGGGTTTTAGAAGTCGTTTTTTTTTTTTTTTATTTATTTATTTTTTTTTATTCGGTACCCCTATTTAGATACCATAAGTGAGTTTGGTTCATTAGTTTGTTGTTCTATCCATGGTGGAAAGGACGAGATCTATTCCGTGGGTCCCTCGCGAAATAAAAGTCAGCCCACCCAGGTAACGCTATACCACGTTCGTCTATCCCAGGTCTTTATATTATAATTATATCAATTTTAATCAACTTTGTATTATAATAGTCACATTATCAATTTTATGAATATGCAGAAAAAAATGAAAATCGTTTGCGTTAGGTGCAGTACACACCTTTCAACACCCTGTCTACTTTGATTTTTTGTAAAGACCAATGTTCCATCGGGTAGACACATAAAACTTTTTTTCCACAATGACAATCTTTTTCCTTTGCGGAATATTGTCTTCGGTACTTGTTTATTACATACATACATCTGTGTTCCGAGAGGTGTTCAGTTTTGCTCGGCTGTAACATGAATCCGGCAACTTCAAGATGTCGTAGGTATAGGAACAGTTGGGATTTTGGCCGTTTTTCGACCAGTTTTTTTGGTAAATATAATAAACAACATATACGTTTGTTATTTCGGTATCCGAGACTATGACTGCCTCAAAATGGAAACAATTCTTGACAAATGACTATCTCTAAGATTTTCGTCTCTAGACTCTCTTATCGAGTGCCACCTTAGGGACGTTATCGTAACTTAAAGAAAAAAAATTAGACAATTCACCATCATAGATGGAATTGGAGATGGAAGAAAATAATATTAAAATTTTTTAGCGGGATGTATTTATTTCATGACTGGAATAATAATAAGTCCATACTATGGTCATATCCATAATATTTTTCTTAATTTTCAAACCAAATTTAAGCTTAGTTAATAGTTTTTGTTATCTCAGAATAAATCATTTGGCACTTACGGCAATTTTCATCTAAACACGTCAATAGTTGCAGAAACATAATTAAAAACCGATAATAGTAATCTGGATAACATAGCAAAAGTGTCACTCAAGACTAACGAATCCGCACAAGATTTTATGATTACATTGTATATTAATATCCGACAGAGATCGAGTGTATCCGGAAGCTGACAGAGGTGCCTCATTTAGGATTTTTTACTGTTATAGGTGTTTAATGTGCTTTAATCTTCTTAAATCTATAAAAAAAAATCTTTTAAGCAACCCAAAAAAATGTTCTTGAGTTTTATTTCTTGGCGAAATTTTACAGGAACAGGGTCGAAACAACAATAACTTTGCCGGAACCATAAAGAAGTGTTTCATTGTTCAGAAAACGACAGCGATATTCCACTGATATTATATATCTTTATTAAAATCTATTGTTGAAAATTTATTTAAGGTTATGTATAAGGTTTGTTCCAACAAGCACTTAAACCACGTCAATAACTAACACTTCACATGTTCTCCCCCATTGTTTTAATTCTGAATTTGATTGGTTAGTTTACCCAAACGATTCATCTACCATTAAAACATTATTGAAATCAACCAATCAAATTTAGAATAAAAAAAGCGGGGATAGTACATGATCAGTTTGTTATTTATCAACGTGTTTTAATAGTTTGTTGGAGCATACCTTATGATATATATACCATATGTTTTTCAAATAAGTAAATATTTTGAGCGATAATTAAATAATTATTTTCATGTTTTTTCCCAATAACTTCTTTAATAAATTAAGAACCCAAAAAAGGTTTTAATGGGACCACATTAGGAAAATACTCTACAAAATGCAAAAGGTTTCGTACCAATTGGTCCACCCATCTCGGAGTAATAGGTGGACATACATAGAAAAAAGAAAGAAAAAAAGGCACATACGTATCGAATTGAGTAACCTCCTCTTTCGAAGTCGGTTAAAAAAGGTCCGTTTAATTGTTTAAATGTTTAATTATTTCAAATAATTGGGGCACAAGCAAAGAACACAGAATTACGCAGTGGAAGTAAATTATTATTGGTGATAATATATACATATATGCAGACTATGAATATAACTGATATTGTAAACAATACAAACCTGAATAAAGGAGAGGAGTGGACAGGGCAGAGGCAGCCAATATATTTATCTACATCAAAGTTCTAAGACAGGTTGTTAGAATGGGGCCTTTTCAGAACTAGGGCGATAAGGAGGGCTTAAGGTACAAAGTTTGGCCCTATGTTATTACTTAACATATTTATATAAGCTCAATGATTTCTTTGGGCACCTAATTACAATAATTATTACAATTAAAATAGAATCACTCTATTAATATCTACATACAAATATTTATATCGTCGTCACTATGCTAAAGTAGCGAATATGCATAGGTTTTTAGTTGCACATTCCTTACTTTAGCATGGTGTCGAAGATATAATAGCCCTCATACAATATATCATAATATAATTATAAATAACTAGCTAGGGTGCCCGGCATCGCTCCGGTACTTGTGTGGTAGTTTTAATAACAGAAAAACTTTAAAACTAAAGCAAATACAGAACAAAATTAGCACATTCGTGAAACTTCGGTTTTAACTTGGTATTAATCCGCCCAAATACGGAACCCTATATACTTTATGGGGGCTGAAAATGGTAAATGAAAAATTAATTAGGCTGCAACTTCATCGAGTTATGCATCTTTTTTGATGGTTTCTGTGATTCTGAATCCTATAAGCCCATTCCATGCAGTCAACAGATAATAAGTTATTAGATTACAGTTGAAAAATCTGATATCTCAATTAAAAAAATTATATTTCGAGTACATCTTAGTCCCCGACTACTGGGGTGCTTGACCCCCCCCCCCTCAATGCTGCAGTTATAGTCTGTGATAACTTTCAATCTACACACTGCAATGCCATGTTAATTTTCCGTTTGACGTAGTGATGTAAAAACTTTGTATCACTGTACATAACTGCATTTTAAGTTTCACGACCATATTATGTAAAAAAATAATTCAAAAGATTACTTTAAAAATCCCTGGACATACAATCTGGCAATTAACTTCAAATTAATCATTTATCTATGATAGTATTTATTGATTAAATGATGTATGTGTATATGAAGTTTTTAATAAATTAAAACCTGTCCATTGATTCGTAATATTTGTTATCTTTCTTGTAGGTTTTGTGATTATCTTATTACATTTTACTCATATTTAGCTCAAGATTTTTTAAACAATAGTTACGTAGATATCAGACCCATATTTAACAGAGATATCAGCAATCAACTTATTATGATTAATCGACTTATACTCGTATATATCTGTATATCGCACGTCGAATTGTTATAATATCAATTTTGAGTTATAAATACCGCTTGAAGCAGAATGACAAAACCTGCAATGCCATAATATTCACAATATTATTAATAGTTTCTTTGGCTTCAGGCGTAATTTACCATATTCTTTTACGGTGGGGATGATCGTATTAACGCAAGTAGAGGGCTACTTTTGAGTTACAGTTCGTACCACTGGTACTAAACGCTGCAATGGTTGACTATTTTTCCTAGTCGTTGTCTGTGGGTACATAATAACAATGAGAAATCACTTGAAACTTCACATGTGATTATCCAAAAAAAATAAAAAATAGTTGTTTCGAGTTTCGACCATCTTCTTGCCGACGTGCCATATGTGCCTAATTATCAGTGTTAGCAGGGTATGGTTTTTCAACTATAAACTGTTACAATTTTTGATCTGTTGAATGTAATGTCATATAAATGTTGGATCCAAAAGTATAAAAACTACCGAAGATTCAGGGCAAGTTTTTTTATTTTTTTAAGACCTTTCTTCCATTTCAACCTCCCTTAAAATATCCCCCTTAATTTTGCAGATCTCGATTCTTACTACGAAAGTAAAAAAGCGACTCAAAGCCTATCAGTAGCACTATACTGCTAGCGAAATCGGATGCTGGTATCTCTAAGTTTCTTATTAAGATTCAGTAGATTAAAATTTGATTCATTTAACAGTGTTTGTCCTAAGTACAATTTGATCTACTTCAAATAGTTGAATTATATGGTTGATTTTTACTTGAACGAAATACTTCTGTGTTTTTCTGAATTCTGACTGTTTATTTCATATACTGTGTATTGATCATAGAGGGAATGAGTCTTCTGAGTCTACTGACTGCACTTCCTTTTTTATTGACATTAATCTTTTTAGACACACTTTTTCGACATGTCCCGACTTCTCACAGTATTAACATTTTAATTCAGTCGGAATAACTTTGCAATTTTTTGAATTGTGATTATTTCTACCACATGTTAAACAAAGCCCTTCAATACCAAGGTGTTTTAAATTAAGGCGTCTGTGTCTTGAATTTGATTTACCTCTAGGTCTTGAATTATAATTATTTTGACTCCCACTAGGTGGTCTTGAAAGTCTATGTACACTGTTATTTTCTGTGGGTACATCGAATTGTTGGCTTGCCAAGTTAAGGTTTGTGCCTTTGATACAGCGTCAGAAAATGTTTTTGAGTCATCCAAAAGAAGTTGGAGGTGTATGTCTTGGTTAGAGAGACCTCTGATAAACCGGGAGTGTAAAAAAAGATCTGCCACAGACTTTTCTCATTCTCATTTAAAGTTGCATGCAGGAATGTATTTTCGTAATGGGGTGACAAAATCTTGGATAGATTGGTTAGGTGCTTGTTTTTGTGACAAAAACCTGTGTCTTTCAACTAAAATATATTTTTTTTTTCTCGGTCAGTTGATCGTCAAGGGTTTTAATGATTTCATCAAATGTTAATGTATTGAGTTCTTTTGGTGCTACTGATAGCTTGAGCAACTCGAAATATTCAGAGCCAATGCTATTTAAAAGAATTGATTTTGCTGAGTCCTGGTCTGACGCTAGGCCTTTTAGGGCAAGAAAGTTGTCAAACCGTTCTTTGTACTGTTGAAAGGATTCCGTGATTTTATCAAAAGTATCAAATTTACATTCATTATGTTGAGGAAGTGTTGAAGAAGCGCTTTTATTTATGGAAAAGAATTTTTCTAACATGGCTGAAAATTGCTGCTGCTGTTGTTGCAAAAACTGGGTGAATTGATCAGCGTCCATTGTTCTTGGTTAACAATAAACTTTGAGATTAGAATGTCCGTTTTCTCTGTGTCTTTATCCTCGTCGCCATTTTGTAATGTCTAGATTGGTGATTAATCATGAAAAAACCACAATCTTTCAACAATAATTCAACTTCTACCAAATCTTCATATTTGCTGTGTTCAACATTCCGCTTTGCTAGTACAGGGGCAGAGGGAAGAGTAATACCATAAGCTGTTCTTCGCTGATGGTTCAAAAATCTTTTTTGCGGTGCATAATAAAGATCGGATGACATGGAGAGATTCCTCTAGCACGTCTTCCCAATGTGGCTTTCAAACAATGGGTCTTTAAGGACAGTGTAATTATTTTCCACAATGTACCTTTTAGACGCTCTATCTGCCCTTTACTTTGCGGGTTGTATGGAGTAGTCCGGCACTATTCCATTTACATGAATAAAATACCTAACTTCCTACGACATGAAAATGGCCCCACGGTGCATGTGTACGAATATTGGTGTTCCAAGCAAACATAACAGTTCTTTAAACAGTTAACCGCTGTAGCAGCTGATACATGCATATGCGAGAATATTCGTCGATGATGGTGAACATATAAAAGTTGCTCGTCTTGGATGGGATTGGCCCTTCAAAATCAATAGTAATATGTTCAAATGGAGATTTAGCCTTAATGAGAATCCCAGAGTATTTCAGAAATCTTGGCTTAACTTCGGCACACACTTGACAGTTGGTTGTCATTTTCCTGACATCTTCAAGCGAATATGGTAAACATTTACTCTTGAGCCAATAAAACATGCGAGTTATACCAGGATGACAATTGTGTTGTCAATCAATCATGGAGCTGAAACAATTCACTAACACCGACAGTATTGCAAATTCTAGAAACAGTGTCAGCTTTAGTATTCTCTTCGCCTGGAAGGTAGTATACAAATAGTGCTAATGCTAACCTCCATCTTGTTATATTTTCATATTTGATCTTACTCCCGTGCTTTCCGTATAAAATAAAAGATAGGGCTTCCTGATCCATGATAAGTTGAAAATGTTTTCCGAGAAGAAAATACCTCTAGTGTCTTAAAGACTCAAAGATTGCTGCAGCCTCTTTTTCAATTGGTGGGTTTCCGCTAATTTCAGATTTAGTCAGTAATAGGGAGAAGAATGCAGCTGGGCGACCATCTTGGCTTAAAGGAGCGCCCAAGGCATATCGAGATGCTTCAGTTTCCACCACAAGGGGACGGGATTCATCAACAGTTGTGAAAGTAGACTTAAAAATTTCGTTCTTTAAATTTTCAAACTGGGCAGAGGCGCTAATATCTAGTGGAAATGAGCGGCAATCAATCAGTTTTCTGATTTTGTCTGAAAAACGAGGGATCAATTTCGAATAATGAGAGAAAAATCCTAGAGCGCATTTAGTGATTATGAATCATGCGGGAGCGACATATTGAAGTAAGTCGCAAAGAGTTTGGTTTGATTTAGTTGGGGAGGCTAGATGCCCAAGAAGACGTATCGATGTTAGATCGAACTTGGGTGGCGGGATGGCCGAGTGGGCAAACGCGTCAGAAAATACGCGTTGCACATGGCAACGTATGATTGAGAACCGAAAGATAGCAAGTTCAAAACTCGGGGCCAGGGTAAATTTAATAATACTCGGCATTCATCCCCCACCCTCTCCCCTGGCCCGGGAAACCCCGTATAGCCTAACAGGCGAGGAAGGGAAGGACCAATAAAAAAAAAGGTCGAACTTGCTATTTTCACCTCTATTCCCAGTTCTCAAGTGCCTTCATTAGTTAGTTGAGATTTCGATCGTGGTCTGCTTTATCAAAACCACAAACGTTGATATCATCAAGGTAAGCATACACATTTGTAAGGTTCTCATTAGCTATGATCTGGCCCATCACACGCTGGATGCAGACCACTCCATTGGTTACACCAAATGGTATCCGTGTGAATTGATACAGTTTAACCTTAGATTCAAACACGGTAAATTTCTTATCGTCTTCATGTATCGGTGTTTGATGGTAAGCCTTTTTTAGGTCTATTGTACTGAAATTCAGGAACTAGCTACTTCGAACAAGCTCGTCAAAATTAGGGAGGGGTTAAGCATCGAGGAGTGTAAACCTATTTATAGTCTGCGAATAATCAATAGCAAGACGTTTTTTTGTATTTCCACCCGCAATTAGTACCTGTGCTCTCCACGGTGAATTGCTGGGTTCGATGATTCCTTCACAAATTAAGCGAGCAACCTCAAATTCGATAAACTTTGAGTCGACATCGCAGTAGCGATTGGACGACAATCAGGAAAGAGATGATTGAAGAGACGTGGATGTTTAACTTTGGCTACAGAAGAGCAGATCGTTAGGAGACCCTTAAGACCACCGAAATTCAATAGCAAGTTTGAATGCCCTTTTAATATTTCATGTACTATTTTTACATCAGAACAAAGTTCTTTCAAAACAGTTACCATACATTTGGTGTATGTGTGCTCAGTGATTTTAAGCTGTATAAGTACGTGCCCCTCAGTATTGGTCCAGAGGGAGGTGGCTGCTAAAGGTACACGACCCTCATTTGGTATAATTTGAATATTGTTTTCTCTCACAAAGTCCAGGCTAATAAAGCTCCCAGAACTCCCTGTGTCCACCAGATAGCGGCATAGTGTTCCATTGATAGCACCTATGATACGGCTCAACTGTGATAAGAATTAATTATTATCCGATGTGAGAATGGAGGCACTGACTGGTTTAGTGTTTTTTCTGTCTTTCTTTGGCTTCAGACAAACTCGAGCTAGTGCCCTTTGATTCTAAAATTACCACATTCTGCGTCAATAGCTGGACAAGCTGATCGCGGATGACGATCAAAACCACAGAAAAAGCATCTTCTGTTTGTATTAGATTTTTGCACCGTTGTACAAACGTCGTTGGAATCATCCCCTGATTCATGTCTGGGTCCGGCATTAGTCATATCAGGAACAGTGGAGGAACTGGAGGTTCAGCTAGCATAGTTGAGGCCATTGTTATCGTTTGCGTACCCTTCCGCTTGTTGTTGAGCAAGTTCTAGGGCTCGCGCACGCTATACGGAGCCATCTAAACTCATTGTAGTCTCTTCAAGTAAACATTGTGGTATTTGTGGAGAAGCAATACGTTAATGAATGCATCTCTTATATATTGGTGCTTATGCTCTTCTGCAGTGACAGTTTGAAAGTTAAAATCTTTGCCTAAAAGTTTTAAAGCTTGAACATACTGGTCAACACTGTTGCCAGGCTGTTGCTTTCGAATCGCATGTACATGTCGAGCATAAATTTCACTTTTCTGCTTTAAATAAACGGCTTTGAGAGCATTTACTGCAGCCTCATACAATCAGTAATCGACTCATAAACATTAAATGAAAATAAGTTTGCAAGTACCTTTAGTTTGTCTTCGTCTGTCAGCGACTCACAAGAAACAGCAATTCCTTTCCGGCATTTGGAGAATCTGACTTTGCCGGTTTTTAAATCTTTCTTCATTACGAACATACAAATTCACAAAATCTCAATTCCGTTTGCTAATAAAATTTTTATGAAAAGAAAAGGAATGTTTTACCCACTCAATAGGTTTTTATTAGCAAATTGAGTCATTACAGTATATCCAAAAGTAGTTACAATAATTAACATAAAATTAATTCAAGAAAACAGGTTCTAATCAGAAATATTACCATATCCTTCTTCATTAGGACATGGTGAATTTTAGGATTTAAACTGAATCTTTCATGGCATAGAATACGATCCATTGCAAAATCTAATTTCAATAAATTGTTATTAAAGAGAATAATTAACCTGGAATTAGGCTATATTGAAATTAGAATTATACATGGTTAACTTAATAAGTGAAATTAATATTATTGATAAACATGTGATTTAAATTTTATGTTAACAATTAATATAACGCCATCTTGGGTTCGCCTGTTGTGTAGTGGTTAGCGTAGCAGTCTACAATACTAAAAGTCGTGGGGTCGCGTCCAAAGCGTTTTCAAAGGGAGTGAAAAATCCTTAGCAGTGCTGACCCTCGTAAAATGGAGGTCGCGAGCCAGCACTATGTCAAGTACTCGTCAAAGATCACTATCCTAATTTTACCTGTATTGACAAAATTTAGGACTCCCACTGTAGCATCGTCCGATTAGCCTTAGTGGCATAAAGTGATGTTATTGGGTTGATGCAAAATTAATGCAGGTTTTTAATATTCATTGAAAATAGGCCATATCTTTACTTTAACTATATATATTTAATCAAAATAATTTCCATCTGAATCAATGCACTTTTGCCAACGTTCAACAAGCTTTCTTATTCCACCAGAAAAAAAATCTGAATCCCTGGACTCAATGAAGTCACGAAAAGAATTTTCAATTTCATCCTGGTTTTGAAAAATTTTCTCCCTCAAAAAGTTATCTAGATGCCTGAAAAAGTGGAAGTCTGTAGGAGAGAGGTCAGGTGAATAAGGTAGGTGTGGGAGAACTTCGTAGCCCAACTCGTGCAGCCGTCGTAGCGTTGGTTGTGCGACGTGTGGTCTGGCGTTATCATGGAGAAGGATAGGTCCCTTCCGATTCATCAATGCTGGGCAAAGACGTTGTAATTTTTGATTCATGTTGTCAATTTCTTGACAGTACTTGTCAGCAGTTATAGTCTCACCTCGATTGAGAAAGCTGTAGTGGATAACACCAGCAGTATACCACCAAACTGTGACCATAAGTTTTTTTGGGAGCAGGTTGGGCTTCGGGAAAAGTTTTGGTTGTTCATCTTTGCCCAGCCATTGGCTACAACGCCTTATGTTGTCGTATAAGATCCATTTTTCATCGCACGTCACAATGCAACCGAGAAATGGATCATTTTTATTGCGTGTCACAAGCATGGAACAGATTTCAAAGCGGCGATTTTTTTGGTGGTCGTTTAATTGGTGTGGCACCCACTTGGCCAACTTTTTTACCTTACCAATTGCTTCCAAGTGGCGTACAATTGTGGATTGGTTCACGCCGAGTTCTACCGCTATTTCTCGGGTGGTTTTGGTTGGGTCTTCTTCCACTATTGACCTCAGCTGGTCGTTGTCAAGAGCAAAATGACGGCCCCGACCTTCCTTGTCTTCGAGGTCGAAATCTCCACTGCGAAACTTCTGGAACCAACGCTGCACCGTGCACTCGTTAATAGCCCCCTGACCCCACACTTCGGTAATATTACGAGCCGTTTGCGCAGCGCTGCGCACTAATTTAAATTCGTAAAAATAAATTTGACGAAAATCGTACTTCGACATTTTCGATTTAAGACCTTTGAACACACTGAACAAAACGATTTTACTGATCAAATTCATGGTGAAAGAGAGGGTATTAGAAAAGGTTTGTTTTGGTATAATAATGATTTGCTTTGTTTACACAATTGGAATTAATATATCGCAATAGAGGAAACCTGCATTAATTTTGCATCAACCCAATAATTAAACAAACAACATCCATCTTAGATGACGTTTGTAACTATCGATAGAGCTCTTACTTTTAGGGACTTTTGCTTTTCTCGTCATCTGAAAATATTATCTTTGGCTTCCATGATTGTTAGTTGGAGCCCTTCTAAATATATTCTTTAAATTAAACAGCAGATTAGGTTTTAATTTTACTTCTCACTCACTTTTTTTAAAATAAATTCACTATTACTATGCACCATCTTATGAGCCCTACAGAATTATTCACTGTTCTATCACTTTTGTTGCTTCCTATACTTTATGAACATAATCACACCTTTCGCTATTACTTAAAATTCTTTGTTTATTATGGACTCATCATGTTAACATCTGTACTTGTAATACCAATAATGATTTGGAAACCTAGAAATGTTGAAAATTTGATGTTGGTGTAGTAATTTTATTTTCTTAGTATCACATTTAATTTATTATGAATCTTTTCTTATTTTTTATTATTTGCAGACTGGCTTCATTCTTATGCAGACATATATCTGATATTTTGGGGCTTCAATGGGAGCTCAGAGGAGGGGACTATTTGAAAAGAAAAGAACCTTGTGTAATTGTCGCTAACCACCAAAGCTCTATTGACATTCTAGGTCAGTTTGAACAATATCCTTTTGTAAACTTAGGACAGTAAAAAAATCTTGCATTACCTTAATTTATTGTTTTTCCATTGCTTAATTAATGAATCAGAGTGCATCCAGCCCTTAAGATTTTGTGGGTATTATTTACATATAATTACTTAGTAAAAAAGTAAATTAAAAATAAAATGAAATTTTAGGTATGTTTGAATTATGGCCAGTTATGAGAAGGTGTACTGTTGTTGCCAAAAAAGAATTACTTTATGCCGGGCCATTCGGAATAGCAGCTTGGCTTTGTGGTCTTGTATTCATTGATAGACTGAATTCTGAGGCTTCCCGATTAGCAATTAATAATTCCATGAAGCACCTCCATGAAAAAAAAGTATAATAATATTCATTTGTTTCATATATATTATGGCTTTTTTTCTTTTATTTATATTCATTAATTTTATTGCTTGTTTTTGTTTAGATTATTTATTTTCTGTTACTTCCTACATGAGTGAGAAGTTTGATAATGCCTGATCATCTTAGTGAATGTTAGTATATTCTTTTTATTTTAGCCTTTTTTTATAGTTATTTTATTTTGAGATCAATAACTGTTAGCATGAGAAATCAGTTTATTTTGTTTCTTTCAGACTTTTTTTTCTACTATGAAATGAACTGCTAACTTTAATTTAGTTTTTTTATACTTAGAACAACCTTTTTATATGAAATATAGTTTATTAATTGTTATTAATATAATAATTATTTAATCAATAATTTATTTTATTTGTCATTAATGTTGTAAGCTGTTCTGGTTCACATATTATAATTATACATTTTTTAATTCAAATTGAAAGTAGAAAAAATAATAATCGTTAAGGACCAGCCTTAATTTTAAAAAATCTAGTGCGTGCGCGCAACACACAACTTTCACTTACCAACTTATTACATTAGAAATTGATGTATTTTGTTAATTGCCACATCTCAAAGTCACACATTTTTCTAAATTCATTTCTCAATTTTGTTTTTATTTGCTCTGTAAAAAACACTATTTTTTTATTATTAAATAAAAGTTTTTACTTGTGATAATTGGGCAATGCAAGCATAATACTCCAAGTCGGCTGATTTTAAAATTCTCTATGTAGTTGTTGAAAACTTCATTTAGTTACTATGAAACAAATAATTTCCATCAAATGAACAGAAAGGCTTTTTCTCCTCTACGTTTACTTGATTTTTTTCATATTTCATATTTAGCCATTTCTTATTTTTAGGCGTAACGAGAGACAGTTAATTTCTCCATATAAACAAAAACAACGGTACTTTATTGGAAAACAAAAAAGGCCCCTTCCCCATTTAAGCCCCCTCCGAACATTTTAATAACGATAAAGTTTACCTCATATTAAAGAACACCTAATTTTCACTAAACATGACCAATTTGATCAAAATCATTAAAGCCTTTTTTGAGTAAATAAAAAAAAACACGTGAAAATGATACAAAACTTATTAAATAAAGTGCCCCCTCCGGTTGATCGATTTTGATGAAATTTTTACAGTCATATCTCAGGCATATCAATACATCAAATACTCAGTTTAATCAAAATTGTTAGAGCCATTTTTGAGAAAATCGAAAAGAACATAAAAAGTTATTAAATAAAGTACCCCCTCCATTTGACCAATTTCGATGAATTAATTGCTGTCACATCGCGGGCATATACATTCACTAAATACTTAATTTCAGGCTCGCACGGTTTATAGTTTTTGAGCTAGTCTGTTCACACACACACAGACCATTTCACAGGACTTGGTTATTTGGACTCAGGGGACCCCAAAACGTGTATTTCTGTTGAAAACCGGAAGTCGAAATTTTTCACGATCGCAATACTTTCCCTTACTATATATTTCATATATAGGTAAGTGAAAGTACAAAAATGAAGTTTGATATACTAGATAGACTGTAGTGTAATTACACTAGATTATCCAAATATTATGCAAATAGACATATTTAGGACTGGAGTATGCTTCTATCAGCAATTTAAAAAAATCCAAAAATGAATAAAAGAATATATATAACATTAATGGTATTTTGTTGTTGTTTATTTATTTAATATCATTTTATGCTACTATGGCAAATCGATACTGCAGTAGGAGTTTTAAGGGCTCTATCCTCTTTAATGAGTACCTGTCATCGGACAGACTCATAAAAGGCCAGAATAACCTAGGCTTTTTTACCTCATTTGAAAGATCTTGAGGCCTCTTGTCGGGCTGTGAACCTGCAACCTTGGGCTTATTTGGTTGTTATGCTAACCAGAACACAACAAAAAAAACCTGCATTGATCTTTTAATTTTTAGAATTACAAGGCAAGAAGCAGTTATGAAGTTTGATTATTTTCACACAAACTTTGGAATACTTACTTTCTGCTAATAATATATATTCTTATGAGTGAATAACATATTTCTGCTAATACTTTTAAAATATTTTCTCTTCTATTTAATATTAAATATTTATTATTAATTTGCATTTGAGAATATGATTGATAATTTTTAAATGCAAAAAATAACCAAGAATAAATGAAAACTACCTTTGATTAACAATTTACTATATATATATATATATATATATATATATATATATACACTTATAAAACCTTCAGTTCTTGAGACTATATTGTTCAACAGGATATCAAAAAGGGGACCATATTAGTCTCAACAATACATTTTTTTATTTATAAGACGTTTCGGCTCTTATGAGCCATCTTCAGTTCAGCAAAACAGGCAGACAAATCATTTGAAGTCACACAGGGCAGATTCAAATCTCAATCAATGTTCCCCAACCCCAAGATACCCAAAACAATTGGTGATTGAGTGTTTTGGGTGTCTTGGGGTTGGGGAACATTGGTTGAGATTTGTATCTGCCCTGTGGGACTTCAAATGATTTGTCTGCCTGTTTTGCTGAACTGAAGATGGCTCATAAGAGCCGAAACTTCTTATAAATAAAAAAATGTATTGTTGAGACTAATATGGTCGGTCCCCTTTTTGATATCCTATTTGTTCCTAAACTTTTTACTTACAGTATATGTTTTACAATATAAATCAATGCTTGGAGAAAAGTAGATGGTGTGTGAGTTTTTAAGTTGTTACTTATCTAAAAACATGCATATTACCTGTCAGCAAGAATAGTTGTCCTAGTCAAAGTTGTCAACATTGAAGTTTATCAAAATAAAGATTTAGATTTCCATTGTTACAATATTTATTTATAGATAGTAAACAGTTGGTGAACATTATTACTAATATATAAAAATATTCTTTTGGTTGTTGAAATTTGCTATATTTCATTTATGTTGGGTAATAAATTGAGAAAACTAGAATTTGTGTCACTTTACTTGCTGACAGGTGATTTAATGGTTCTGTGAAACCTTTTTCAACTGATTGCATCAGCTTATAAAGTTTTTTGGAGTAAGGCCCGGGAGCTTCTATTACTGCTCTCGACTCAGTTTATAACTGGCTTAAGTTGGTTCAGAATAAGGCCCCACGAGCTATCATAGAGGCTTCTTAGTCCACCCCATAGCTGATATGGAACTCCAAGCACAAATCGAGCCGACTCGATTTAAAAGAGATGTTGCTAATCTCAATATTGGGAGAAAAGTTTTTAAGGCTTGGCTTGAAATGTCTATAGACTCAGGTGTCTTGTAAAGTTGTCAAAATTTGAGATTTAAATGGAATAAATAAAGCTTAGAAAACAGTGGATTCAGTCTAAGCCTCATCGAGCCTACAATTAAAGATGAACTTGTAGACTATTTGCTAAAGACTCGAGTCCAGATAAATGTTGATAAGGTCTATCTTACACCAGGGTTGTATGTGTTTACAGTCGGCTCTTCAGAAAGTGCTGTATGTAAGGGTGGAGTGGGAGTTTACTGCAGGTTTTTTGAATTGTCAGAGCTAGTGGGCTCACTGCCTTCAAATTTCAGCCGTGAAGTTAAAGCAGTTATTCTCATACTAAAAGCCCCTAAGAATACCAGTTTGAATGGTATGCTTTTTTTGTTGACTCACTAGCCGCATTTGCAGCTATAGTGGATTTAAATAACAGCTCTTTGGACTTGAGAGAGGGAATGTCAAAGATTAATTGACAGATTACTAATCGATGGAAAGAAGGTTGTGCTACAGTAGATCTCAGCACATTGTGGTCTCGCGGGAAAGAGAAGGCCGACAACACTATCAGTTCTTAATAGAGCATGAGCACAGAAAAAGCATTCCCAACCTCCAGTGGCCATTAGCACAGCCAAAAAATTATTTAAAGTGCAGTTACTAAAAGGCTGAAGGAGGAATGGATTGTGGGTTTTAGTGGCTAGAGGTGGGCCTGCTTTAATGAATCAGTGGGATGTATGGCGATGAAATTCTCCAGAAAGGAAGCTGTAGCAGAATTGCCTTCTTTACCAGCAATGACACGTATTCCTTGCACTTGGTCATGCGCCCTGTTCTCTGCGTCCAATTGCAATCTGTGTTCTCCAGGACATTAAAAGGGTTAACAAGTAATAGGAGATATGACCTCTACTTGACAAATAGATGTCGCATGGCCGATGTAGCCCACAGATAGCCCTTTGATAATAATAAAAAAATATTAATGGATAATGTTTAAAATGTACCACCTAATCAGAGGTTGTTAGCTCTATTTTAAATCTTATTCAAAAGAAAATCCTTATTATGTTCATTTTTCAATAACTTTGTCTAAGTTTTACTCATTTATAGATTAAAATGTGGGTTTTTCCTGAAGGAACTAGGAAAAATACTGGAGAAATTCATGCATTTAAGAAAGGTGCATTTCATGCTGCTATAACTGCGCAATTACCTATTCTTCCAGTTGTTTTTACTCGATTTTATTTCCTTCATTCAAAAGAATGTATATTAGAACAGGGTAAGCTAGATTTGATTTATAATTATTTAAAAAATATAATTAATACAAATGAATATCATTTATTATTTTAGGGAGGATAGTTATCACAGTGCTCCCACCAATTGAGACATGTGGCTTGGGTTTGGATGATTTGCCACAATTGATGACAACAACACATACTACCATGTCCCATGTGTTTGCTACTACATCAAAAGAATTGTTTGAACATCTGAAGGAAGATAGAAATTCTCCTTTACTTCCATCAAAATCATATTTTATTGACAACTAATTGCATTTACTGGTTTTTATATTTAGTTAAATACTTTAGTCTTTGACTGTGGGTATCCCATGTCTTATGAGATATCTTATGATGCATTGTGCTGTCGCTTGTATCTTATTTTAAAAACCTTTTTAATCTTCCTGCGCTCTCCCGCTCTCCCCTTTTCTTTATGCAGAACCTTTTAACTCCTCTCCGATTCTGGATTCTTCATTTTCCCTTGATGAGTTACTCCTTACATTTCCTAAACTCAGTAATAATTAAGCTCTGGGGCCCTGATATAATAAGTGGCAGATTGAATTCATCTGAGAAATGGTTTTTACATGAGTCAGAGACTTGACGTTGTGAACAGCTAAAGGTATCTTAGGGTTATTTTGACACCTTGGTTGCCCTTAATTCCTCATTTACAAGAGAGAGTTTCAATGGCCAAAAATGGTTTAAAATGAGTATGGTCTGAGTTAATGGTTAGCAATCACATACAATTTCTGTAAAATTTACAGTTTTTAATAGTGTTTTCCGTGCTATTGTTTGTTTTGCGGCTCGGGTGTGGGGCTACCAACAATGTGATATGCTAGAAAAATTTCAACGATTTTTCATAAAAAAAAATTATTGTCACTTCCAACTGCAACACTTAATTATGTCTTTGCCCAGGAAACACAATTACCATCCCTTGAGATATTCATATTGATCATATATCCATATCCATATCTCCCATTTAAATATTGTCTCAAAGTTGTTTCTTTGCCAAACCATAGGCTTACATAGAAACTTGCACTCAGAGTTATGCATAAAAGGATCTATTGGTTTAACCACTGGATTGCATTAGCTCAGTCACATTCTTGTGATTTTAACGGGCGGTTGAATGAATCGCTTGCATGGTGTCACCAAGATCCAGCAGTTTATCGAGCTGTTTCCTCAAATCGTTTTAAGCTATACAAAATCTTAGTGAATGACTAAAAGGAATCAGTCACTGCAAGATTTGTTAACAATTTAAGTTTTTAGGAGCCAAGATGGTTGTTTAAGCTTAGGGGCGAAATTTTATATTTGAACTTCAGGCCATGGTTGGAGAAAGATTGGGATTCTGAAACATGTTCCCTCTGTAACTCTAACTGCCTCGATGACCTTTATCTCTTTCTAGGAGGTTGTAGTATATCATCAGAATTCAGGCTAATTTATTTTGGGAAGCCTTCCCTCTCAAGGAACAAAATTATTTTGTACCAAAGTGGACAAGACCCCCACCCCTTTATTGCGCTATGCTTGGAGATCCAGGTATACCTGGTTGTTTGATTTGTAAACTGTTTAAATTTTATTAATATATATTTTTATTTAATTTAATTTTCTAATTTACTTCCCACTCTTTGTAAAATATGACTTCCTTATATTGTAAAATATTACTTCCTATATCTGTAATATATTCTTTCCTTACTATGTAAAATATGGCAGTTAACTCTGGCAAATGGCTTTTGCCATTTGTATAAATATTTTTTAATTTTTGATTGTATTATATAATAATGTAAAAATAAATATTATTTATATTCATTCTTATGATGTATTGTTAATCTGGGATGTTAAAGAAAATAGAAATAACATTCTTCCACATCCCAGATCAGAACTGAGATCTCAGTTCTAAATGTTACAGTAGAGGTATTCTACCTTCCTTTGATCTATATATTAGGTAAATAATATCTTTCAATATTGGAGCCTAGATTTGGTTCAATTTCAGTATTCTTCAGCAAACTTTCAGTATTTGTGTTTGTTTCTATGTCTGCACTTTGGTGGTTATTTCTTTCTGTCTTTCTATTGAGTCATTTGGTATCAAAGTTAGGGGTAATATTTGTTCTTCCGCTAAGGATTGAATTTTTTTGCTTATTCTACTAATATAATTTTAAATGTAACGTAATAGGACGGGAAAAATATAAGCAAGTTGATTAGTTTTTAAATTAGCTTGTGATAAAATGTCTTCAAATATTTCTGTTAACTCATGATGGTGGAAGATAGTTGACTCAAGAGCATTACATATTTGTGCTACTTATTTTGACCACACCCCAACCATTTCCTCTTCATTTCTGTTAATTTTTAATGAAACAAATTAAAGACAAAGAATTACAGCATTTCAATTTGTTTTATGTATATCATTCATCAATTAGAATCAACCTAGATAATCAATCTTCGGTACAAATGTAAAAATGGTCAATATAAAACTATGAGTAACAAATTTTTATTATCCTACATATAGTGTATAATTTCATCCCACTGATCTAATTTTAGTCAGACAAATGTACTACCACAAGTTTCCTTTTTGTTATTCTAAGGGGACTAAAATTCCAAGAATAAAGTTATATGTATTTTCAATTCATTTCATTTCAATTAACTATTGATTACTTAAATATGTAAACAAATACTGATTATTTAAATTGATTAAAAATATGGTTTAGAATAAATTAAGCGTTTCTTATATATATTATATTTTTACCTAAATTATTTAAATATAGTTATTTAAGAAAGTTCTTTTAGTTTAAATAAATGACCTAAATTCATAATTTGAGATTGAAACTGTTACCATTGTTTAATTTAAATGTACCGTAACCTTATTTTCCATGCCTAGAGAAGATTCTCCCCCACCACAATGGAATTCCAAGGTGTACGCTTTCTTGTGAATTTAACAATCTAACCTTAAGATTATACTGAAATGGACAGGTTTGGCCTATTTAAATCTAAGCATATTTTTTGCATAGAAGTTAACAGACTTTTCTGTGAGGACTAAAGACGCAGTTTAGATCCTGACTTCATTAAGACCCTCCCACATTCAAAGTTAAACTGTTTCCTAAACGTGAGGTTTTATGCACCTGCCACCACTCCCCCTTATTCTCTCTCTTAAGCCTTTTGTTCCATATAGCACTACTAACAAACTTTCTCCTAGTGGTCGTTTCCTCACTCATCCTCAGCCAAACAGGTTCAAAAGGTATCAGAAAGCACTGGGCAAATCAGATTCATACAGTTTGTTTGTCTGCTGAGAAGTCCTTGCAGATTGTCTTCAGAAGCCAAAATTGGCAATGGTTCGCTACAGAGTCAGTTTATGATGAGGTCATGATATTGGAATGGAGGCTTTTCATTGTTACCTTCAATGTGTAAAGGCTAAAATTAAACATGGAATTTGGTCCAAATGCTGAAAAAATAAATTTAGGCTTCATTGATTTATACTATGAAATCATTGATGAGCACCAAGGATAGCTCTGAACTCTAAGATGCTGGTAAGCATCCTCTCACAGTGGATGTGGATGAGACCTTGCCAAAATATCCAATACCTATAAGCACCTAAAGCTTACGGCCCAAAATTTCACCATGTGGTTGGATTCCCATGTCTTTCACTACTTTAATCACATTAAATTTGAAGTCATACCAGGCCATTTCCTTGTTACGATTCCTTTTAAATTCGAAAGAATATTATATTTTATTTTATATTGATGTTGGTGGGTATGAATATTTTTTATTTATAATGCCAGTGTTCCTGATCTAACCACTAAACTGACAAACATCATAGAAGACTTCAAAAACCTTATTACACCGCTAACATTACTTCCATTGCTTGTGCAGCAGACCGACTAAATGGGAAGGTTCAATGTGATTTTCTGTCATTTTATACAGCCACACACAAAAAAAAAACATATCTTATACTTATAACTCAATCCTGTAGCACAAACACTTAAATCAACCATTTCACACATTCCACTCCGACCTGACAATCTTTGAGGCAGCGGCCTAGACACTTACTTCAATAATTCAACCACCGGAATGGATCACATATTTGCACATTGCAAATCAAAATCATGCGATTATTATTATTATGTATAATAATAATAAAGATAAATCCTTAACACTCATATTGGTAGTTTCTTTCGTTTGAATGATCCTCATTTCTGTGCCAACAAAGCAATAGCTTGGTTGTCTGCAAAAATTTGCACTTATCATTGACATTCTATATCTGGAAATTATGGCATATAAATGTTGTTGATAACACCCAGCTCTCATTTACATTTAAATTTCTAGACATTATGAGCAAAATCCACCCACCTCTTTTAATGCCAAGGTGGGCTATTGCAGTGTTTATAAAATGTACTAGGAGAAATTGACCCTTTGTTAAAATCTGTTGTATTGTGACACTCAATTTTTTTTCTAGTGTCTTACATTCCGGGGGGGGGGGGGGGGGTGGAAATTTAATTCTCAATATATCCATGTACCAAGGTCTAAAATGTTGGTATTTCCCAGAAGTCAAACAGATCTAATCAATAGGTTTTTCTGAGATCTGTATTTCTACATTACTTAGGGCCTTCTCTAAAGCCATGTTAATAAACAAGTTAAATCAGCAAAAATTTTACCATATATTTTCATATCAGATTTGGGGGCTTACCAAATAAATGAGTAGAGACATTATAAGGTCAAAATTTAGTATAGTCACACAGTATTTTTTGCGTTCCTTCAGAATATTACATTTTAAATGCAATCTTGCTACAAATCCCTTACAAGTGCATTCAAAATTGTTTTTAGTTCTTTCTGCTTAAACACTCAGAACCTGGCTACACTTCAGTTTTAAATTCTCTTAGAATTAATTTATTATTTTTTCATTCATGCAACTGTATCAATAGAGTGAACATTATCCATTGAAAAACAATCATTTTTGTGAAGCCAAGGAAATTTATAAACAGTTTTTACACTATACAGTAAAATTATAAAATTTGGACAAGGCGGGTTTTATGTCACTACTCAAATATCAACCTATAATTGATAAAAAATGTCTACTCGGCAGGAACAGCTATAACCATTTTCAATTTGTTCAATAAAACTAGGAATGAGAGAGGATCCTGATATTTAGTTCACAAATTAAGCATTGGGATTCAATAGACATGGAAGTAGATAAAATAAAGTATGATTGAAAGATCATGACATATTTATTTTGAAAAAAGAGTTAGCATTTCTTAATATTTATAGATTTCTTTACAATTGTGATACAACACAAACCTGCTAAGATTATTTTAAGCCCTGCTGAGATACATCTCACTACAACAAATTTGTACTATTACTTGAATAGCAATTGATAAAGTTCTGACATCAATAAATGAACTTATAACTCATTACTGAGCCCATTCTTTCACTTTATTGGTATAAAATTAATATTCCAGATTCAGATTGTAAGAAATCGCATTGCTAGTTGACTTAATATAAATGAAAATATGCATTATGAGCTTGGATGAACGTAAATCTAAAAAAACACTGAAATAATTTTAATAAAATACAAAAAACTAGAAAAACCTATTGCCATCAAAAATAAGAATTACATTGCATTTTCAAACAATATAATCATAATTAAAATACAATTATAACTAATTTCTGAACTAATAAACTAAAATTTTATGAAATATTAAAAAAAAATCTTACAAACTATGAATCCTTCATAGACAAATATTTACATATGCAGTTTAAAAACTTCACATAGTTAAATTCTCTAATCTAAAGTGTTCATGCCCTTTTCCCTCCCTTCACACCAAGCTTTTGCTATTGTTCTTTTCATATCATCGTCACCTTCCGTATACATCTTCTTCATCAGGTTCATAAGGCCCTGAGAAGGATCCTCATTTGGGTTCATGTCTTCAAGATCTTTCTTCTGAGCATCCTTTAATTTCTGTTCACTAAGAGTTAAATGTTTCCAATCAACTGACTTACACTTGCTGAGGTAAACCATAACCATATCTATAAATAAATAAATATATTTCATCACTATTTAATTATCTTCTTAACATTAGTATGAAGGTAATGTATTTTATAATCAGAAGAAAGAAGAATTTGCAAAACTAAGAAATTTTCAAATTAATTCCAAGAATAAATATAGTAATACTAACCTGTTTTGACTTTCCAGTGACTTTTACTTTCATCAATGTCATTTAAAAGGTTGTTAATAACAAGAAAGTAGTTCCTATTATCGAGTCCATTGACCCTTAACTCAACTGACCTGGAATTCAAATGAAAAAATAGGCTTAATTACATTTTATTCAATTTGAAAAAATGTAAGAAACATTATTTTGTTGCTTCTTTTTAAATTTGAATTTGAACAAATCTTTATTTTTTAAAATGTATGTAAGAACAAAATCAATTTAACCACTAACAGAGAGGTTGATGTTCCATAACGCAGCAAGTAATGGGCGATACCAGTTAACACTGAATGGAAATAGATGTTCCGTTTTATCTCAGGAATTCATTCCATTTAGGATTTTCCTACCTCAGGAAATGATATTTTTTCCAATGATTTTCATTCCCTTTAATGTTTATCTTAATCTTAATATGTGAATCAATAATCATACTCCGAGTCACCCATGTTATTAACTTTAAAAAAATAATCAATAATGAATTAGTTTTATAGGATTTGTAAATTCGGGATCAAAATTTAGATGAAATTTTATATCAGAAGATAACAGACATATGTTATATATACTCTGAGAGTTTTTAATTTGAGGTGATTCTTCTGTGGTTTAAAGTAGTGATGGGCAAAACTGTTAATTTTGAAAAACAGTTGCAACTGTTTCTGCTACTTTCATTAAACAGTTTAAAAAAAACAGATACAACTGTTTAAGATAATACTATATGGGAAAAAAGAAAAAAAAACTAGTCCCACTTCGCATTCCAGCATTCTTTTGAATTATGTTTTAATTATTGAAATATCTAACAAGTTCGAATGACAATTTCTCACAAAACATTTAATATAAAATAAAGCTTTATGTAAAATAATTAAACAGCACTAAAAATAAATAATAAATCAAAACTTGTAATAGGCATTAATTGATTTTTTGTTTATAAAATTATGGTTTAATTGAATAAATAATCTGCAGAAAAATAATTTAATAATTAAAAAAATTAAGAGCCACATAACTCAGAGTAGCAGATTTGCGAATGAAATAAACAGATACAGCACGGGCGCAAACTGTTTAATAAACAGTTTCACTGAAACAGTTTCGAGAAGCAGGCAGAATTAGCAGGTTAGCAGGCTGTTTCATTTAACAGCCTATTAACCGAAACAGATACGTGAAACAGTGGCCTTGAAAAAGAAACAGATTCATAAACTGTTTCAGTCAACAGGCTGTTAACCTGTTGATTCTCGCAACAGCCTGTTAACCGAAACAGATAAGTGAAACAGTGGCCTTGAAAAAGAAACAGATTCATAAACTGTTTCGGTCAACATGCTGTTAACCTGTTGATTCTCGCAACAGCCTGTTAACCGAAACAGATACGTGAATCAGTGGCCTTGAAAAAGAAACAGATTCATAAACTGTTTCGGTCAACAGGCTGTTAACCTGTTGATTCTCGCAACAGCCTGTTAACCGAAACAGATACGTGAAACAGTGGCCTTGAAAAAGAAACAGTTTCATAAACTGTTTCGGTCAACAGCCTGTTAACCTTCTAATTCTGCCTGCTTCTCGAAACTGTTTATTAAACAGGTCACGCCCGTGCTATTGCAAGCTAATTGTTTGTGTTTAATTTTTATTATTATTTACCTTTTTTTTCTTCTCACTACACTGTTGTATCTGTTTATTTTTTTCCGAAACAGTTAACTGTTTTTGTTTAATAAAATTAACTGTTTCAAATAAACAGATTGCTACTAAACAACACACCACTAGTTTAAAGTACTTGTAATGTTATGAACTTTTCCATAATGAATTGCATTGAAATCGGATTTTGTATTTCGTAAACAAAAAATTAATGAAGTTGATTATGTTAGCTGTTATCCATTTGGGTCATGAGTAGTGTTTGATAACTACTAAATTAGAATCCTATAATTATTTCTTTCTTTACTATTTATGGTTTTGAATTTGGTAATTATTGATAATAAAATTAAAATTTTATTTATTTAAAGCAGACATTCTAAAAATTATACCCTTTAATCTATAAGTCTAATTAAAGCTAATTCAACTAGACAAACTATGAATGACAAGCTATGTGAATCTAATTGAAACAATTCAATTTATGGAATCTGAGTTGCTTTCTGACCGGCGACTGAAAACCAAGGAAGTAGCAGAAACATAGGGGCTTTCAAAAACAGGTGTTCGGAGGATCATTAACACTCCGTTGGGCGCGTCAAGAATGTTCAGCTGTCGAGCGTGTTTATCTCTGAGATCTTCTCAACCATAATCATCATAAAACATTATTTCATTTTATTTAAACTTAAACATTACGTGTTTCATTCGAATCCTTAAGAATAGAAGAGTTAGAATAAAAAGACAAATTATTTTAAAAATCTGGTGCGTGCGCGCAACACACAACTTTCACTTACCAACTTACTTAGATTAGAAATTAATGCGTTGTTGTGGTCCCCTTCGTTAGACCAATTTTGATGAAATGTTGGCTATCACATCTTTGGCTTATGCATACATCAAATACCCAGTTTGATCAAAATCATTAAAGCCTTTTTTGAGTAAATAAAAAAAACACTTGAAAATGTTACAAAATTTAATAAGTAAAGTCCCCCCTCCGGTTAATCAATTTTGATGAAATGTTGGCTATCACATCTTTGGCATATACATACATCAAATACTTAGTTTGATCTAAATCTTTAAAGCCGTTTTTGAGTAAATAAAAAAAACACGTGAAAATGATACAAAATTTATTAAGTAAAGTCCCCCCTCCGGTTGTTCAATTTTGATGAAATTTTTACAGTCATATCTCGGGCATATACATAGATCAAATACTCAGTTTAATCAAAATCGTTAGAGCCGTTTTTGAGAAAATCGAAAAAAACCTAAAAAGTTATTAAGTAAATTACCCCCTCCCTTTAAGTAATTTTGATGAAATTTATGCTGTCACATCGCGGGCATATACTTACACTAAATACCCAATTTCAGGATCGCACGGTTTATAGTTTTTGAGCTAGTCTGTTCACACACACACACACACAGACACACAGACACACACACACACAGACCATTTCGCGGGACCTGGTCATTTCGACTCAGGGGACCCCAAAACGTGTATTTCCGTTGAAAACCGGAAGTCGAAATTTTTCACGATCGCAATACTTCCACTTACTATATATTTCATATATAGGTAAGTGAAAGTAAAAATTGAAGAGTAAAATGGAAAAAAAAAAATCACGGTAGGTAAAGCAAATATCCAAGAACGAAATAAGATTTTATTATTACAAACAATGGAAAATATTATCGTATCACAGTTTATCAATAAAAAATTTTTAAAACCACAAAAATAAATTTTCAGAATATAAAAAGACTATACTTAAATAACATGTCTGATACTAACGAAAGGAAAAAAAAAAAAAAAAAAAAAAAAAAAAAAAATTTTATATGAATCATTTCTAATCTGGAAAAATTTGTCCAAATACAATTTAAAAATAAATAGGCCTAATTAAATACAAGGAAACTCCCTTTTATTAAAGTTATTATAAAAATTTTGGCCGTTTATTTATTTTATATCACAATTCTCGCCTACCTCAGATTCGGAGTCCCCATCCGTTACCGTGTCTGAATAGCCATCCCTTTCTTCGAAGTCAATACTAGTGTCAGTATCTAGTTCACCGTCCTTCTCGTCAATTTCATGATCACTAACATCATTCATTAACAATTTATGAATAGAATTTACAACTTCCTGTTTATTCAAATCGAAAATGGTCTTGTATTCCATTCCGAGAAGTAGAAAAATATGACACCGGGCGTGTGTATCTCTCAGATAATAGGCTTAACAGTAATTCAGATATGAACTAAAATAATATATATATTTGAATTGTTACTTAGAGAAACTAAATCAATAAATAAAAAGAAATACGGAATTGAAAAAACTAACATAAATGGGTGTGTCATATCAAGCAGATTAAAAATAATGGCAAGTAAACCACAGAACACTATCCAATGCAATTGCACTCCACAGAAGAAAGACCTGTAGAACACATAACTGGGAGCATAAAACCACCACCCTTTAGAAGGCAGTTTGGTGACAATTTTTCTTTAAAAAGTGTATCTCATAGATAACATTCCCAACGGAGGGTTAAAGAACATTATATATGAGCAAGGTTAGTACAAGATCGGTTCCCAATTTTTTTCCTTTCAGTGACTAAAGCTGATTTCACAGCTGTAATGAATTTTCATGTGAGTAAAATGCCGGCCCAAAACATTTTTTGGACACATTGTAACCCGGAATGAGACAATGGTTCTATATCATACCTACTCAGCTAAAGGAAATAAAATGATAAAAAGAATATCACCCTATACATTTTCAGTGTCGCTAATAACATTAGGCAAAAATGCATAATGTAACTGTTGAAGTTTTTTTTAATTTTTTTGGCATGGCATTATTTTTTGATTAAAGGAATTTGGGTTAAACAAATTTATCAGAAAATAAAAAGAAATTGTAATAATAATTAAATTATTCCAAACCCAAAATAGCACCCCTCAAATTGTATATATCCATAAATGCAGTCATAGAAGGATAACGGAAAGTGACAAAAAACCCAGTTCAATGAATTCGATGGATAGGAAAAATAAAAGGTGACGTAATTCAAGATAAACTTTGGGATACGCGCACCACCCTCAGATGTTTTACGTAAAACAAATTTAATATCCAAAGTAATCAAAAGTTAACATTTCTAAATAACATGAAAAAAAAAAAAAAAAAAAAATACCTCGCAGAAAACTTGCAAAATATTTGTTCAGCTTCGAGAGCTTGCACATTCTTAAGTGTGACAAAGAGCTTCACAAATTTGTCTGATTGATCCCATGCTGAAACAATAAAAAAAGAGCATATAATCAAAAAGTAAAAAGAACAGTGAACCTACTAGGCATGAAACATGAATAGAATGTAAACAACTTTGAGTGTAATTATTTTTAAAAAAATAGTTCATTCCGAAAACAAACATCAATTGAGACACAATTTCTAAACAAAACTTTATAAAAAACAATATTAGAAAAACTTTAGAAAAACAAATACAATTTAAATTTATTGTTCCTTCTATTTCACAATAGTTTAGTTTACTATTGAAAAAAAAAAAATTAGATCCTAGCTTTTGACTCTTCCTCACAACATTCACTCATTAGGGAATAACAAACCTCCAAAGGGTCCTTTCAGTTGAGATGGTGTTACAATAAACAGCACCATACTCAATATTACACTATGAACAGAAGTAACAAAGGGGAACTTACTCCATAGAAATTCGGACTATAAAAATTTAAATATTTCTTTTGATACATTTGAATGTTTATGATTGTTTTAAGAGTTGTGTATGACTACATGTTCCTGGCCCACCTAGGAGTAAAATTCGGGAAGTAGTACTCTTTTTTAAGTAATCAGAGTAATAATAACTAGGAAACCGGGGCCGTACGCATTGTTGACATATAAGTTAAGAATGTTATTTTGAAACCACAACTACCCCTTTTATTATAAACTTTGAAGTTAAAAGAAAGATCAATGGGCAATTTGATGTGGATTTAACTAATTTAATGGACATTGCATCTTTCAAGTTTGCCCCAATGACATCTATTGGATGTGGAAAGAACTTTCAAACGATACAAAGCTCTTTAGATCGGATATGCATTTCTTCTCATTTGAAAATTTGATTTACTATGTAATAATTTTAAATTTTATTTTTTTAAAACTTTATAATTTTTATTTAAATATATATATATACACTCAAAAATATCTGTACACGTGAATATACATATATTCTAATAAAATTGATACTTGTTCATACATATTTAGTTTTTTTGTTACATATTTCTTTAAATATAGTTACATACTAATGTACATATTTTTTATTTCACATGAAAATCTGTTCCCTAATATCCTATGCAATTATTAGAGCAGCCTCAGGGCAACTGTTCAATTCGAAAAAAAATCAGTCATAAAAATTACCAGGAGACTTTTATGTCCTATTATTTCTAAGCCTCATCATAAACACACTATACATATCACTCACCATAGTTGGTCAGTTTGACATCATAACATCTGGATCCTACAGAGCTCTGAGCTCTAGAGGGAACCCCTGACTGCACATCATTATTTGAATCACTTAGTTCTTTAAGCTTGATAATTTCAGTTTCAATTTTACGGACTTCCAGCGAAAGAATTTCTTTCACTTTTGGCCTGGTCGTTAAGTTAATAAACTTCGATAATTCTTCAATATCACTCTTAAGCTACAAAAAATCAACAGAATAAAAAAATACAATTAAATAGCGAACCTTAACAAATATATGAACCATTAATTTATCTTAAAATTACCTCACTAATCTTCGCCGATGGCATATTAACAGGGTTGAATCTCTAGCGCTTAACTTCTATAGTAAACTTCGACCGGTATAACGTTCTAGAACAATCGAAAGAGAATACTTCTACAACTAACAATCCATTAATCGATATATCGTTATAACGAAAATAGTTGGGGTGCGATTATAGTACAACTTACACTAATATGAATAAATTCTATATTTGCATGCCGACGTTTCGAAAAAGTTTAAGATCTTCCAAAACTGTTTAAATGGATGCCGAGAAACCGCATTAAGTACAAACTGTTTTTGATTAGAGTTACTTTATTAGACTGGAGTTCCGATAACCGAAGTCCTCCGATTGGATTCAAAGGCTCTTTCTAGTAAAAAGTAGATATGCCCCAGAGCGATAAATGGCTGCCTAATCATTATACATAGTGTTGTGGTGTTTATTAGAAATTTGTTTATTTGAAACAGTTTCTTTCATTCATTAAACAGAAACAGTTAACTGTTGCGAACAAAAACAAACAGATACAACAGTGTAGTTGGGGGAAAATAATGGGTAATAATAATAAAAGTTGAAAATGCTTAAAGCTTTAATTACTAAGGATTACATTTTCAACAATATCATGAAAGGCAATATACATGTTTTTTAAAATAAAAATTGATTGATGAAAACAAAGTAATAATGGTATATGGTAGAGAAAAACTTTTTCTCTCTTTCTCTCTAGTCGAATGCAGCTAAGACTTTCGTTTCGCTAAGTTCCCAACAGATTAAAGAAAAAACTGTTTCGACTATTCGCTGTTGCTGCTACTTGCTGCATGGGAGCACTATTTCAATGTTTATTTGTCTGGCTAATATAAAAATTTCTAATCAAATTCTTCTTCTTCTTCCTTGGCTCTACCAAGGCCACCTGATCTAAGGTACGCCACTCATTCCGATTTTTTGTGCAGCCGATCTCCAGTTCCGGATCCTCAGAAGGCTGTGTGTATCCTTAGTTACCCTGTCCACCCAGCGAAGCTTGGGTTGCCCACGTCTTCTGGTGGAGTGAATTTCCTCTTCTATGATCCTCCTTGGTACTGAGTTAGAACTCATTCTGGTTACATGAACAGCCCACCTTAGCCAACGAGCCCTAATTAATCTCACCACATCGCAGTCACTATACATTTCTGATATTTCGGCATTTGTCTTGATCCGGTCTTGATCTGGTTTGCTCGTTGGCATCGAAAATTCTTCTGAGGACCTTCCTTTCAAATCGGAGGAGTTGATTTTCTTGAGCTTTGGATAGTGTCCAACTTTCTGATCCATGCGTCAGTATTGGCCAGATCAGAGTTTTATACAGGCGCAATTTTGTTGTGCCAGATAATACACAACTCTTCATTTGTCGCACTAGCCCAAAATAGCATTTGTTGGTTGCAAAAATTCATCTTTGAATTTCCGCTCCGATTTTGTTATCTTGAGTTATTAGGAAACCAAGATAGATGAATTCCTTGACCCTTTTAAATGTGCACCCATCCACTTGTACATGGGAAGGAAGCATTCCTTGTGGGTCCATAACCTTGTATTTAGTTTTTGAATGGTGAATTGAAGCCCAGCTTGTAAGTTTTTGAAGGCCTCCGCCATGACATTAAAATATCTACCAATGATAGCAATATCATCGGCGTACGCCAGTATTTGGGCTGATCAGTTGAATATTGTTCCTCTCACTTGGATCCCTGACTTTCTTATAACGCAAGGCTATCACCCTGTCGTAGAACTTGGTACGCCTGTAATGATTCTGAGAGCTCACCATGAACTCGCACCGAACAGAGCCCCGCTTTCATTGTAATCTGGATAAGTCTTGCAAGCTTCGGTGGAACTTTCATAGAGAGCATTACTATGTAGTGTTCTTCCCTTTTTACACTGTCATATACGGCACAAAAATCTACAAACATATGGTGGGTTTTGAACAATTATTCTCGAGCACGTTCTAGCATCAACCTTGGGGGAAAATTTGGTCTGCCCTGCTATTTCCTTTCATAAAGCCAGTCTGGTAATTTCCAATCTCTCTCTCTCTGCGTGGGGGAATAGCCTGAGGAACGAAATTCTGGACAACACCTTGTATGCAATAGGAAGCAGTGCGAAGCCCCGGTAGTTACCGAGATCCAGGATGTTCCCTTTCTTGTGAATCGGAAAGTTATGGTGTTCCAGTCCACTGGCATTCGTTCACCAATCTATACATCCATAATGATGTTGTGAAGTGCTATCACTGCCTCTTGACCTCCGTACTTGATCGATTTCGATGGCAGCCCATCAGCTCCGGGTGCCTTGTTATATTTCTAACTTTCGACGGCCTCCAGAACCTCATGTATAATAGAGGAGTGTCCAGTTTATAATGAGAAAATGCTACACATTGGGATGCCTCGTCCTCTAGCCGGAGCATCAGGTGAAAATCAGGAGATCATCACAGAAGTCGTAAGTTTTATTATGGAAGTGGGACTCATATAAGAGCTGCGCCATTTCAAATTCCGCGGGTGATAACCGTAGTTGTTTTTCGCCCTTTGTAAATCCAAATAAACATAATTGAACACAACTAGAAAACTTATTTAAGGTCATATTAAATTAGCTTTTTAGTTGTTCAGTTTAGTTCATTACCATCCCTAATGAAACAGGGTAGCAGAAACCAAGTTTTCAGGCCACAAGAAAATTCGCCATTAAAACCTCTCACAAATAAGCTTGAGCTTTCATCAAACTAAGTCGATGGCAGCACAGCTAACTAGTATAACTTGGCAAGTTACCGCCAAATTTTGAACCAAATTAATCAATCCTCCATCTTATTATTCACGCTTTTTGTAAGTAAATGTTGCTTTTTTTTTGTAAATGTTAACTATTGAATCACTATTGTACTTTTGGTACAGTTACCTTACAACACTGCCATACAAAAATAAAAACTTAATTTCTGAAGCATTCATTACTTTTATTAATATAAGTAAATATTTATGTTGGACAAATGTATTTTTTTTTTTTTTTTTTTTTTTTTTTTTGGATTCACGTAGTTAGTTATAACATTCTCGCTTTAATCGTCCGTGTATTATATAAATTACGTTGTTCTTTTTCCATTGAAAAAAAAGGATATGTCCTCAAAATATTTTGTTCATGTCATTCAATTTGGTAAACAGAAATAGAGTAAAAAGAACAGTGGCTTGTGATACAAACCTAGTACGAATAGGTTCAATCAAAAGCAGATATATCGGTGGCTCAAAATAGTGTATTTCTCATTTGTAGAATCCCTGTGTTAATGGGCGCCATGTTGGCTTATCCCAGAAGTAACATCGGAAAACTAACACGTTACCTGTTAAGTGAAATGAGGTCCTTAGCAGGCACTGATATAGGGGATCCTATAATATTTATACTCTATGAAATGAAATGAAAATTTGCACTTTATTCTGGGACATTTAGTCCCCTAAGAATAACACTGTTACCAATTTGTTCAGGCAGCATTTGTCTGGCTATACTATATACAATTGTTGAAATTAAAAGCTAAAAATCTGGTGCGTGCGCGCAACACCCAACTTTCACTTACTAACTTACTTAGATTAGAAATTGACGTGTTTTGCTAAATATCATTTCCCAAAGTCACACATTTTTCTACATTCATATCTTATTTTTGTTAATCGTTAAAGCCGTTTTTGAGTAAATAAAAAAACCACGTGAAAATGATACAAAATTTATTAAGTACAGTCCCCCCTCCGGTTGATCAATTGTGATGAAATGTTGGTTATCACATCTTTGGCATATAAATACATCAAATACCAAGTTTGATCAAAATCGTTAAAACCGTTTTTGAGTAAATTAAAAAAACACGTGAAAATGATACACAATTTATTAAGTAAAGTCCCCCCTCCGGTTGATCAATTGTGATGAAATGTTGGTTATCACATCTTTGGCATATAAATACACCAAATACCAAGTTTGATCAAAATCGTTAAAACCGTTTTAGAGTAAATAAAAAAAACACATGAAAATGACACAAAATGTATTAAGTACAGTCCCCCCTCCGGTTGATCAATTGTGATGAAATGTTGGTTATCACATCTTTGGCATATAAATACATCAAATACCAAGTTTGATCAAAATCGTTAAAACCGTTTTTGAGTAAATTAAAAAAACACGTGAAAATGATACACAATTTATTAAGTAAAGTCCCCCCTCCGGTTGATCAATTGTGATGAAATGTTGGTTATCACATCTTTGGCATATAAATACACCAAATACCAAGTTTGATCAAAATCGTTAAAACCGTTTTAGAGTAAATAAAAAAAACACATGAAAATGACACAAAATGTATTAAGTAAAGTCCCCCCTCCGGTTGATCAATTGTGATGAAATGTTGGTTATTACATCTTTGGCATATAAATACATCAAATACCAAGTTTGATCAAAATCGTTAAAACCGTTTTTGAGTAAATAAAAAAAAATGTGAAAATGATACAAAATTTATTAAGTAAAGTCCCCCCTCCGGTTGATCAATTTTGATGAAATTTTTACAGTCATATTTCAGGCATATAAATAGATCAAATACTCAGTTTAATCAAAATCGTTAGAGCCGTTTTTGAGAAAATCGAAAAAAACTTAAAAAGTTATTAAATAAAGTACCCCCTCCCTTTGAGCAAATTTCATGAAATTTTCGCTGTCACATCGCGGGCTTATACATACTCTAAATACCCAATTTCAGGTTCGCACGGTTTATAGTTTTTGAGCTAGTCTGTTCACACACACACACACACACAGACACACACACACACACACACACACACAGACCATTTCGTGGGACTTGGTTATTTTGACTCAGGGGACCCCAAAACGTGTATTTCTGTTGAAAACCGGAAGTCGAAAATTTTCACGATCGCAATACTTCCACTTACTATATATTTCATATATAGGTAAGTGAAAGTAAAAATATAGGGGAGAGTTGCCTATATTGTACCGCTTTTTACATTTTAATTTTATCCCCAATATGACTTCAATTATTCTTAAACAAAATATTGCTACAGATACTCTGCTTTCTGCATAATCATGCCATATATTAATCATACTAAAATTATGATTAATGTAATTACTATGATTTTTTTTCCAAACCCTTGCAAGTGGTAGGATTAAGGAGACCAGTTTCCTAAATCGTACCGGTGGGTTCCTAAATCGTAACTACATTAAAAATCAGCGCAGGGATACCAAAAGTTATATTAAAAAATCTGGTGCGTGCGCGCAACACACAACTTTCACTTACCAACTTACTTAGATTAGAACTTAATGCGTTTTGTTAATTGCAACTTCTCAAATGAACAGAACATTTTTACTTTCACTTACCTATATATGAAATATATAGTAAGTGGAAGTATTGCGATCGTGAAAAATTTCGACTTCCGGTTTTCAACGGAAATACACGTTTTGGGGTCCCCTGAGTCGAAATGACCAAGTCCCGCGAAATGGTCTGTGTGTGTGTATGTGAACAGACTAGCTCAAGAACTATAAACCGTGCGAACCTGAAATTGGGTATTTAGTGTAGGTATATGCCCGCGATGTGACAGCAAAAATTTCATCAAAATTGCTCAAAGGGAGGGGGTACTTTATTTATTAACTTTTTAGGTTTTTTTCGATTTTCTCAAAAACAACTCTAACGATTTTGATTAAACTGAGTATTTCATCTATTTATATGCCCGAGATATGACTGTAAAAATTTCATCAAAATTGATTTACCGGAGGGGGGACTTTACTTAATAACTTTTGTAACATTTTCACGTGTTTTTTTTATTTACTCTAAATCGGCTTTAACGATTTTGATTAAACTTAGTATTTGATCTACTTATATGCCCGAGATATGTCTGTAAAAATTTCATCGAAATTGATCAACCGCAGGGGGCACTTTACTTAATAAATTTTGTATCATTTTTACGTGCTTTTTTTATTTACTCAAAAACGGCTTTCACGATTGTGACCAAACTGGGTATTTGATGTATGTATATGCCAAATATGTGATAGCCAACATTTCATCAAAATTGATCAACCGAAGGGGGAACTTTACTAAATAAATTTTGTATCATTTTCACGTGGTTTTTTATTTACTCAAAAACGGCTTTAACGATTAATAAAAATAAGATATGAATGTAGAAAAATGTGTGATTTTGGGAAATGATATCTAACAAAACACGTCAATTTCTTATCTAAGTAAGTTGGTAAGTAAAAGTTGTGTGTTGCGCGCACGCACCAGATTTTTAATAATAACGCATTGGTTTGTCATTAAAGGCGTACGGCGCATGCGTGAGCACAAGGTGCTTTATGAGTTGACGGATTATTTTTCTTTTTTTCTCTTGTATATGTTTACTTGATTTTCTTCATATATCATATTTAGCCATTTCTTATTTTTAGGCGTGATGAAAGACAGTTCATTTCTCAATATTAACTAAAACAAAGGTACTTTATAGGAAAACAAAAAAGGCCCCTTCCCCATTTAAGCCCTCTCAGAACATTTTAATAATGATAAAGCTTACCTGATATTAAAGAACACCTTATTTTCATTAAACATAACGAATTTGATAAACATCGTTAAAGCCGTTTTTAAGATAATCGATCAAAAAGGTAAACATTGGAAAAAAATTATGAAATAAAGTCCCCCCTCCTGTAGATCAATTTTGATGAAATTTTTACAGTCACATCTTTGGCATATAAATACACCAAATACCAAGTTTGATCAAAGTCGTTAAAGCCTTTTTTGAGTAAATAAAAAAAACACGTGAAAATGATACAAAATTTATTAAGTAAAGTCCCCCCTCCGGTTGATCAATTTTGATGAAATTTTTACAGTCATATCTCGGGCATATAAATAGATCAAATACTCAGTTTAATCAAAATCGTTAGAGCCGTTTTTGAGAAAATCGAAAAAAACTTAAAAAGTTATTAAATAAAGTACCCCCTCTCTTTGAGTATATTTGATGAAATTTTTGCTGTCACATCGCGGGCATATACATACTCTAAATACCCAATTTCAGGTTCGCACGGTTTATAGTTTTTGAGCTAGTCTGTTCACACACACACACACACACAGACACACACACACACACACAGACCATTTCGCGGGACTTGGTCATTTGGACTCAGGGGACCCCAAAACGTGTATTTCCGTTGAAAACCGGAAGTCGAAAATTTTCACGATCGCAATACTTCCACTTACTATATATTTCATATATAGGTAAGTGAAAGTAAAAATAAAATAAGATTTTAGTTTTAAAATTTAACTTTATTTTATGAATCTCAGGCTTAAAAATAATATTATTACAACACACAACAAGTAATTGAGTGCCAAGATGAACTTACAAAAATAAAAAGCAGTAATACAAATAGTAATTAATGGTGTTCTTAATCTAAAGTATAAAAAATCTGGTGCGTGCGCGCAACACACAACTTTCACTTACCAACTTACTTAGATTAGAAATTGACGTGTTTTGCTAATTATCATTTCCCAAATTCACACATTTTTCTACATTCATATCTTATTTTTGTTAATCGTTAAAGCCGTTTTTGAGTAAATAAAAAAATCCGTGAAAATGATACAAAATTTATTAAGTAAAGTCCCCCCTCCGGTTAATCAATTTTGATGAAATTTTAACAATCATATCTCGGGCATATAAATACATCAAATACCAAGTTTGATCAAAATCGTTAAAACCGTTTTTGAGTAAATAAAAAAAACATGTGAAAATGGTACAAAATTATCTAAGTAAAGTCCCCCCTCCCGTAGATCAATTTTGATGAAATTTTTACAGTCACATCTCGGGCATATAAATACATCAAATACCAAGTTTGATCAAAATCGTTAAAACCGTTTTTGAGTAAATAAAAAAAACACGTGAAAATGATACAAAATTTATTAAGTAAAGTCCCCCCTCCGGTTAATCAATTTTGATGAAATTTTTACAGTCATATTTTGGGCATATAAATCGATCAAATACTCAGTTTAATCAAAATCGTTAGAGCCGTTTTTGAGAAAATCGAAAAAAACCTAAAAAGTTATTAAATAAAGTACCCCCTCCCTTTGAGCAAATTTGATGAAATTTTTGCTGTCACATCGCGGGCATATACATACTCTAAATACCCAATTTCAGGTTCGCACGGTTTATAGTTTTTGAGCTAGTCTGTTCACACACACACACACACACACACAGACACACACACACACACACACACACAGACCATTTCGCGGGACTTGGTTATTTTGACTCAGGGGACCCCAAAACGTGTATTTCCGTTGAAAACCGGAAGTCGAAAATTTTCACGATCGCAATACTTCCACTTACTATATATTTCATATATAGGTAAGTGAAAGTAAAAATCTGGTGCGTGCGCGCAACACACAACTTTCACTTACCAACTTACTTAGATTAGAAATTGACGTGTTTTGCTAAATATCATTTCCCAAATTCACACATTTTTCTACATTCATATCTTATTTTTGTTAATCGTTAAAGCCGTTTTTGAGTAAATAAAAAAAACACGTGAAAATGATACAAAATTTATTAAGTAAAGTCCCCCCTCCGGTTGATCAATTTTGATGAAATTTTTACAGTCATATCTCGGGCATATAAATAGATCAAATACTCAGTTTAATCAAAATCGTTAGAGCCGTTTTTGAGAAAATCGAAAAAAACTTAAAAAGTTATTAAATAAAGTACCCCCTCTCTTTGAGTATATTTGATGAAATTTTTGCTGTCACATCGCGGGCATATACATACTCTAAATACCCAATTTCAGGTTCGCACGGTTTATAGTTTTTGAGCTAGTCTGTTCACACACACACACACACACAGACACACACACACACACACAGACCATTTCGCGGGACTTGGTCATTTGGACTCAGGGGACCCCAAAACGTGTATTTCCGTTGAAAACCGGAAGTCGAAAATTTTCACGATCGCAATACTTCCACTTACTATATATTTCATATATAGGTAAGTGAAAGTAAAAATAAAATAAGATTTTAGTTTTAAAATTTAACTTTATTTTATGAATCTCAGGCTTAAAAATAATATTATTACAACACACAACAAGTAATTGAGTGCCAAGATGAACTTACAAAAATAAAAAGCAGTAATACAAATAGTAATTAATGGTGTTCTTAATCTAAAGTATAAAAAATCTGGTGCGTGCGCGCAACACACAACTTTCACTTACCAACTTACTTAGATTAGAAATTGACGTGTTTTGCTAAATATCATTTCCCAAATTCACACATTTTTCTACATTCATATCTTATTTTTGTTAATCGTTAAAGCCGTTTTTGAGTAAATAAAAAAAACACGTGAAAATGATACAAAATTTATTAAGTAAAGTCCCCCCCTCCGGTTAATCAATTTTGATGAAATTTTAACAGTCATATCTCGGGCATGTACATACATCAAATACCCAGTTTGATCAAAATCTTTAAAGCCATTTTTGAGTAAGTAAAAAAAACACGTGAAAATGATACAAAATTTATTAAGTAAAGTCCCCCCTCCGGTTAATCAATTTTGATGAAATTTTAACAGTCATATCTCGGGCATATAAATACATCAAATACCAAGTTTGATCAAAATCATTAAAACCGTTGTTGAGTAAATAAAAAAAACACGTGAAAATGATACAAAATTTATTAAGTTAAGTCCCCCCTCCGGTTAATCAATTTTGATGAAATTTTAACAGTCATATCTCGGGCATGTACATACATCAAATACCCAGTTTGATCAAAATAGTTAAAGCCTCTTAAGAGTAAATAAAAAAAACACGTGAAAATGTTACACAATTTATTAAGTAAAGTTCCCCCTCCGGTTAATCAATTTTGATGAAATTTTTACAGTCATATCTCAGGCATATTAGTACATCAAATACTCTGTTTAATCAAAATCGTTAGAGCCGTTTTTGAGAAAATCGAAAAAAACCTAAACAGTTATTAAGTAAAGTACCCCCTCCCTTTAAGTAATTTTGATGAAATTTATGCTGTCACATCGCGGGCATATACCTACACTAAATACCCAATTTCATGATCGCACGGTTTATAGTTTTTGAGCTAGTCTGTTCACACACACACACACACACACACACACACACACACAGACACACACACACACACACACACAGACCATTTCGCGGGACTTGGTCATTTCGACTCAGGGGACCCCAAAACGTGTATTTCCGTTGAAAACCGGAAGTCGAAATTTTTCACGATCGCAATACTTCCACTTACTATATATTTCATATATAGGTAAGTGAAAGTAAAAAATGTAAATGTGCTGAAATTAATTTCTAATAATTTTTAGAAATCTACTCCAAATTATAAAACGAGAGAGCACTGTTCAAGAGCTTTTTGTGAGTTAGGCTATCTTTTAGGCCTACTCTTATAAATATTTTTCTGTCAATATCATATTAGGCTTCACAGTTAACACAAACATATTTGTTATCTTTGACTTTACCCCAGAACATTTTTCATGGACCCACTTCTCACATAATAAACATTGTACCATGTCCTCAATTACTGCAACTTCACAAATGGCACAAACCCATTGTTCAGCATCCACTTCTATTATTCAGAGACTTCAGAGACTTCAGATGAAATATATAATGTTCCAGGAACTGAAGAAGAAGTAGTGGGCTTATTCTGACTAACTTTCTTCGTTTTAACATCTACTTTCTTCCGGTACGATTTGGGCAACCATTGGAGGTACGATATAATAACTGGGAGTTTTTTTAAACAAAAATTATTTCTTACCTAAAACAAGAGGTCTGCCCCTCCAAAATAAAGCGAATTATATGATCACAGTGGTCTTACGATTAATAACTGGAAACTACATCAATCTCAGTGGCGGATCCAGAAATTTTCTGAGGGGGGGCGCACTTTTTTTTTTACATGTCATGAGTAATGAAGGCCCTAATTTAAAATACATATTAGTACATAATGACGTTGTAAATTACTGGAAATGTTTAAATACAATTCATTTTTAATTAATGCACTTGAAAAATGACTAAATATAGTTCATTTTATATAGAAATAGTAATATTTAATGAGGGCCTCACCTCTCAGGGGGGTGGGCGCCCCCGCGCCCCTCCCCTGGTTCCGCTACTGATCAATCTATGGCAAAACGCAAAAACTCGCCTTGATTCTTAACCAAAATAGTTATCAGCACGAGGTCCGTTGCTAATTTGTTACACCACTGGATTGTTTCTTCCTACCCCGTTACATCGCTCCATCATCAGTAATTCTATAAAAATTCGCGGTGGTACGATTTAAGAGGCGGTACAATATCGGCTACTCTCCCCTACACTTTAATAATAAATGAAAATAAATCGTAACATCAGTATTCACGTATTTTGTAAAAAAAAATAGAAATAACAAAAAGAAGAGTGTCATTATTAAAATAAATAAATAATAAAACTGAAGTATTTGTACAAACCTTCAAGACTGAATCAAAGAAAATAATAATTTTAACATCTGCACGGAAGATTGATGTTCCAGGAGATGGAGAAACAAGAGGTGTTTGAACGAGGTTAGGGAGGAAGCTTGACGAACAGATCCGGGTATCGAAATCCAAAACTGGGTGGCACGAACAACGAAGGATTTATCGAAACAGGCGGTTCTATGAGTGGGGATATACAAGTCTGTAGGTTGGGATCTTGCATTTAGCTGATGGATGGACGAACTTGGGGTAAGGAGGTCAGAATGTATGTGGGTTTTTTGCTTTTAGGGTTTGGAAGAGGAAGGTGCCGAGCAGGTACTGTTTTCGAAAATTAGGAAAAAGGAAACTTTGCTGGGAATAACATTGAGAGATGTGAGAGTGTCTCGGGAGACCAAGGATAAATCTCATGAAACGATTCATCAATCTTTTAAGTCTTATCTCGAGCTCACCAGACAGACCACCAGGCATCCGTAATCAAAGTGTGGAAGGATAAGGGAGGATACTAAAAGACGACGGGTACTTTGAGGAAATGAGTCTCTGAATTTTAGTAACTGCTTGAGGCCTGAGATTTTCGGGTGATTTGGGAAATGTGATTATTACAGGTGAGGTGTTGATCGAAGGTTATACCAAGGTTCTTTATGGAGTCTTCAAACTGGATAGGAGTGTTATTGATATACAGTAATGGATAATAGGGAAGGGAATTGAGGAAAGGTTTTGAGCCCATGAGCATTGCCTTGGTTTTCACTGGGTTCAGGGATAGTTTGTTTTCTATTGCCCAGCGGTTAATTCTGTCAATATCCTCCTGAAGTTTACGTGACACCTCTAGCAGGTCGGAAGGATGGAAGGATATATAGATTTGTAGATCATCTGCATATAGGTGATATTGGGAGTAATGGATAACATTTGTGAGATCATTTATGTAGATGGAGAATAGGGTAGGTGAAAGGGATGAACCCTGAGGTACACCTTTGGAGAGAAACAGGGATGGTGACGGTGGTTTGTTAGGGATAGTAACTGATTGAGATCGGAAGGAGAGAAAAGATTGAAACCAGCCCAAAGAACTATTGGATATATTTAATTTATGTAGTTTAGTGAGGGGAACTGTATGATCAACAGATCAACGGTTCGGGATTTCATTATGGAAGTAATTAAATAATCAGGAGTGATGTGTTGAAAGTAAAAGTTTTCATCATTAAAAGGAGTTTCTGGAGGTTGGTAGTTGGACTGAGAGAGGTTCGGGAGGGGTTCCACAAAAATCGTTGGGAGATATAGGATAATGCGTGACTTAGGATCCGGTGATTGGGAAAGGATGTTATGGTAATACTGTGCCTTGGCTCGGCGTAACATAGATTACGTGGGGTTGCGGATAATTTTAAATTTCGAATAATCGTCCGGAATGCGGGTGCGCCTAAAACGCCTTCTAGCAGCATCTCTTTTCTTCATAAGTTCCCTAATTTTTAGATTAATCCAAGGAGCCGGGGTGCGTCTAAAGGTGCCAGTTTTTAGAGGTGCAAGTTGGTTTGGGAAAGTTAGGAGGTTGGATGAAAGACAATCTACCATCTCGTCAACAGAATGTGAGGAATAGATTGGTTCAATGGAATCCATATTCCTCTATGATACCTGTTTAGGAACGGAAGTAGGGATGGGAACATCATAAGAGATTTGGATTTAATCGTGGCCTGACAAAAAAGGGAAGGGGCTCTGTGAGAATGATAGTAAATTTCGACGGGAGTCGAAGGAGAGAGAAAATAAAATCGATTTGCGCATGTGAAAACTGCGTATGATGGGTAGGTTCGAAAGGTACAATGAATAGGTCAAGGAAGCTTACCAAGTCAATGAGATATACTTTTTCAGGGGAATAAGAAAGGAAATTCACGTTAAAATCACCAGCAATAATTATATTGTTATACAAGGGTACATAATGGAGGAGAGATAATTTAAAGGTTGAATCGAATTTAGCTTGAGGAGGTCGGTAGACAACGACGTAAAGAAGGGAAAAGGTGGCAGAGGATATTTCGGTGAACATAAATTAAATGAGAGGTGAATCTTCGGAAGAAGATTTAGTAAGGATTTTAACGTTCAAGGTCTCATGCACGAAGAGACCAACACCCCCTCCATTTCGATCGATTCGGTCGTGACGGATGTAGGTATAATGAGGAATTGCTACAAAGGATGAGGATATATTCGGTTTAAGCCAAGTCTCAGAAACTGCTATGATGTGGTAAAAGTTCTGTAGAAAATAGTCTATGAATTCGTCTATATGAGCTGGAAGGGATTGGGAGTTAACGTGACATGTGAGGAGGATATTAGTCATATCTGGTTTGAAATCTATTCATTAACTAGAATGTGTTTGAATGTCTTCTGTGGTTAAAAAACAATCAACAAAAATGTGATCACATACGTAACAGTGATCTAGAATTGTTCAAGATTTTGGAACTTAATACTATACTCTGTTTTATTTATTTTTTTCCTCACCTTTTAGACTATACGGGGTTTCCCTGGCCAGGTGCAGGGTGGGGTATTAATGTCGAGTATTTTTTTTTTATTTTTTTTTATTGGTCCTCCCCTTCCTCGCCTTGTAGGCTATATGGGGCTTCCCGGGCCAGGGAAGAGGGTGGGGGATCGATGCCGAGTATTATTAAATTTTCCCCTAGCTCGGGTTTTTAACTTGCTATCTTTCGGTTCTCAATCATACGTTGCCATGGGCAACGCGTATGTTTTAACGTGTTTGCCCACTCGGCCGTCCCGCCACCCTAATGTCGAGTATTATTAAATGACCCCTGGCACCGGGTTTCTAGTTTCGCGGGCCATGGGCAACACGTATTTTTTAACGCGTTTGCCCCCCCGACCATCCCGCCACCGCCCAATACTACACTTCTCCTGCACTAAGATGAATAGGGGGTATCATCTAAAGGTCCAATCCTGGTTCTCATTCGGTCTGCATTCTTTCTTTTCCTACTGCCTTCGTCTAGCATTTCATAAGATAGGTCTGATGTTCTTTTAAAGATGATTCTGCTAACCAGCCGTCCTTTATCTCTGATTGTATCCAAACCTCATATTTAGCTTGAAATTCTCTAGGTCGCACTAACCAGTTCCAGATTCCACATTCCCTCTTCCACGCCCTCACGAAAATTGAGAGCCACCCAGGCCCATATAGTAGGAAGTCTTCTTCCCATAAATAATTGGGTTTGTTTTTTCTAACGTCACTTTATGCCAATCAGGCTAATCGGACGATGCTACAGTGGGAGTCCTAAATTTTGCCTATCCAGGTATAATTAGGATAGGGATCTTTAACGAGTACCTGATATCGTACAGGCTCGGGACCTCCATTTTATGTCCTATCCGAGGGACGGCATAGACAAGGATTTTTTACTCCCATTAAAAAATCCTAGGGCTACCTCGGGACGCGAACCCGCGACCTTTATTATAGTGAAATAATTGGGTGTTCCATAGGCGTAGACTGCTGTTCGTTTAGTGGGGGCAGGATAGTAAAACTTTTTATTCGCTTTGTGAGTCTTTACAGGCTAGACTATAGTTACTTGTTTATTTTCTGTTTTAATATATGTAGTTAATTCTGAAATGAAAGAAAGCAGGTAATGATATTTTAATAAATTTCTTTTACAAGTAAGAATTTCATATTAGATTTTATGTAATTCTTATTCTTCATTGGTTTTGTTTTTATTGAACATATTTGATAAAACAGTTGCAAATTCATTTTGTCATGTAATTATTTTTTAAAAATTTTACTTACGTATTAAGAAATTTATACTGCTCCGAAATTCTAGCTGAAATGCGTTTTAAACTTTTTCGATCAAAATGTAAGTGGCTATTTTCTATTAATTCTTTTTTCATAGAAATTACTGATTAATCTCTTCTATTTAAGAAATTTATAATAAGAAAAATATAAATTTATAAGGCTTCTTGATATGCTGTATTATTAATTGTCTCCCCCTAAAACAGAACCGAAAATTTCCTCGTACGTTTTTTGCAGTAGTTTCTGACACCAGGGTACAAATTTAAACAGTCTGTAGTCAAATCATACCACCCTGATGGGATTTTTATGAATTTATGGTCATACATTCATTTCGTCTTGGACTTTGGCTATGCTTGAGGCTAAATGAAGGATAATTGTTTAAAAAATGAGGTCTTTTAGTTTCGACTACCATAGTTACTAAAAACCTTTTATTATTATGCATGGTTAATTTTAAACATCTGCTCGACATTATCAATTAAACTAACATTATCAATTAAAATAGTGGAACAGGCCATACGATGTATAGTGAAGGTCCTAGGAATGCCAAGTATAGATACCCAAGGAGTTGCTTCGACGCACTTCGTAATCTGGCCACTAAACACCCTAATAACTCAAAGCATAACTGGCTTCTGCAGGTTTAGGAAATCATAAAACCCTTCGAGCACAGGAGTAATTTCTCAGGGCTGTGGTAACTGCAATAAATAAGAAACATGAAGTAAAGAACATTCTCAGTTCTATCAAAGAGAACCTGCGTAGAAAGAACATCGAAAATACGAACAAGTTCGACGTTCTGTCTAAACTACCAATACTATACATACCATCGGTCACTCCACATCATCTGCAAATAAAGCTGCCATTTTTACACCTCAAGCTTCTTACACAAATTCGTACAGCCCCCCCCCCCCCCCCAACGCACCTCCACTCATCAATTAAACCCCTTAGAATACAGCCCTTCTGTAATAGAAAACAAAATAAAACACTCCACCATTTCTAGTGTTCATACCAAATATATTCAACACACAGGGCCCATTTCTTACCTCATTTCTTCAAGCTGTAAACTCAGTTTTACGAAAAATTAAAGTTTACTGTTGTTTCCACAATTAATGCATATCAATGCAGTAATTGTGGAAACGTTACAGTCAGATGCTTGAACTTAAATTTATAATAGAAGAGTGATTCTGTTGAGGGCTTAGTGGTGTGGATATAACCATTTGACTGATTACTTATTTATTTATTTTTTTACTAGAATGTTTTTATTCTTGCATTTCTTGTTTAGTCCAATGTTTAGGTAAATATCGAATGGACATTGTACTGTTGTGTAGTCATGCTGTATTATATAATTTAATGTTATTATACTATAGATGTTATATTGATAAATGGATATAAAATTATATATTAAAACACTAAGCACACAAAGTATTGTAACACTTCTGTGGGTTAACAAATATTTATTACACGAAAATATACAATTATCAATGTCATACGAATTATAACAAAATAAATATTCGAGCATGACCAAAAATGACAACTTTATAACACACAAATCATATGACTTGAGCTTCACAGACATGGCACAGACTAAGACAGAATAATTGGTCCAGTCACTCGCTCTTTATATATCGTCGTAACGGGAATGTTCTAGAACCCCGTGGAATCATCCGCTCCAACCGGTAGTTCGTTCCAACAAAAGGTTCGGGATTTCAAACCATATGTTTTTTTTGTTTGGTTTTTTATTTATCGATTTAACGTTACAGTATTTTATATATATCAGGGTATGAGAAGAAATTAAAATTGTAAAATTAACTTGTAAAAACTCTTTATTTTGTATATGATATGTTATGTAAATTCATTAGTATTACCAAAAGTTTTAGTCAAGTTAATGAAACGCTTTAGGGTCTGGCCACACATGTCCGCACCGGATCCGCACCGCAGCAATAATATATGTTATGTTCAGAATATTTTTAATTTAACTTACATATTACCTTTAGTTATGCCTAAAGTGGCCTGTGTCTGACATGGGTGGCCTGAACTTTAGGCGTAACTATAGTTACTTTGTAAGTTAAATTAAAAATATTCTGAACATAACCTATATTATTGCTACGGTGCGGATCCGGTGCGGACATGTGTGGCCAGACCTTTAAGCTACGGAGTTGATATTTAAGGTTGCAGATGAACAAAATCAAATATTCTTGGTTTAAAACGTCAAATAATACTAATGAGTATTGGCAACAATACTCATTTATATAAAAAACATATGTTAATTAGATATAGTTAATTCACATAATAACCGTGTTGTGATTGTTTGTTATTCTTGTTGTGCTAATAAATACAATGTTTATAACGTGTTAATTACATTAATTACTAATAGTTGAAGTACACAAAAGTGGCGACGAGGATAAAAGAAAAATGCCTCCAAAGGATGATGAAAATAATGGAATGTCCAGTCATGTACGGCTCTAAAACGCTAAATTCTGCTGAACAAAAATATTCTCAAATAGAGAGAGAGGGGCTATTGTATATGGGATCAGAAAATTTCACAAATTTTTATGGGGTCGGAAATTCATATTGCAGACAGATTGTCGTCCTGTGATGCATATTATAAGTAGCAAAAAGGTAATACCTCAAAATACGGCAAATAGACTCCAGAGGTGGAGCCTTTTGCTCATGAACTAAACATTCACTGTAGAATATGTGAATACTTCAAAATTTGGAAAAGTTGATACCAAATAGAACAGACTGACTTTGCATTTGAGGAAGTTGTCTCAAAAATATTTGATGAAAATATAAACTCCTTACCAATTCAAAGCCAAGAAATTGCCAAAGAGACCTCCAAGGACCCTATTCTTCTCAATGTACAAAATTTCATATTGAAAGGATGGCCTGCATAATGCTCTGAAGAACTTCTACCCCACTTCAAAATCAGAAATGAATTATCAATACATGGAGGTTGTATGCTTTGGGGAATCAGCACTTCTCCCACACTAAGGAAACGATTGATTTCATCTCACCATGATACGCACATTGGCATTGTAAGGTCTAAAGCCTTGGCACGTGGGAAGTTTTGGTGGCCTAAATTGGACCAAGACATTGAAGAAAAAATGAGTATTGGCAACAATACTTATTTATATAAAAAAAGCATATGTTAATTAGAGATAGTTAGTTCACACAATAACCTTGTCGTGATTGTTTGTTATTCTTGTTGTGCTAATAAATACAGTGTTTATTACGTGTTAATTACATTGATTACTAATAGTTAAAGTACAAAAAAAAAAATACAAACTCATTATGGTTAACCAAAGGTTTTTTAAACAAAGTATTTTAAAAATAAAAAACTACAAGATTAATGAACTTAACTCTTCATTAATATTTTGGGAACAGAATTACTCGAATAGTGCATAGTCAATTAGATATGCAATGAATCAATACAAACAATTCTAAAGCTTGGATGGTAAAAATATAAAATAAAATATTTCATTCTAACCTGATTAAATATAATAGTGTGGCTTAGAAGATTGTATTTATAGAATTAAATTAAGTAAGTTAAGAAAACTTTTTAATTCTGCTCACAATTTTATTCTATAAAAGTTCAATTCTACTTTCAGTTTTGCACATTATTTTCATCATTTTAATTCTCCAATATGCCACAGTGTCCATGACGCAGTTACTCTCAAAGAAAAGTAAGTTTATAATAATGTAATTTTCAAAAAAAATTATATCACAGAGATTTTTATATTACATTTAAAACTCTCATGTCATAAGAACTATTTTCCGTAAGTATTAAGGTGTAGTCAGCTGAAGCTGTATGGTTCAGAAAAGGGGCCTGTTCAAATCCAATCGGAGCGGACTTAGATTTATTAATCAGAGGCCCCACAGAATAAAAATCTCTCTCCTCAATCAATCAATCAATTCCTCACTCGGGTAAAGATAGGATAAACTGTCCTTCCTGACCCAGGTAATGTAAATGGGTACACTAACTCGAAAGGGCTATGAAGAGTTGTAGCGTCCCCTTCAAAATAACATCCAATCCCGTATGGGCCTGTTAAAGCAAGGTTTAACCTCGTAAAAAATCCGAAAATTTGAAGCTCTACACACAGATTTTAAAGTAGCTAAGAATGAATAAGTCAGAAGTCGTCATGAATTTTGAATGAACGAAGCTTTAGTAGCAATTAGCAACATTGAGTACTTTTTTTCGCTCCTCTTAAATATATCGAGATCCGATGGTCAGAGCTAAAATATTACAGTATACACAATTGAAGCATAAATTTGCAACGGTATAACGGTTTTTTTAAACTAATGTCCCCTCAGAATAATTACAAAGTCACAATTTCATGGTTTACTTGTCTGACCGATGTAGATAATAATGATTATAATAAATTATAGTACTATAATTTATGAATACTTATTCATAATAAAATAATAAATTGCATATGATATTTTTGTAAGTCAAAGTAATAACACTTATAATAGTTCAAGTATGTGAATATGAAGTAGGTGGAGGATTAATGTATGCTTGAAGGGAAGAAGTGTTGGGGATAGACGAATAGGGAAAGGTAGGCCATTTCAGATGTAGGTAGCACGGATGACAAAAGATTTACTGTAGGATGAAGTTATGTAATATGAGATAAATAAATCATTAGGTTGGAATTTTGTATTAATATAGCGGAACGTGGAGTAAGGAGGTGAAGAAAGTAACGAAGGAGATGGAAAAGGAAAACACCGAGAAGGTACTGTCGATAAAAAGCCTCCCTCAACTCGGCGCTGGAAACGCTAGAGCGCCTTAGGCACCCTTAGATGAATCTTATGAAACAATTCATAAGCCTTTTCAGTCGCATCTCCTGGCCAGTGGTTAGCCCTCCGTAAACCAAGCAACCTTAATCTTAGTGATGGAAAACAAGGGAGGATGCTGGTACTGTGTATGTAAGAGAGTCACGGAATCTTCGGAATGGTTTCACGATATTTATGGATGTCCGTCTGATTTTTTTTTAATTTAGGTTGTTTCAGGAGATAAGCTGATTAAAGATAACACCTAGATTTATTACAGTTAAGTGAAAGTTGATGGGTTGATCATTTTAGTAAAGTAGCGGATAATAAGTAGAGAGTTAATAAATCGCTTGGAACTGATAATTATGGCCTTAGTATTTCAACACTCAGTCTCAGCCTATTCTGTGCTACACATCTGTTAATGCTATCTATATCTTCTTGCATTTTTCATGTTGAATTATGGTTATTGAGGAAAATTAAGAGATTTTTGGATAAACATTTATCAATCGAAATGAAGAATAAATGGGTTCTAATCTATGCGGGAATCAATCTTCGCGAGGAGGATAATAGGTTTTGGGGAGAATCGATTATGAATAGATCGAGCCACTTATTTGTAAACTGGGTATGATGGGTAGGCTGTAAATAAATAATAGGTGGATACAATAAATAAATCCAGAGAAAATATCTATATCAGTCCAAGGCTTCAAAATCCTTCTTCTTATTAATTATGAGGACGGGACAGCCGTCATATCGTCAGCACAGAACCTCCCCCCCCCCCCCCCCACCCCCAACGAACCACAAATATTTCAACTTTAAGGCCGTCTTCTTTTGCCTTGCCAGCCAATAGAGGTATCTATTGCGTGGGCTCATCTTCACTATCAAACACTCTCTCGTCGCTTTCCCAGCCCAAATGCCTAGTCGAAAATTTCGACTGAAAGTTTGCGTAAACCCCATGGTTGATAATCGGTATTTCATGTTGGTCACTCTACGGAATAGAATTTTGATACAGTTCGATAACCTTTTGAGCTTTCATGAAAGGACCTTATAAAATATGATTGAATTCTGTTCTATTCCAATAATTCTGTTCTATCATCACATTTTGAGGTGCTGCAAGGAACATCCGATACATTATTGCCTGGGTCGACTTAGTGGTCGAGTATTATTTAGGTTATTCCCCTTTGAAGTCACTCACTTGAAGTCAATAATGTGATTGGAATCATATTAGAGTGTGGAATCATTTGGAGTGTCCCACTTAGATGGAGAAACTTTGAAAGGGGAGAGAGTGTTTAAGATCTTCGGAATATTTTATGCTTTCTTTCTGTGCCAACCCCACACCCCGTTCTAAAGCTAACATTTAAAAGATTTCAAAGCAAACAAGACATCGTGCAAGTAATAAAAATATTTTAATTTAAAACTATATGGCACACTTATTACCCCCATCGTGCACAAGGACATTAAACCCAAATAAACAAACATATCCGTAGGACTGAATATAGGCATTGCTGATAATACAAAGGATAAGTTCATAATTCCAAATGTTTGAATGAAAAGAAGCGTTACCAAAGGTTTGTATCAAAACAAAATATAAAAATGTGCGTAAATATTAGGTGAGAAGCTCATTTTAATCATCCCTTAGCGCTCTTTAGTTTTAGATGGTCTCTGATAAGTTATATTTGTCTTGGATGGTTCTTATTTTTACAAAATATAAAATTATTAAATTTTCAGAAGAAAAAAATGAAGGATGCTGTTCTTTTCCGTGTCAGCATGGTGGTGTCTGTATAGAAAGGAAGTGTGGATACTTTTGTGATTGCAAAAATACAGGATATTACGGCAAAAATTGCGCTATAGGTTAGTGGAATAATTTTGTTTGTATATTTGAATTTTTTTTTAATTAATTATTTATTACAGGGAAAATGATCGGGGGTGTCCACATTTCGCCCCAGATTTTCTTCCCACAATGCCAAATATAAAACAAGACAAGAACAATAAGGTCGAAAAAGAAAAAAATATAAATTTAGATATGATAAAAATAGAATAAAAATGGGGTCAACTGTGGTGTAGTTGTTAGCATAGAAACTTACAATACTTAATGTCGCGGGATCGCGTCCCGAGGTGGCCTATTATAGGTTATATTGACTGCTACCTCCTATCATTGGGGAATTCCGGTTTCATACTTAAACACCTGGTTATTAGTTTAGGGAACTTTATCGAACATCCTATCATCTTGGGTGAAATGGATCACTTATTTTGATAAATTATAGGAAAACGAATAGAAAAAGAACTAATTACAATCATGGGTCACCTATGGTATAGTGGTTAGCATGGCAACCTACAGTACCAAAGGTCGCAGGTTCGCGTCCCACGGTGGCCCTAGGATTTTGTAAAGGGAGTGAAAAATCCTTGTCTATGCCGTCCCTAGGATAGGACGTAAAATGGAGGTCCCGAGACTGTACGATGTCGGTACTCGTTAAAGATCCCTATCCTAATTATACCTGGATAGGCAAAATTTAGGACTCCCACTGTAGCATCGTCCGATAAGCCTTAGTGGCATAAAGTTTCGTTAAAACAAACAAACGAAAAAAAGAACAACAAAAAAGAATGAAAATGGTTTTAATAAGATAATTGTGAATGAGTAAATATTGAAAAATTAAAATGCTGAGATATGATTGAAAAATTAGATTTTGTAAGGTAAATTAAACAACAACAAAATATTTTATAAATTTGTAAACTAGATTATATCCGCTAAAATTAGAGCCCAAAACTGACTCAATAGACTAAATAGCTTGTGAGATCAGGGGTGGGTGGAATCAGCACATATTTGGGGGTCATGACCCCCCAGTTACATAAGCACGTGGCTGACGGCACCATTTTTTTATGAGTTTATTACCTTATATTAAGGACTGCGATCTAAACAAGCAAAAATATTTTTTTGTTGGCATAATAACTACGTAATTGTATTATTCGTTTATAATTGACAAATACAAAAAAATTGAAACTCCGTCCACATCTGAGATACAGCTTTACGTATTCACAAGGCCGCTATTTTGTATTCCATCGGGTTTATTACGGCAGAGAATCACTACATTATTTATTATTTATATAAGATAATATGAATTGTTGACTGGGTGGGAGGTAGATGGAGGTGTGTAGGAAACGATAGGTGGTGTCGGCTAAGGGTTTTCGCGTTTGCTTTATTCTATTCTAATATTATGTATTTATTAAAAATTCCTTTCCTGCCTTTCGGCAACACGGGTTTCAACAACATTAACAAATTACGCTCGTGGGCACGACAATGTTGCGCAATTCTTCCATTTTAGTGGCTTTCTTTATTCTTCTCTTCCTCTTCCATCTGCACTTAATCTATCCGGTGGCCTTCCAGAAGTAGATATCCTTCTACCTCCTTAGAATTAATTAAAATTTTTTGGATCCAATGCTGTTTTCCACTTGCACACAAACTCCTTGTAGTATTGGCAGTTATTTACTGGCCTAGGAATCCAAGAGGATAAAGAGTCCAGTTTTCCCCAACAATCTGGCCCTTTGTATCTCAAAGGCAGTGCAGTTTATAACGATATGGCAACGAGGGCACAGAGGATCGATATCCCATCCCAACCATGAAACATGAAACTTAGCTCGAAACCTTCCATCCTCTTTGAGAAATTGTGATACCCAGTAGTCCGGACGATAGGAAAGTACTTCGTTAAAGTAACTCCTTTCGGAGTTGTCATCCATCGCACGTTTCATTCCTCTATTGTGTCCTCCAAGATAACTTTTTCCAATTAGTAGGCTATCACTTTAATGTGGGACGGGAGTCCTGCTGTTCCTTCTTTCTTTGATCTACATCGAAAGACGTCTTGTTTCACTAGGAGGTCGAGAGGTACGCCCCTCCTAATACCTGCACCGCCTCATGTGACAGTCCGGTACGCTCTGGTGATCTGCAGCAGAGCCGTTCTCTGGATCGTCGCCAACCTACTCTTTCAACGTTGTGATAAATTCAAAAACTACGCTGGTGAAGCGTACCGCAGAATACCCAAAACTACACCATTATATACGGTGAACGTAGCTGGGTATCTGGGACCCCAGGAAGCTCTTCCGACACGGGTCAACTTTTGTTTTGTTTTCAAAAGTTTGGTGTCATGATGAATTTTCTTCCAAACCTTATACCAAGACAGATAACTACCTGACTTGGACGGATTCTTATCCCGTTTATTCTGAGTGTAATAGGGTGTGCCCGATCTGTTTCCCCTTTTAATAGAATTGCCTGGATTTTAGCAACAGCCATTTTCAACTTGTTGCTCTCAGGCCATTCTTCTTGTATCAGATTGGCTCTGCCGTTTTAGGACACCACAGCATCAAGATCGTTGACGTAGGCCCTGGCTGGGAACCGCTCTTCCTCAAGCACTCACAGCAACTAATCAAAAACAAGTTTCCAAAGTCTTATTCCGGTCCTAGGAGTGAAACCTCTCTCAATGGATGCCTCTCTTTCGTAGGAACTACCTTGTTCTTTAACGTGCCGGTCTTGCAGATGAAAAAATAGACAAAAAATGTTATTAGAATTTCTTGATCAGAATTGTTTCTTAAAATACGTTTTTTTTTTTTCAAACGTTAATTCTTTTGAGCTTATGAACGTATCAAATATTTTTCTTTGTACAACTTTTAACTACCAGATAATCATAAACTATGACTGAGCATAAATATTTAATCACAGATTAATTATTTCTTTTGATTTTGTCTAGAAAGATTAAAAATAACTATTTTGAATGTTAATACTAAATAGAATAATTTTATTGCATATTTCCCCTGGTGTATAAAGGGAACTAATGATGATGATGAGATGATGGAGATACACAATACAATAAAATAAAATCTTAACCACAATAAATAAAATAGTAAAACGAGTATTTAATGAGTATGTAGTTTCAATTATTATTAATCTAATAATAAAGAACTTTTGTTACAAACGAATAATACTTAATAAATAAGAAAGAAGTATTTCACCTCATGATAATAAAAAAATACCATAAAACATGAAATACCAACGATATATCAACACGATAAACATATAAAGATACATAAAGACGATATACCAAAATGAAATAATTTTTTTTTCCACTGCCAAAAAAAACAAAAAAAAAAACAAAGATTGGTTTATTTATTTTTAAAAAAAAACAAGCTAGAAGCAGCCAGTTTTTGTTATGTTTTGGGTTTTATAATAATAATTCTTTGTAAAGGTCCGTGGATAATAAATAATTAAGTAATATTTGAACATAAAAAAAAGAGTTGCGCAATGGAAGCAAAATGTCTTTATTATTGTGTATATATACATATACACATAATGGTTCTAATGAAATATAACTATTACTATATTTATACAGGCCTGAAAAGGAGTTGGGGTGGCCAGGTCAGGTGGTTTTGATAGGTTGACTCTTTCTCAGGTCTATGTTTTGACTCTTTCACATCCAGATTGGAACTGTTGTGCATAGGAATGGTGGCTTTCTAAGTGTTAGTGCCGATAAGGAGGGCTTAAAGTACAAAGTTTATGTAAGCATACATATTCTATGATTCATCTTGGCCCATTACATACATAATTACAATAATTGTTATAATAAAATATAAGCATTCTTATTAATATATCATAGCCCTTGTACAATAATAACAAAGAATTATTTGCGGGCCACCACAATATGGTAAATAGTCATATTTGGGAATAGACAAAAGATAAGTTCAGGTCTTCAGATTTACAGTAAGAGGTTGTAGATAGATATAAACGCTCTTAGATTCCTTTTTCATGGAAGGGGACAGTGGCAAGGAAGGAATCAAATAAATATTTGAGGGATAAGGGATATACAGAGAATTGATAACGGCCTGAAACCTGGGTCGTAATGATGGCACTCTATAAATGGGTTCAAATAAATATTGGTGTGAATTATTTCAAGACTGCACACCCAACTATTTTTCTTATGATAATTAATGCTTTATAAACTAACTTTATTTTTTATGACTTTCAGAAACATGGTTTACCTTCTTTAGAAGCCATACTAATGCGATGCTAGAAGTGATAATCAGTATTAATTGTTTCTTTTTTTCTTTGATAAATGCAAATTCATGTTATTTTCCAAGTTACAACAAGATCGCTGGAGGTATATTCTTTTGTTTCAATTAAGTGATTGTTTAATTTAAAATTGTAAATATCTTTCATATTTTCTTGAATTATTTTATAAAGGTATAATCATACTTTCATATAACTTACTTAGTCAAAAACTATTATTACGACCGAGAAAAACATCAACGTTTTGTAGAGTTTATCAAGTTCACAACTATTCCCCCTACAAAGAGATCTCCAATTTTCTTAAGTAAAGTGTACCAATCGGATATATAAGCCGATGCTGATCAAATGCATTGCAGTTTGAAAAGTAATTTTATGATTATTTTTAATTATTCATTAATTGTTTATGACTTCTTCTACCTGGATAGATATAGCCATTAACGTTTTCATTTAACCGGAAGATGTAAAACTAAAAATCCATTAGATTGAAATACAATTAAACTATGAAATGACAATCAGTTCATATATGGGGTAGAAAATTTCAACTTGGAGGTTAAGATTTTGAAAATGGTAAACAAGACATCGAATCGGGAAAATTTCGTTTTATTAATTTTATTTGCCAGTGGTAAGGGAAACCGGTACAGTTCGGTGAAATGACATAGGTCTGAGATGCTATCTGCCGTTTTGTTTTCACCAAATGCAATGAAAATAACTTCATACCTCCAACAACGCCAGTGGTATAGTGGCACGGAAGTGAAATTTGGGAGTAAGGTGAAGCTTCGGGTTATATTCGGAATTATTATATGGATTTTCCAAACATCATTCAGTTAATGCACAACATACCACAAATCATTACCATGTAGACCATGCTTTGTATTAGTAGACCCAGTAAGTTTTCGTACTTCTACCACTAAGGGGAACTGGGTGGATGGTATGAGAGAGTTCATGAGATCCATCTCTGTTACCGCGATCGGTTTGATTTAAAATACACAAAATTGTATGAAACGAATTAAAAATATACATCTATATTTTATCGAAAAGGAATAACGAAGGAAGTTCATACCAGTAAGTAGTTTTCACTAAGATACTATTATGTTAGAACTAGGAGGTTTTAAGAAATAATTTTCATTCACAGCAGTTAAACTCATTGCATGTTCACTTTAAAATCTCAATTTAATTTCAGAAATTTTATGTAAAATGCATACTGTTGGGATATATGGTATCGATGGAAAGTCCTACGCAGGATTGGATCCAATATATGACAGTTATAGTGCGGTAAGACTAACTCCTGCTGTCCCACAGTATTGCCCGACACCATTAGGTACAAAAGGTAATCATAATTGTAATCATTATAAATATTATCTCTCTTTCTCTTTATTTCAACCGATTTGGTAATAAACTGATAGCTTGCGCCTGTGTTGATCCAAATAGGTAGACTAAAGTAAGGCTTAATTTAGTTTTTTTGTTATATTTTTTTGGCGGCATTAATGGTTGATTAAACTAAACTAATTTTCTGTCATCAATTGGAGATCTGTTCACGCCAAACAGTGCTCCAATAGTTTTTTAACCATTTTTAAGGAAGCCTCTAAAGTATAACATACATCTACTGGTATTTAGTTGCTATTCCGTGCTCTTTTTTAGCGTGAAAAGTCTTTCTTGTTAGTTTTAAAAAGCATCAAACATTTTAAGAATCGCTAATAGTTTTTCTGTGAACAGAGGTGGCCACCATAAATTGCTTATTCTTCTGTTAGAGCTTGACAAGCGCCAGAATGCATTGCAAAATGTATGCGATTCAAAAGTGGTTCCCGAAAATAAAATAATTGTTTAAATATAAAACGATAATAAAGCAAGATGTAATGAATGGTAATAAGACGCGGACTCTAGCCACGAAAACAGAAGTGCCCTTCTGGTTCGGGAGAGAAGATTTAAAGTTTACATAATAATAAGCTGTAATGGCAAGGGAAGTGATGATTTATTTCTTTAATATAAAGAAATCAGCAACCGAAGCCCATCTAGAGGAAGCATGCAGTGATGTTTTAAGTAAGAGAAGTTTAAAAAGAAAAAAACGCCTTCGAGTGTCTTCATGTCGTTTAGAGCCAAACGAGCAAAAATAATATGAATTAAGATTACAGCACAAGCGGTATGCTTTGGAAGATTAAGAGAGGGGAGATACTATCTTGTGCTGTAAAAGTAATTCACATTAGTTTGTCTTCAACAGCTCTAAATCGGCATGAAGACGCTCGAATTTTTCGAACAAATTCGTGTTGATTTTCAACACCTTTAATCACTAATTCAGGTTTACATATTCAATCATTTTGAAGCATGAACTTTACCATGAGTAAATTAAGAAATCGGTTTCTCGATCAGAGCTTAAAATCTAGCCTAATTTCAAACTAAATTTAAAAAACATACAAACCTTATTTTCAAAACAAATGCAAAGCCATTGTTCACATTATTTGTAGAGTTTTTTTTAAGGATACATCTTATATAATCTAGCTTTTCATATTGTAACACTATTATGGGTTTACATAATTATTATTTACTAAAAATTATAATTCATAACGCCAAACAAAACATAAAAGCTCAAATTAATAGCAATGTTACATAAAGTGACAATACAGTGACACCAACGTAACCTTATGCTTTGACCTTCAGAGCCAGATTAAGCTCCTAGTCTATTTCATTTTATATTTAGTCTAAAAATGAACATTCTAGAGGAGCGCAGAAGATCCTCGAAACATCCAGAACACGTACTAAAATATATAAATGTTTTAGCAAAAAGTTTATAACTCTTTAGAATGTAACAGGAAAAATCCTATATATATATGTATCTGAAAAATAATTTTATAAAGGCAATTATGCATTTAGAAAATTACGTGAGCAAACCTATTAATGACCCTTCACCTAACTCAGAAAGGCTAAACAGTAGAAACAGACCACTGATATAACACACGAACAAATAAGTACTGAAATTGATATAGAAATTTATTTAGACGGAAACCAAGAAGGAGAAAACGTAGTGTGCGCCTGGATACTGATGGGTAAAAACGAAAAAGTGCCCCAAGATCAGTATAGACTGAATAAACATTGTTCAAATAACAAGGCGGAGAGGTTAGAGTTTAGGGAGTAAGGTTAGAGGCTAGAGGGGGAAGGGAAATGTAAAGATCAAGTTGAACCAACTACGATTTCCGAATGACCATGGAAGACTGACCTGACGGAGACTCATTGAGAAGGCGAAAACCATTCTGCACAGTTATATACAAGGAGATGCAGATAGCAGTGACGACATTCTAAAAAAAAAATCTGGTGCGTGCGCGCAACACACAACTTTCACTTACCAACTTACTTAGGTTAGAAATTAATGCGTTTTGTTAATTGCCACTTCTCAAATGAACAGAACATCTTTAATTATAACGCATTGGTTTGTCATTAAAGGCGTTCGGCGCATGCGTGAAAAGGTGTTTTATGAGTTGACGAAATATTCATCTTTTTTTTCTCCTGTATATGTTTACTTGATTTTCTTCATATATCATATTTAGCCATTTCTTATTTTTAGGCGTGATGAGAGACAGTTAATTTCTCAATATAAACTAAAACAAAGGTACTTTATAGGAAAACAAAAAAGGCCCCTTCCCCATTTAAGCCCCCTCAGAACATTTTAAATAATGATAAAGCTTACCTGATAATAAATAAAAACTAATTTTCATTAAACATGACGAATTTGATAAAAATCTTTAAAGCCGTTTTTGAGATAATCGATCAAAAAGGTAAAAATTGGAAAAAAATTATGAAGTAAAGTGCCCCCTCCGTTTGACCAATTTTGATGAAATGTTGGCTATCACATCTTTGGCATATACATACATCAAATACCAAGTTTGATCAAAATCGTTAAAACCGTTTTTGAGTAAATAAAAAAAAACACCTGAAAATGATATAAAATTTATCAAGTAAAGTCCCCCCTCTTGTAGATCAATTTTGATGAAATTTTTACAGTCATATCTCGGGCATATAAATACATTAAATACCAAGTTTGATCAAGATCGATAAAACCGTTTTTGAGTAAATAAAGAAAACACGTGAAAATGATACAAAATTTATTAAGTAAAGTCCCCCCTCCGGTTGATCAATTTCGATGAAATTTTTACAGTCATATCTCGGGCATATAAATACATCAAATACCAAGTTTGATCAAAATCGATAAAACTGTTTTTGAGTAAATAAAAAAAACGCGTGAAAATGATACAAAATTTATTAAGTAAAGTCCCCCCTCCGGTTGATCAATTTTGATGAAATTTTTACAGTCATACCTCGGGCATATAAATAGTTAAAATATTCAGTTTAATCAAAATCGTTAGAGCCGTTTTTGAGAAAATCGAAAAAAACGTAAAAAGTTATTAAATAAAGTACCCCCTCCCTTTGAGCAATTTTTATGAAATTTTTGCTGTCACATCGCGGGCATATACCTACTTTAAATACCCAATTTCTGGTTCCCACTGTTTATAGTTTTTGAGCTAGTCTGTTCACACACAGACACACAGACACACACACACACACAGACCATTTCGCGGGACTTGGTTATTTTGACTCAGGGGACCCCAAAACGTGTATTTCCGTTGAAAACCGGAAGTCGAAATTTTTCACGATCGCAATACTCCCACTTACTATATATTTCATATATAGGTAAGTGAAAGTAATACAGCGATTCCAGATCAAACTCTCCCAAAGATTAATAAGCTACTAAGATGTGCCATTTATCCCCCTCTCGCTTCACTTTCTATTGTATTTACTAATTTTTCATATATTTTTTAATTTTAAAAATGTTTTTAAGAAGTTTTAATAAGAGCTTCGTCTGGTTAAACAAAATAACTATTAAATAATTTTAATCTACAAAAAAGTGTGGCCACTCCGGGAAATGAGCCAGGGTCTCTGCTTCACCGTTGCAGTGCTCTTAACCATTGAGCTAACACACAGTGTCAGGAGTTTATGGGGTAAGAAATCAAAAATCGTATTTTTTTTTTAATCAAGGTTCATTATATTTTTAGGTAACTAAACAACACAAACATGGCAGAAAAAATAATTTAGTGAGGTATAAAATGTAAATAGAGACTTACATATGAAATTTACGAACTTAAAAAAATAAACACTGAACATTACTAATAACCAAAACTTATCCCTCCTCATAATCACGAGATTGTAATAACGACTGTCATTTTATCTTTACATTAAGTATATATTAATATACATAAATATTTTTTATGTTCGGTTTTAGGTGGTAAACTATATACTAACTTTTTTTTCATGAGCTTAGGAGTTGCATCACAATTTTAGCATTTTTGTGTATCATTCATGTCACCTGAAATGTTACACACAATACCATCGATCGATGAAAATCAATTGGTGTGCTATTCCCCAAGTTGCATTGTCGACGCGCACTTCATTTGGGATCAGATTCGCAATTTCTTAGTTCACATTGTCTTGCTGAGATTCAATTATTAATGACGATTCCTTAGCGCAACAGTTTTATTTCCTCTCAAAACTTTGCTATTTGCATCAATCAGCAACGGTATGGTAGTGGTTGACAAGAATAATGATCACTAATTTTGATTATGGACCAACCTTACAAATTGTCTTATATTATCCTTAACTTCATCGGAACAATCAGATAAATTATTTTCATGCACTAATCCATCAAATAAACCATCGTTTCTGGTGCTTGGTTCAGTACTGCGCCAGACTTCTTACAGTAAAGAATTTTGTTTTGAAATCTAAAACCACAATATCACCGTAAGGAGCAGCCAGAAGCAGATAAACTAGGCATCAAAATAAATAAGAAGAAATGTAATTTTTATGGTTAAAGTATGGAAAACCCGTTAGTTTACGTTTACTAGAAAACCATTTCCAAATTTAAAAAAATGAAGAAAATTTCTTATATAATATTAAACAATAGATCTTATCCATTTTCGCACTTTTGGTCAAGATTAGTTAATGAACAAAAGTTAATGAACAATTCACAAAAGACTGACACTGTAACAGGTGAAAAGATAAATTAAAATGTTCCAGTAATAAGATGGTAATGCCAAAGTAAATATATAGTAACCGAACCAGTTTTATACTTTGTATTTTTATCAACAATTCAAGTTAATCCAATCTTTCCTGTTCTGATAAAAACTATCTAATGATCATTAAAAATTCACAAACCATCTATATATAAAATAAAATAATTTTTAAGTTTTTTGGTTACTTCATTTCATTGGTATTAAGGTGGATGTTTTTCGAATTAAAAATCTTAAAACATTTGTTATCACTTATTGGAAATAAATTAACATGCTTATTTGTTTTTGAATCAAATGAAATATAAATAATTTAATTTTTAAACTTTATGAATCACCTTATAATTCTGTCTGAAATTCCTAGGTCAGAAGGCTTTTAACCCTGTGTCTGAAGTTTACAGCGAGTTATTGAAACGCCAAAGTTTTAATGCCAGTAAATCAATTAACTTACTTTTTACGTTGTATGGACTTCATTTTTTCTTGCAGTTTTTGAGTCACGGAAATTTGCACGGGGCAAGTAACATTATTTATTTGTTGTTTAAATAATGATTATTGTTATTTTTATTGGTTGTCTTATTATTATACAGATTACATGTTCTCAGTTATATAATGAACATAAAAGGACTTACCATTTTGGGAAAATAGCTACTGAAATGTATGATGGGGAAGAATATCCTCTATGCCATCAATCCACCAGGAAGAAAACATTTGCTAATTATTTAGTAAGTCTCTAATACGAATATAGAATTTGATTTCCATTTTCTCGAGTCTCATTGGTACCCATTTTACCACCCATTGTACTAGTTCATTCCCTAGACCGAAAATTACAATTTTTTTATATCAGCATTTTATTACAAGTATATTTCACCTTTTGCGCCTTTACTAGTTAAGGGGGTATGGTCTAACTTCGGATGGAGCCCAGCCGTACTAGGCTTATCATCTATTTTATAAGCTTTCATTGTTATTATTGCTTATCTAGAAATATTATTCACAACAAGTAATGTGATAATGCGGTACAATTAATGTGGGTACCTAATATAAAAGTAAAAAATTATTATTTTTTTCCCAACATATATTCATTTTAAGAATTTAAAACTAAACATTATTCTTTCTGAAGTTTCCAGCTTATCAAGGATACATATTTATATATAGAGCTTATTAAGCATATATATCACTGCACTGACTAACGGGAATTGAAATTTCAATCTTTGCGAAACATTTTTCTTTTTTCTCCTGTATATACTTATCGTTTTTTTTCATATTTAGCCATTTCCTTCGCCTTTAAGCCCCTTCACAACATTTCTATGATAATAAAACCTACCTGATATTAAAGAATACTTGATTATTATTAAACATGAAGAGTTAAATCAAAATCGTTAAATCCGGTTTCGAGATAATCATAAAAAAGCTGAAAATGTGATAAAGTTCATTAAATAAAAAGCCCCCTCCATTTACTGAATCTCGGTGAAATTTTCGCTGTTACATCACGGGCATATACCTACTTCAAATACCTAATTTCAGGTTAGTACGGTCATATCGGTTTAGTCTGTTCACAGGACTTGGTTTGGATTTTTCACTACCGCAATACTTTCCCTTACTATATATTTCATATATATAGAAGTGAAAGTAAAAAATAGAAGTCATTAATGATGAGGAATATAAATCAAATAATTACACATGAATATAGTTATCTATCTAGTTGAGGTCGTGAAGGTCGAACTTAGGAATTTACAATAAGTAGGTAGTAATTAATGTCTTGGAAGACTACATTTTACCATTTTAAGCCTGTCACTGTATTTAAATTGTGTTAATCTAAAGGGGAAAACTGAACAAGCTGATTGGAAAGTAGCTATTTTAAAACAAAATTCATTAACCTACATTATTGCAACATTATGGGTACGAGAGCATAACAGAGTTTGTGATATTTTGGCAAAAATATGGCCCAGTTGGAATGATGAAAGGCTGTTCGACACTGCGAGAAACATTGTTACTGGTATGAGTCTGGTTACTAACTTTTATGATTAAGGAATAAGTACTTTATATAATGTGATGTTTTCAGGTGAACTGTTAGTTATTACATTATCTGAATGGTACCCAGTATTAATGGGGTATAAGAATAATCTATTTTATGATCCGTCATATATCGCAACAGAATATGCACTGATAACCAGTCGACTTCCTATTGAAACGTTTCTAGCACTTCATTGGCCAAACCTAATCCCAGAAAGTTTTACTGTGAACAACCACACTACTATTATTACTGAATTATTGTGGAATGACCCTGATGATAATTTAGTAAAAAAGTACGGACTTCACAATTTGATAGAAGCGCTTGCTGTTAGTCCATCTGGCCAAGTGAGATCAATTAAAATAAATTTAAATACAATACAGATAAATATTAAGGATATATTCTATTTCCAAATAAAAGCGCTTCTTATTCAGTAAAAGGTTTTAGAATATTTTCCTCAAATGGGGGGGGGGGGGCACCTGGATCCGCTGCTTGTTCTTCTTTTATCAATTCAACTGTGATTGAGTGGCGTGAATATCTTGTCCTCACCCAAAATGGTCAAAAATTACTTAACTCAAGGAAAAAAAGAGAATAAACTCAAATTATGATGGGATCATTACTTGTTAACTCGTTATAAATATCAAGATTATATATATATATATATTGAAGTTATATATTTTGAAAAATGCAAAAACTCGCAAGATTTATAATGAAATACGTGTTATAATTATAAGTTCCATAGGCTAATAAAGTAAAACAATGTTGGGCTTAAACAAGTATATTATAGAGAGTGATAGATACATCCATTACACTGTTACACATAAGACAGCTCTAGAACAAGAAAAAACCAGTGCCACCTTGACATTGTGCCACCTTAATCATATAATATTTAACACACCCCCTCAATTGAAACTTCATTGAAAATAAGGTTCAATTGCAAATAATAAATTTTAAGGAAATAAAAATGTACATTTAATTAACAAGAGTCTTTCGAAACATTTGAAATTTATCAACACCAAGTGCTTTAGTAAATAAATCAGCAACATTTTTCTCAGAATTAATATGTTGCACATATACCAGTTTCTTTGAAATAAGGTCCTTTACAAAATGAAATTTTATATCATATGTTTAGCTCTTTTTGAATTTTCTCAATTGTTTATGAGTGCAATCGCACTTGTATTATCAACCATTAGTTTACCACTAATTTTGTTATCACAAAATTCACTCACAAGTTCAAAATTTCTTGACAAGCCATTCCTGCAGCAATGTACTCAGCTTCCATTGTAGAGAGTGCCACGCATGCCTGCTTCCTTGAGTGCCAAGCTATAGGGTTACAGCCATAAAATGCCACAAATCCACTGACACTTTTTCTTGTTTGATGTTCACCTGCCCAGTCTGCATCAGAGTATCCCACTAGTTCATGACTGCTACTCCTTCGAAAAATAAGGCCCAAGTGTTTAGTTTCTTTAAGGTACCTTAAAATTCGCTTCCCCGATCTCCATGTCTGGTGAGTGGTCTTGTCTAAATACCTGGCTAAGAAACTCACAGGAAATGACAAGTCTGGCCGTGTTGTAGTGCTCAAATACATGAGTCCGCAGACCAAGCTTCTATAAGGAACTTTATCATCAAGAGGCTTGCTTTCTTTGTCTATCTTGAATCCAGCCTCCATTGGAAACAATACCTTCTTACAGTCTTGCATGTTGAAAGTTTCTATCAGTTTTTCGACAAACCGAGTCTGAGTAATTTTAATCTCCTTTTCATGTTGTTCAACTTTCATTCCCAAGAAGTTAGAAACATTCATCTCTCTAACATTAAATTCCATTCTCAAATTATTGAATAAATCGTCAATAGCCTTATCATCTCCAGTAATAATACCATCATCAACAAATAGCACGAGAAATACATCCTTTTTGTGATAAAGACAGAAATCATAATTTGACCTATTAAAGCCAAGCTTAACCATAAATGAATTAAACCTCTCATTCCAGAATTTAGGGGCCTTTTTCAAACCATAAAGTGCTCAATTAAGCTTTAAAGTCTTGTTTGCAGTATTGACACCTTCAGGAGTTTTTATGTACACAGGATAATCTATAATAACATTAAGAAAAGCAGTTGGAACATCAACTTGCTTAATTTTCCAATTATTTTAACAGGCAAACGATAATAAAATTCTAACAGTGTCTATTCGACAAAATGGGGAGTAATTAAATGATTCCTCACCTAAGGTAGGCTCTTGGAATCCTCGAGCAACCAATCTCGCCTTCTTCCTTCCATCTTCCTTTACCGTGAAAACCCATTTTGTTGAAATAGGGACATCTCCTTCAGGTGCTTCCTCTTCAGTCCAAGTAGACATCTTCTTGTGGGCCTCGAGTTTATTATTAACGGCTTCCTGCCATTCAGGAATTTTTCGGGCAGCTTCATAAGTAGATGGAATCTCTTCTGATGTTGATAGCATACAATACGTATTATACAGCTCAAAATCACTCAAATATTTCGGTGTTGATCTGTTCCTCTGAGGTCTTAACGAATCTTCCATCATTGGTCGATTTTCTTTTCTGTCATCCTCCTCAGTGTTACTGACTTCTTTGTGAGGACTTCTTTCACTGTCAACTTCCTTTCCTTCTTCTTTTTCTCCGTTGATATTGTCAAAGGAACTTGAGTCGTGGTAGATGGTTAGACTTGACCTGACAATTCTCCCTTCATTGGGCAATCAAATTCTGTATCCTCCACCGCAATAACCTACCATCACCCCCTCCTTGCTTCTAGGGTCCAACCGTGAGCCTTTTGGAATTTCTGTAGGCCATGCACGACACCCGAAGACACGAAGTTTTGAAATATCATTTCTTCCATTCCAAAGAACAGATGGGGTCAGAGATTTATCCAAAGTTGAGGTAGGAGAACGATTTAACTCATAGGCGGAACACCTGGCTGCCTCTCCCCACAAGAATTTCGGAATTCCCGAGTCAGCAATTTTGGTGCGCACCATATTCAGAATAGTCCTGTTCATTCTTTCACTTTTTCCAGCCATCTGGGAACTGTACGGTAGAGTATACTCCAACCTTATACCTTTATTCAAACAAAATTTTTTGAATAAATTTGATGTAAACTCACCGCCATTATCCAAGCGTAGTCTCTTAACTGGGGTACCCTGTTGTCTCTCTAGTTCAGCTATTAAATGAATTAAATTCCCTTCTGCTTCACTTTTCTTATGAAGTAATTTCACAACTGTGAAATGTGTGAAGTCGTCCAAAATTACCTGCATAAATCGGTGGCCTTCTATTGATTCAGGATTAAAAGGACCAACCAAATCAGAGTGAATAAGCTCACCAACTTTAGTCGTTTTCTTCTGCTGTTGAAAAAATAGCTGCCTAGTAGCTTTCCCTTCTATGCATGCAGAACACTTAAAATCACCTGATGGCAATCCCATTATTTTAAGTCCATGACTGTTCACCATCCCTAAACGCCTATGCCATAAATTTTCGTTATTACTAGCTGATAAAGTACAACTTACTGAACTAGGGTCATCAAAGCTCAGAACATAGAGGCCATTAACTCGAGAACAGCATAGCTTGAAACATTTCCCGCAGATTTTCATCCCCGTTGAGTCCGTGATCACTTTTAAGCCCTTAGATGTCACTGCACTTACTGACAATAAATTGTGTTTGAGACCATTTACTATCAGACCTGTAATGTTCACAATCTGCCCTTGACATGATACTCTGAGGTTACCCATTTTTCGTGACATCATCTTATCCCCATTGGCTATATGGATGGTGACTTCACGATCCAGATTTAACACATCAGACATAAAAGGTTCTAACTCTGACTTAAACAAATGATTGCTAGCTCCTGAGTCCACAATTAAAAGATTATTTGATGACAGCTTGTTGTCATCACAATTCAGAGCCACCAACATAACCCTTCATTTGATTCAGCAATATTTCCTTGAATTTTCCCTTTCTTCTTCCCACGAAAATTTCCTCGAGAATGTTTATTTCCACGAGAAAATCTATTTCTTGGGCACGACCAGTTGAGCCTTGTAATGTCTTTTGTCACCGCAAATAAAGCAGCCACTTTGAGCCTTGAAGGAAACATCATCCTGAGATCCACAGCTTGGTGACGCCGTCTTTAATTTTAACTCTTCATCCAATAGTCGGGCACGAACAAAATCCATTTTGACTTCCGGTACAGTCTCCAACGCCGTTACAACTGCACTAAATTCCTCTGGAAGAGATAAAAGATAGATGACATACTTTGTCTGTTTCACTCAAACCAGAATCTTGTTCTTGTAGATCTCGCACAATAGAATCAAAAACTAAAAAGTGATCTCCCATGCTGTCCTTAAGAGAGTACTTTAGGTTAATAAGCTTTCTCCACAAGGTAGGCTTAGAGAAAGCCGTCGATCTAACAAAAACTTCTTTAAGTGCTTTAATCATTGATTTTGCCGTAGGACAATCCATAATCAAATCCAAATGTTTGTCAGAGATGCTTTGAATTATGATAGCCTTCGCTTTCGAATCCATAACGAAATCTTTCTTCCCTGCGTCATCCGTGGGGGGATCTTCCTCCAATATGCATTTAACTTGCTCTTTTTCCAAAATAGAAGATATCCTGAAAAACCAATTATTGAAATTTGTTCCAACGAGTACGGGAACCGACGATCCAACCGACGCCATTACTGAAGCTAACCGATATCACTAACTACACTTGAATTTCTTCGCGAATACGCATTCACCAGATAAATATTTAGACTTTATAATTATAACCTGTTATAATTATAAGTTCCATAGGCTAATAAAGTAAAACAATGTTGGGCTTAAACAAGTATATTATAGAGAGTGATAGATACATCCATTACACTGTTACACATAGAACTGCTCTAGACCAAGAAAAAACCAGTGCCACCTTGACATTGTGCCACCTTAATAATATAACATTTAACAATAGGATCCTTCGCACATTATAAATCACTGCACAAACCAAAAACTAGGGGAAAATCCGGTTTCAGAAATAATTCTATGACTTACATAATTTTAAAGAATTAAATTAATTAATATTGTTGTAAATGTTGTTAGTATTTGATACTAACAAAGAAAAAAAGAAGTTGAAGATCAAACACTGCAAGACCAGTCTGATATTGTGACAATGATGGAGAAAGGAATTTATGATCCGTCATACGAGTATATCGCAACAGAATATGCACTGATAACCAGTCGACTTCCTATTGAAACGTTTCTAGCACTTCATTGGCCAAACCTAATCCCAGACAGTAAGGCTAGGTCATGTAGAACATATGAAGAACAACCACCTCCCAAGAAAGCAGATATATGGCAAGCCAGAAAGCAAGCGCCCGAAGATGCGGTTGGATGACGTTGAGGTGATCCTACGGCTTTTGTTTTGGGATTCAGAAGGTGGAAAGCCTTTGCGGACGAATCAGCCAGACAAGGGACAAGTGATGAATAGATTTACCACCAAGAGTAAAGGTAATTTGATGGGATTGGTGTGCTAGTGACAGCTGATGTTAGGTTAGAGTCAGCAGCATATGTGTTAAGTACAGTATTAGAATGGATAGGGATATAAGCTGTACAAACTGTGTAGAGGATGGGAACGAGAATACTACCTTGAGAAACCCCAGCAGATTGGGAAAAGAAAATTCAATTTTAAAATTTTTGGTTATACCAATTGTTCTTTTATTAGAACTTTCGAATAAAATGATGAATTAAATAAATAAATACCGAAAATTCATAAGGTTTCCCAATTAGGTACGTTGCTTTGTACAAATTTAAATTAATTGTATTTAACCCCGATTTAATTTTTACCATTCGTAAACCACTTTTGCCATTTTAATGTCAACATCTTTTTGTTTTATTAAATTAGGTCAACTTCGCTCACCCATGTCATATACTAAGTAGTATATATATATATATATATATATATATATATATATATATATATATATATATATATACTATATATATTTATATAAATATTTCTGTGTATCAAAATAATTGATAATTGTGATAACTTCATCAAGAACATAGAAAATTTATATATTAAAGCCTATTGTGTTAATTCGTGTATACTACGTACAATTAATATTTTATACTGGCAGATTTATATTATAGATTAATATATGGTATACAAAGATTTTGGAATTAATTTTATTCTAGAATAATATTCAATATATTTAACCCCTAATAACCTCAAATCAATGATAATAAATTTGAAATGATAATGTCTGTGTAGGTAAGTATACAAAATGCCGTGGACGTCTTATCTGAAACTACTAAATATATCTTAGAGATGGGAAGAAAACTAAGAATACCTAGTTTTAACAGGATTAGAGCGATTGTTGGTTTGAAGCCTTACAACACATTTTCTGATATGATGGGAACTACAAAATGGAATCACATTTTGGAAAAAAACTATGGAAATGTGGACAGCATCGAATTTATAACAGGTTAGAATTTATTTCCTTCCAATTAATTCGCGGTCTCACCAAAGCGGACTAAATGGTAACTAAGGATAAAAAAACGACTTTTAATAAAAATATCAACAAAATATTCGGTAAAGTCCTCAGAAAAAAAATCTTTATAAAACTGGGCGCATGAAATTGTATTGAAAATTGAAACTTAACAAATAATTAGAACTAATATAAAAAATCTGGTCCGATCCGCGCAACACACAACTGCCTTAGATTAGAAACTGACATGTTCTGATAAATATGTAAACGCCATTCCTCAAATTTACCAATTCATTTACTTATTTTTGTTTGAATTTGCTCTCTGAACTACACTAATTTTGTTAAGGTTAAGTAAAAGTTTTTACTAGTGATAATTCGGCAAAGCAAGCATAATACTCCATCGCGTCTGATTTTATAATTCTCTATTTAGGTGTTAAAAACTTAATTTAGTTACAATGCAAGCAAATAATTTCCATTAAATATATATGTTTCATAACACCTTCACAACTGTTTCCCAGGAACAGAACGTCTTTAGTTATAAACAATGGTATTTCATAAAAGGCGATCTGAGCATGCGTGGGCTCAACGTGTATTATGAGTTGTCGGAATATTTTTATTTTTTTTATATTTCGCCATTTCTTATTTTTAGGCATAACGCGAGACAGTTAATTTCTCCATCTAAACAAAAACGAAGGTACTTTATAGGAAAACAAAAAGCTCCCTTCCACATTTAAGCGCCCTCAGAACATTCTTATGATAAAACTTCACTGTATTAAAGAATACTTGATTCTGATTAAAAATGACAAGTTAGATCAAAACCATTAGTGCCGTTTTTAAGAAAATCGAAAAAAAAAAAAAGAAGGAAAAATTAATGAAATAAAGTGCCGTTTGACCATTTTTTGCTGTCGCATCGCGGGCTTATAATACACCAAATACCTCATTTCAGGTTCATACGTTTAATAGTTTTTAAGCTAATCTGAACACACACAGACTATTTCGCAGGACTTGGTTATTTTGAATCAGGGGACCCCAACACGTATATTTCCGTTGAAAACCGGAAGTCGAATTTTTTCACGATCGCAAATCTTTCCCTTACTGTATATTTTATATATAGGTAAGTGAAAAATAAAAATGTGTACTTATTACTTGTCGATAACTGCTCACTCCTCACTATGAATCGTGTGGTGCAGATCATATAATAGGGCTTAACAAACTTTATGTGATAAGATCTATGTAAAACAATGCCCTCCTTGGTTTATGAAGTAATTGTGCCATTTTTCCCCCCTGGAGCAGACATCGATGGCTATTAAAATTTTTTTTGCAGGGAGACCAAAAATTTATAGATGGGGGGGGGGGGGGGGGGGGGTAGAGGTATCATAATTGGGATTCATGGCATGAAATCATTTTTTTTTTAAACTTGCAGAAGGTTTCACACAATTTTCAACTGAAATATTTATACATACTATACTTGCAAATAGCTTTAAAAAAAGGTCTAAATTGTTTTAAGTGAATCTTTCAAGTTTTCAACTATGTGAGACAATAACCTAATGAGGATTTAAAAAAGGTACACAATTGAAATGACGCTTGATGAGGTCCTTATTTAAATCAGAATGACAATCTATAAGGTTTAAATGTAAGGTGTATTTAGTTGATAATTATCCATATATACTTTATAAGGAATTAATTCCAATAACCAGTTAATAAAGAAATGGAAGCATAGTGCTTCCCTGTATGTGATAATGAAAAATGATTTATTATTAATCACCTTTAGCATAATACTGGTTGTATTACTTACCAAAATTTAATATTGCTAATTTATCACTAGGTGTACTAATTGAACCCAATATAAATCCAAGAAATGCTCTGGGAGAGACTGTAACAAACCTTTTTGGACCATGGCTATTGAAAGCTTTATTATCACATCCACTTGGATCGAAATTCTTGTGGAAACCAAGTACTATGGGAGGAAAAGTTGGATGGAATATAGTAAATAATGCCAAGCTAAAGAACCTAATTTGCCATAATATTAAATTCCCTGAAATATGCTTGAAGAAAAAGTTCATATCTTTCCGACTTGAACCTAATAGACGAAAAAGAACTATTAGAAAGAGAAGTGGAAAAAAGAAAATGAATAGAATAACAAAAGTACACTAAAGGGTTAACATCATCTTCAATTCTGGAGTAGCATATGAGGAGAAAAAACTTTGTATCGTTTCTAAACTTTAAGTTTTGGCCAAATACACTGTGGAATTGCTAATTCTTTCTTTAGGTTTTATAAAGTCAGCCAGCTACAAAAAGTAACTGTAACCGGTTAATAATTTATTTTAAAAACAAAATTGAGGAGGAAGCCAAAAATCATATTAGAACCAACATAAAATTAATTTAGATGAATAATTAATTTTTATCGAAAATAATTATAGGGAAAAAAATTTGTCAATTAGACCATGAGCTAATGTGAATGGGTCCAAACAGATTTGAGAATCCAATAGATTTCATAAATAGAGTAGAATCAGCCTTATCAGTGTCAATTGCCCGAATTAGAATTCTTTATTTGAATTATCGTCCATGGTTTCAAAATGATCCCCATCAGTCAAGATGTTCTCTCTGTCATTGTAGTTCTCCTGAAGATTTGTATCACTTCTTCACACTCCCTCTATTGGCTGAGTTTCGTTTACTTTATTTTATTTTAAGCGCACTCCCATAAGGGATGAGATAATTTCTTTTCTGACTGGTCTCTCTCATCCTTCTCCCCTGATCCGTTTTGCTCATCACGCTGGAAGGGCTAGGATTCTAGGTACTCCTTGATGTCTGATATATAATTTTATAAGTTCTATTCTTTTCTTTATTTTTACTGTGGTATATTGAATTTAAGATTTGATTTTTCTTTGTCTTTTTATATTTTATTTATTGTTCTTCAGAGTATAATTAACCCTCTTTAATTACTTTCTCTCAATCTTTGTTTTATGTTATTTAATATGTTATACGTAACAATAAGTTAGTTAATTTCTACTTTTTATTTTCTTATATTAATGTATATATGTTATACTTATATTATTATACATGTTTCACACGGTATATACAAATCATTATATAAAAAATCTGGTGCGTGCTCGCAACACACAACTTTCACTTACCAACTTACTTAGATTAGAAATTAATGCGTTTTGTTAATTGCCACTTCTCAGAGGGACAGAACGGCTTTAATTATGAACAATGGTCTGTCATTAAAGGCGTACTCCGCATGCGTGGGCTCAATGAGTTTTATGAGTTGACTGAATATTTTTCTTTTTTTCTCCTCTTTATGTTTTCTTTATTTTTATCATATCTCATATTTAGCCATTTCTTATTTTTAGGCGTAACGAGAGACAGTTAATTGCTCCATGTAAACAAAAACAAAGGTACTTTATAAGAAAGAAACAAACAAACAAAAAAGGCCCCCCCCCCAAAAAAAAAGCCCCCTCAGAACATTTTAATAATGATAAAGCTTACCTGATATTAGAGCCGTTTTTGAGATAATCGAAAAAAAGGTAAAAATTGGAAAAAAAATTCATGAAATAAAGTGCCCCCTCAGTTGGACCAATTTTGATGAAATATTGGCTTTTACATATTTGGTATATACATACATCAAATACCCAGTTTCTTCAAAATCGTTAAAGCCGTTTTTAAGTAAATAAAAAATATGTACACGTGAAATTGGTACAAAATTTATTAAGTAAAGTCCCCCCTCCGGTTGATCAATTTTGATGAAATTTTTACAGTCGTATCTCGGGCATATACATACATCATATACCCAGTTTGATCAAAATCTTTAAAGCCGTTTTTGAGTAAATAAAAAAAACACGTGAAAATGATATAAAATTTATTAAGTAAAGTCCCCCCTCCGTTTGATCAATTTTGATGAAATTTTTACGGTTTTATCTCGGGCATATAAATAGATCAAATACTCATTTTAATCAAAATCGTTAGAGCCGTTTTTGAGGAAATAGAAAAAAACGTAAAAAGTTATTAAATAAAGTACCCCCTCCTTTTGAGCAATTTTGATGAAATTTTTGCTGTCACATCGTGGGCATATACCTACACTAAATACCCAATTTCAGGTTCCCACGGTTTATAGTTTTTGAGCTAGTCTGTTCACACACACACACACACATACACACACACACACACACACACAAACACACACACACACACACACACACACACACACACACACACACACACACACACACACACACACACACACACACACACACACACACACACACACACAGACCATTTCGCGGGACTTGGTTATTTCGACTCAGGGGGTCCCAAAACGTGTATTTCCGTAGAAAACCGGAAGTTGAAAATTTTCACGATCGCAATACTTCCACTTCCTAAAATTTCATATATAGGTAAGTGAAAGTAAAAAAGGACATGAGTTCATTTCAGGTCATCTTATTTTTCTTCATAATTATAGTCAGGCAAAGCTATCATGACAATGCACAAAATGTGCGGGAAAAGACAAAAACAAGAATTTAAATAAAAACAAGGCGTTTATTAATGAAAAAGAAAAAAAAATTATCCTTGTTTCTGTGCCAACTCTCTAGCCTTAGCCTTTTCAAGTTTGGCTATCCTGGCTGCTGACTTTGAGCCAAGCAAACCACCTCCCCAGTGTCGCTTGATTTCTTCATATCGGTCATTATAATTGGTCCTGACAGCTTCAATGACCTTATTCAAGGCAGTACGGTCATTACCCTCCATCTAGAAATTAAATCAGTGATCAACAATCTATTACATAACTAGACATCTTATTACATGTTTGTTCTCAATACAAGAAAACGATTATAAATGCTAATAAATAAATTATTATAAATGCCTAAAATTATAAAATTTTATAAATAAGTATATATAATCAAATATAACAAAGTATATTAATTTTTTTAAATCATACACTTAAAAATGGATAACTCTAAAACAATATGGTAAACGGAACAAATTCTTGAATCTTTTTTATCAAATTTAATTTTTGGATCAGTTTGGAGGGTCTTATATAAGAATATTGAGAATTATTAAAACACGTACTAACATAAATAAGCAGACAAACTTTTAAATTTTGGGTAGGAGAAAGCAGTTTTAAATTTGATTGTTGAAAATAAACTGGTAAACCCGTGTTACTTCTCGGCATGACATTAATAAGTATACACTTCCCTATTGACGATGAAAAGTTGTGATGTTTTTGACCCATAGATAATTGAATTTACTGTCTTATGGCGGATAAAATCCAAAACAATGATTCTTAAAAATAAAAAACTAATGACTACGTATCACAAACATAAAATTCAACAATTGCTAAAACCAGCTTCCAACTCCCAATTAACGCAATCAACTTCCTCTCACAAATCTTAAATTCGAAAATTGCTGTATGTAGTTTCCACTTCCAGTACATTATATCGATTACCTCTCACAAACGTAAAGTTTAACATATAACTTGGTAATTTATTTAAAATTATTAAGTTATAAATAAATATGCCTGTCAGAAACACTAAATATTTCATCTTCAAGTTTCATATGCTAAGCTTTAAGTATAGAAGCAGGTCATCATTCATGAAAAATATAATAAAAAATGCTAACCTGGGTTACTGCAATTGAAGTGCATGTTTTTCTCCTGACCAGCCTGCCAAGACGAGCTTTGCCTTTGATTATACAGTATGGAACATTCATCTTTCTGCAAAGTGCAGGTAGGAAAAGCACCAACTGAGAACAAAATCAGTTATACAAACTAAACACATAAAATATTTATTTAACAATTAAGTACTAGTTAAGGAAGGGAAAGAAATAATCTGATCATAAAATACATCATTTTAACGCGTTCATGTATCACCGGTGGCTCACACTTGACTGCCTCATCGGGCGGCGTGTATCACTGGTGGCTCACACTTGAAAGCCTCCTCCGCCAAATAATTAGATCTTTAATACTTAGACTGCCGAATAAGAATACCTGAGAGTCACGCTCTCGTTTCGACAAAATTTTAATATTTAATTCGCTAACAAGAGAAAAGTTACTAGATTTCAGGTGACATGGCAGCCAAAGTGTAAAGAAAGTAAAAGTAATTTTTATAAAAAATTAAAATAATGAAAATTTAATGTAAATTCATTTATTTTTATATTTATTTGTATTCATATTCCTATACTTATAAACGTATAAACATTTATTTTTTAATAATAATTATAATTAATATCTTATTATAAACATAACTATAGTCCATTCCACGTCGAGGTGGTAGTAGATCTCGAGCGCTGTTGCCAAATCTTCAAATCTACCCGGTTTTCACGTTGAAGTTCTAGATAACTTCATTTTATTTTTTTCACTTTAATAATGTGTGTTTTTTTTCACAACATTAATTAATAATGTAACACCTCATAGGCGTACCACTAAAGGCGACTAAATAAAGATATCATACTTAAATCAAATTACTGATTTATAGAAATGAATTAAAAATATTTTATAAACTACATGCTCAAGAACGAAGTATGTTAATTACAAATAGAATAGTTTTAATAATTCTCGTTTTACTAAATTTCACATTCTCTTATTTACACCTACATTATTCACTATGTAAAAGTATGATTCAATTTATTTCAAAATCTTATTTATCTTTCATTTTGTTTAAAATAATTTCATTATCCTGGCAATAACCCTGTTGGGTCCTTCTGATGATCACTAATCCATAGTACCTTAAACAGGCTTTTTCCAAGCCAGGACAGCGTATCAATCATTACTGGGACTACAGTTATAAAGCATTACACTTTTTGGTGTTTTGATTTTGAAATAAATTGAATCATAATTTTGCATAGTGAATAATATAGGTGTAATAAAAAAAAATGTGGTATTTATTTAAACGAGAATTATAAAATCTATTCTATTCGTAATTAATGTACTTCGTTCTTGAGCACGTAATTCATAAAATATTTTTAATTCATTTTATTTTTTCATTTCTGATCATTCTATACACTAATAATTCAATTACAAAACTGTCATCTCGTGTGTGAAAGTAGTTGAAAGAATAAATCTTTATTTAGTCGCCTGCAGTGGTACACCTATGAGGTGTACCATTCGCTCACATTTAAAAATTAATTAGTCCAGCTGTATGCATCCCACAATTGTCCGATAGAGCTTAAAATTAAATTTGAATTGTCCTAGTTTTTAGGATAGGCTGATAGAGAATAAAATTCTGCACATTATAGAATTTTTGACGAAAAGATTGGACGAAGTTGAATAATACGTGGCAACGTAACAAGGAGGATTAAGGACAGAGTTATCTAGATCTGCGCGTTCTATCTGTGTGTTAGAGACAAAACTCCTTAGGCAAAACACATTATGCCATCTCGACATGGAATGGACTATAGTAGGGTAGTATTTTTTATTGTTTATTTTATTATTGTTGGATTGTCAATACTGAATAATGCCCCAGAATGGCTCCCATCCGATAGAGCGAAATGCATTAAACTCAGCCGCCAATGGGCGAAATGCGTGAATTACAGTCCCGGCGTGAACGTGTTAATTAAAAATATGAAACCTACGGAGTATTAGCTAAAACTGACAAGTACTTCCTCAGTTGTCATTTTCATCATTATGAATAGGAAGTTTAACCCCCTCTCAGGTGAAGAAATTCATCAGCATCCTTGGAAGTACAGAATCTAAATATAACTGTATAGTGATTATTAATTTAGTGAGACACACTAACAAACACAGAAATTATTTATTTAACAATTAAGTACTAGTTAAGGAAGTGAAAGAATAATCTGATCATAAAATACATCATTTTTATTAAAAACATGAAACCTATGGGGTATTAGCTAAAACTGACAAGTACTTCCTCAGTTGTCATTTTCATCATTATGAATAGGAAGTTAATCCCACTCAGGTGAAGAAATTCATCAACATCATTAAAAATATTGAATCTAAATATCAACTATATATTGATTATATATATTAATTTAGCAAGGAAAAATTGTTAAGTAAAATATAAAAATTAACATTGAAAGATTAAATTACAATAAAATAAAAAATCGCAACATCGCCACAACTTTCACTAACCGCTTTACTTAGAGCAGGAATCAATATGATTTTTATAAATAGCTTAAGAAGTTGAAATATCCTACAGCGAATTTCATCCGTGAATTGGGTTTTGGACCATTTTTTAAAGATGTAAAATGAACAGGAACATATGGCAGTGGAAGAAATTCTTGAATTTCTTTTTCAAATTTGAAGTAGAAGATGACTACATGAGTGTCAGGTCAAGTAGATAAGAGTTAATATTTTAGAATTTATTCACTTCAATTTTGAACCTAAAGTAATCAAACTGAACTTTAATCATTAACAGTTAGTTATCTATCACCAAATGCTTTTCCAGTCCATTAACACTAAAATATATTATGCAGCTCACACTTGTTTACCTTTTACACCATAAATTTATAATAAAATATTTATTTCATTTTTTCAACTATTATGAAATTAATGTTATATAACCATATAATTAATTAATTGCCATTCAATAGTAATAAAAATACAAATACATGTAGTTACCAAATTTTGTATTAACAAACCATAATTAACTATAAATCATTGGTACCTATATAAGAAATATATAGTAAGGGAAAGAATTGCTATCGTGAAAAATTTAGACTTCCGGTTTTCAACGGAAATACACGTTTTGGGGGTCCCTTAAGTCCAAATAACCAAGATCCGCGAAATGGTCTGTGTGTGTGTGTGCAGAACAGACTAGCTGAAAAACTATAAACCGTACGAACCTGAAATTGGGTATTCAGTGTATGTAAATGTTAACACTTTGAGAGTGTTTCAGAAAATGACACTAATGTTAAATTCTCCTAAGTTTTGGCTAGTTCATAATTCCTTACTTTATTTTTTGAAAAAAGTTATTCAAGTAAACTGGATTTATTAAAGGTTACAGATTGATATGGGTTTTTTCCATCGGTAAACATTTTGAGTAGCATGCCCTTCTCGTCATCAAATAAAGTTGTTCGAAAAAATTTGTAAGAATTATTAATCTACCTGAACTTAACTTTTCAGCACTAATTATAGAAAACAATATACTAAAGCAAATAACAAGAAAAAAGTTTAAAAACTGTTATATTTCAAAGGAAATTAATAATTTAAAGAAACAATATCATAAAACAAGGAAATTTATGAAGACTGGAGAAGGGCTTTATCTCTTTTAAGTAAGTGACATTATAGAGAATTAAAATGTAATTTTTAGGTGTGATTGGTGAATTCTCAGAAGTCAATTTCATCAACATTTATTGAATGGGTTTTATAACCCAATCAGGTGAAGAAATTCATAAGCATCATAGAATGATTGACCAATCATCAACAAATAATACAAATATTTATACAGGGTGACTCATTCAGATCTTAATACAGAATCTTTAAGATGATTCTAGAGACCAAATTACCAACAAAAAAGTTTATTCGATGCTAAGTGCAATTTCCATTTAGAATGGAAATGGGGTAGAGACAATAGGTATTTTCATTTAATAACTAAAGTTTTTTGTTAAATATACACTTAATCATAATACTTTTTAACTTTCTTGACTTAATTTTGTTCCTCGTTTTTTGTATGTTTTTTTTTTTATTGTAATTATATTATTCATATTTAGTCACAGATTTTTTAAATAATAAAGATAAAAATCCGAACTCTTATTTCTGATTATATATGCACTTAAATAATCATTTTTTAACACAGATCATTTTTTAAAGATTCAACACATATGAAATTTGAAAAACTACCTGTTGCATTTGAAGATTATCTGGTTATATAAATACATTTTATAAAAAAAATTAAACAGACTTCGAAACCTAGGAACCAGTAAAAATAAATTCACTGAAAAGTATGAAATAATTACCTTCTGATTTTTATGAATACACAGCAAAATTGAAAATGGTATAAACAGACGGAAAATGCAATAAGACGAATAATTTTATTTTGATTTGTACAAATACACACTAATTGTTAATAAAAATTATTAAATTAAAATATTAAATACTATCTTCAATACAACACAATCTTTTCGGAGGCGGCACAAAATTTATAACACTAAACCTTATAAAAATCTTCTAAATGGATCTTCTCTTCTAATCTATTGATTTCAATGCCTACTAATGGTATTGTATCAGTAACATGTCATTTCCATTTTGCACCGCCTCCGAAAAGATTGTGTTGTATTAAACATAGTATTTAATATTTTAATTTAATTTTTATTAACAATTAGTATGTATTTGTACAAATCAAAATAAAATTATTCGTCTTATTGCATTTTCCGTCTGTTTATACCATTTTCAATTTTGCTGTGTATTCATAAAAATCAGAAGGTAATTATTTCATACTTTTCAGTGAATTTATTTTTACTGGTTCCTAGGTTTCGAAGTCTGTTTAATTTTTTTTATAAAATGTATTTATATAACCAGATAATCTTCAAATGCAACAGGTGCAGTGGGAAAATGCAATAAGACGAATAATTTTATTTTGATTTGTACAAATACATACTAATTGTTAATAAAAATTAAATTAAAATATTAAATACTATGTTTAATACAACACAATCTTTTCGGAGGCGGTGCAAAATGGAAATGACATGTTACTGATACAATACCATTAGTAGGCATTGAAATCAATAGATTAGAAGAGAAGATCCATTTAGAAGATTTTTATAAGGTTTAGTGTTTTAAATTTTGTGCCGCCTCCGAAAAGATTGTGTTGTATTGAAGATAGTATTTAATATTTTAATTTAATAATTTTTATTAACAATTAGTGTGTATTTGTACAAATCAAAATAAAATTATTCGTCTTATTGCATTTTCCGTCTGTTTATACCATTTTCAATTTTGCTGTGTATTCATAAAAATCAGAAGGTAATTATTTCATACTTTTCAGTGAATTTATTTTTACTGGTTCCTAGGTTTCGAAGTCTGTTTAATTTTTTTTATAAAATGTATTTATATAACCAGATAATCTTCAAATGCAACAGGTAGTTTTTCAAATTTCATATGTGTTGAATCTTTCGTCATGCGAATGGCCCCATTACATTCAGAACCCTAGAAACTATAAAAACGAAGCATCACTTGACCTACTTGCCGCAATATTAATTTTTATTACAGACCTCCCTCCCATTTCAACCAGCCCTAAAAGAGTCACTGCCCTCCTTCATTTGGGAATAAACAGATTTCGAATCTTACAACTAATACAAGGTCAAAATCGTAGTCTCATGAAAGAACAACTTTTGTACCATATTTTGTTTATTTTTTCTGCACAATAAAAGGTAAAAAAAAATTATTGAAAACATATTGAAACTATTTGGAGTACTTGTTATAAACAGCATATTTGATTTGTTATCCGGGCTAAATATGTAAAAATTAACTAATTTTGGTTTGAGTACTGTAAGTCGACAGAATGACTCCTATTTCAACATTTATATTTTATATGTACATTTCATTAAACTGTTATGTTTAACATAGACCCCATGGTGTGTTATTTTTTGCATTTCCACACTTAAAAGACAAAAAAGGTAAACTATTTTATAGTTGTTTAAGGAGTGAATGCGTAGAAAAACTGGTGATGCTCATAATATTTGAAGAAATTTTTTCTTTAAATCCCATCAATCGACCACCATTCACGATATATATTTGCAAAAAAACAAAAACATCTCAACTATTGGTGAAATAAGGACTTTTCCCCTTAAAAAAAATAAAATAAAAACTAATGAATCAAAAATAACAGACTTTCAATTTTTGCTAAAATAATAATACTCTATACCTTATGAACAACAACAAATAATAATAAGTATATATATTATGATATACTTACTGATATAACTATTTTCTGAATGCCATTATATATTAGTAAAAATTTCAATATCCGGTAATATGAGTAGTAATATAGAAGAATGATAAATCACTTGAAAGCTTAGAATTTAAGAAATAATATTATTTAGTTTATAAAGTGGCAAAAGAACAATGAAACAAAATATTGGTGTATCAAGAAAATAATAACTTCTATTTTACGATTATTTAATGAAACTGGTACTAATTGCAACTGTCTTAAACTCTAAAAACAACAAAAAAACCTCTTTGATTTCGTTTTATAAGAGGAAGAAAGAGAAAAATTTAACAAGAAGAGGGAAGTGTCAGAGAAGATGAACTGCACTCTTTGTTGGCAATTCGTATTAAATAAAAGGTATGTTCCAACAAGCACTCAAAATCTAATTATTATGACAATTAATCATAATAATTAGATTTTTTTTTAAATCATTAAGAGAATAAATGTAGAGATTATATAATCAATCAGTTCAATAAATAAACAATACTTCCCTTTCTTATATAATTGATATAGTAGAACGTGAAAGTAAAAGAAATTTCCAGACCAAAAACTCAGTTGCAATTTACAATAAAAACATAAAAATTGATCTAGAAATGGAAAAGGTTTTAAAAACCTGGAAAAGCTATGTTAATGTCAAACATATATATATTCAAACCCTTAATTAAGACCTCTTGTGGGCTCAGTTAAGTTGCTAAATTAGGTAGGTATACTATTACATCAGTATTCCAAAATTGGATCTAAAGAATATAATCAGATAACTAAATGATAAATCTAAAGGCCTCTTTACAAAGTTAATTTGTAACTTTGAAACCAAACAATGCTTTGCTATTTGACTCCCAGGGGCAATTACAATGGACGAAATAAATACGTTAACTCACTAAGTTTTTTGATCAATATTGGAATGATAATGTAGTAATTTACTTAGTAACAGATAAATAAGAATAATAATCAGTACAGATAATCATCATCACGATTGATAAAGTAACTTGACTATGTAAACATATCTTAATAAAAGCAACATACCTCGATTGGATCAACATCATGAGCAATCACAACAAGGAGAGCTTTTTTCTGTTCAACCAGCCTAGTAACAGTATTGACACCTGACCTGATAACATTGGGCTTTTTAATTGGAACCTCTTCTTTTTGTTTTATTTTTCCTTCAGCCCGTGCCTTCAACCTCTGTTTTTTTGCAAGAGCAGTTTCAGGTCTGTGTTTTTCAAGAATTTTGAACAACTGAGTAGCTGTGGGGGGAAATAATACATGTTACAATTTAAATTTAACAGGGAGCAGCTCAAGCTTTAATACAATACAAAAATGAAATTGTGTTGTTTATTGTTATTCACCTGTTTGCTTGTCTAAAGATTGAGAGAATTGGTGAATTGAAGGTGGAATTTTCAGCCTCTTCTGTAAAACTGATTTTTGCCTTTGGATTCGAATATATTTGGGCCATCTAACAAATCTGCTTAAATCTCGGGATGGCTGGATATCCTGACCTAAATAGCATAAACTGGCATTAACACTATCAACAACATAACTAAAATAATAAAATGTAAATCACTACAACCATACCTATTCCAAAATTCCTGGGCCTCTTTTCAAAAAGAGGATTGACAACTTTCTGAACCTCTTGTTTTTTTACAGCTAAAGGCGCTGCTGCAACCTTTTTTCCAGTCTTCTTCTTAGGCTTTAAAACATGAAAATATGAACAAAAATACATTATAGGAACATACTTAGATAAAGTCCACCAATTAGTAAGGATATACTACATAAAAATTACATACTTCAATTACACTAATAACTGTAACTACACTTATTTCTTAAGCTAAAAACACATTATGATTTCACATGTACTAAGCTTCGAATTCCTCATTAAAAAACCCTAACAAAAATTACATTCAATGGATGAAGGGTATAATTAAAAAAAAGTTTCTGACCAAAATACTCACCTTCTTTTGAACCATATCGAATAACTAGGATGGATGAAACCAGACGACAAATGGAGAGAAATAGATTCTTCACACGCCGAACCAAATGGCCGACAACTTGAATGCCACAGCCTTCATGAGCATGATTTAACGATTGATTATTTATAAACACAACTAAAAGTTAGGAAAAATAAATAACTTTTTTAAAGTTAATCATGATAATTAAAAATATTGTTAAATTAAAAAAAATGTGCTGTTCTGAATCTTAACAGATAGCAAAAAGGCTTAGACAATTTCTTCAGTAGGATTTGCCATGCAAGAGGTTCAGAATCCTTTCTCGAGTCAAGTATTGGACATACCTCAGGTACTTTTTTCACGAAATTTTCATTTTGATGGACTAAAGGCAACCCGTCATATAAAAATACTTATCTCCAACCACTCATACATATAGATATTAGTGAGTTAATAATTTTTTTGAAGGATTTAAATTTAGATCTTATGAATTGGAGACCAAGGCAAAAACATGAAATAGACCCCCAGCATTATTACAACTTTTCTGATATATTTTCACTTGCACCGGTTTTAGGAAGAAACAATGACATTTCTAGGGATAGTGAGCATGCGCTATTGTCCTAGGGTGGTCACCTTTAGTTACTTACTTTTTTTTTATTCCATATCTACCTAAGTTGATGATATGGATACCTAGTGGAAGATTAGTAACTTACATAAACTGAATTTTAGTAAAGAAATGTTACAAATTTTATAGAACAAGTGTCGTCATAAAAAGCAAGGCAGAAGGCCATGATGGGCGCAATAGTTTTTGCGTTAGCATTCTTAAGTCCATCGGCAGGACTAGAAACCAGAGGAGGTTGAGAAAAAAAGTAATAAAAAAAGGCTTGTTAGAATTTTATAAGTAGATTTCTGCAATACATGACCGAAAAATGTAGTAATACTTATGTATTAACGCCCGATGGGTAGGTCGAGAAGGGAGGAGTAGTAAAAGGAACCTTTGGGTTCGATAAGCCGTTATTAATAGCTTCTCCTAGTGCCTCGCATCTCAAAAATTGGTTTCCTTTTGTGAACTAAGTATTGGATTATGTAAATCATATATTTTTAAAATTATTCCATTAGATCTGTATCTTGAATTAAGATAAATAAAGCCTTATTTTCGCTGAAAGGTTTCCGTTACAATTTATTTATCTTAATTGAATATCAACAATGGATCGATTCTTGAAACCCGAGAATTTGATGTCGACCCACATTTGCCAACAGCCTCGCAAGAATGGAAGTATTGGTTGAAAACATTCGAAAACTTTACTTTTACGTTCGCTGATATTGACGATGCAGGTAAGGTAACACTCCTCATTTATCATCTCTCCCCGCCAGTCTATCAACTTATTGCTGACAAATCTACTTTCGCTGAGGCAATAGAGTTATTAAATACAACTTATGTAAAACCCAGTAATGAAATATTTGCTAGGCATAAACTGACCACTCGGAAGCAGCCACCTGAGGAAACTATTGACCAGTATCATCAGGAATTACAGCTGCTGAGCAAAAACTGTAGATGCAGAGTCTCATCGCAAAACCTACGTCCGTGATTCATTTATCAGAGGTATCAGTTCTCAACACATTCGTCTTAGGTCACTAGAATTCAATTCTCTTTCTCTTGAGGCTGTTGAGAAAGCCCGTATATTAGAGTCGGCTAAAAACCAGCCGGCTTCCTATACATTAGTAGATCTATCGGATAAGCGAAATTAAATCGATACTTGAGCGATTAACTTTAAAATCTATATTATTTTCATAATCAGCATCACAAATCACATAATAATTGAACTTATTCGATACCAGGTAATTTATTATGTGCTGACATGTTTCAGTAAAAAGGTTTAACCCAATAATTCATACCAATATGAAAAAATCTGGTGCGTGCGCGCAACACACAACTTTCACTTACCAACTTACTTGGATTAGAAATTAATGCGTTTTGTTAATTGCGACTGCTCAAATGAACTGACTGGCTTTAATTATGAACAATGGTCTGTCAATTAAAGGCGTACTCCGCATGCATGGGCTCAATGAGTTTTATGAGTTGACTGAATATTTTTCTTTTTTACTTTCACTTATTTCTCCTCTATATGTTACTTTAATTTTACCATATGTCCTACCCCATTTAAGCCCCCTCAGAACAATTTAATAATGATAAAGCTTACCTGATATTCAAGAACACCTAATTTTATATAATATATTTATATAATATAATCATGTAATAATAACGCCATGTTTAATCATGGCGAATTTGATAAAAAACGTTAAAGCCGTTTTTGAGATTATTGACAAAAAGGTAAAAATTGGAAAAAAATTATGAAATAAAGTGCCCCCTCCGTTTGACCAATTTTGATGAAATTTTTACAGTCATATCTGTCCAGTAGGTTTTTACATTTTTTTATTGTTAATATTAATATTAAAAAAATCTGGTGCGATGCGCGCAACACACAACTTTCACTTACCAACTTACTTAGATTAGAAATTGACATGGTTTTTTAATTGCCATTTCTATAAATAATATAAAAAAGATGACTTGAGCCGTTTTTGAGATATTCGAAAAAAATGTAAAAATTGGAAAAAAAACTTATAAAATAAAGAGACCGCTGCGTTTGACCAATTTTAATGAAATTTCGGCTGTCGCATCGCGGTCATATACATACATCAAATACCAAGTTTGATCAAAATCGTTAAAACAGTATTTGAGTAAATAAAAAAAAAAACACGTGAAAATGATACAAAATTTATTAAGCAAAGTCCCCCCTCCGGTTGATTAATTTTGATGAAATTTTTGCTGTCACATCGCGGGCATATACATACTCTAAATACCCAATTTCGAATTCGCACGGTTTATAGTTTTTCAGCAAGTCTGTTCACACGCGCGCGCGCGCGCACACACACACACACACACACACACACACACACACACACACACACACACACACACACACACACACAGACCATTTCCCGGGACTTGGTTATTTTTACTCAGGGGACCCCAAAACGTGTATTTCCGTTGAAAACCGGAAGTCGAAAATTTTCACGATCGCAATACTTCCACTTACTATATATTTCATATATAGGTAAGTGAAAGTAAAAATCACACTTGTTAATATGAATTTATTTGTGTTCGCATTCACAAGTATTGTGGTATAAATAAATTTCTATTCATTCAAATTCATAAAATTAAAATTAAAAAAAAATTGTATTCGTAATTAATCACTAAAACATCACATTTTTCCTGCTGCCTTAACCAATAATATTCAATACCATTGAGTACTTGAACCATTTTAATACACTATACAGAAATAACCATACGACTTGAGCTTCAGAACAAGACTTACTCTCCAGTCCTCTCACGAAGGCCAGCGTAGATGGTACTCGAACGAAGTATTGACAAACATTTACGATGACAGTTTGTTCGTTAGTTAGCTGTTAGTTCGTTCCAACAATAAGTCTAGAACTATTATAAACCGTATGTTTTGTGTTTTGTTTAACGTTACACTGCCTCCTCCTACGAGACATTCCTCCTAGATGTTTTCTTTTCCACGGGCTGCTTTCTATAACGGAAGGTCCCTGCCTGATTCCTCTGCGCCTGTTCTTCTTCTTCGGGGTTCCCTGCTAAGCGATTATAGTGGACGATCATAGGCTTTCCTTTGAGATACTTGAAAACCCCGTTGATCACATCGTTGATGCATTTCTTTATCACGTAGGGTCCTTCCCAGTTCTTCTGCAACTTTCGGCAGAATCCTCATTTTCTTCTTGGGTTGTAGAATCAAACGATATCTCCTTCTTTGTACTCGCCCTGATCGGCTAACCTATCGTAATGTTCATTCGGTCGCTGGCGAGGCGAAGGTTTTTGCGAAGTAGCTCATGCGTGTATTCTATTCTTTTCTGCAGTCCGGATACATGAGGTCACAAGGCAACCTCATCTTTCGAGCGAAAAGAACTCTCGTAGGTAGTCTGTCCAGAGGATTCGTTAACTGCAGATCGTTAGGCCATGAGAAAGTATGGGATCTGACAGACACAATCTCGCTGATGGTTGGAGGCTATTTTGGATCGGTATTTTATGAGGGTTCGGTTCATCCGTTTTACCATTCCGTGTGAATGTGGATGGAGGGCCATAGTCCTAGTTTTTCGAATCCTAAGTCTCTTGTAGACTTCCTAGAATAATGTGCTTTCAAAGTTCCTCCCCTGATCTGAATGTAGTTCTCATGGTACTACGAAACGGGTGATGAACGTCTTTACAATAACGTGAGCCAAGTTAGCAGCCTCTTATTTGGGGACAGCATATGCTTCCACCCACATTGAAAAACAGTCCACGATCACAAAGACGTACTTGTTTCCAGCGCCACTGACAGGGAATGATCCTAATATGTCCATGGCTACCCTCTCGAAGGGGCACCCCACAATATACTGCTGCATCCACGCACGGCATTTGTGAGCAGATCTATTGCTACCAGAGCAGGTGTTCCATTTACGCACCAAAACTACCACAAGGGGAGGGTCTTGAAGACGACGTCGGGCCGATGTCGCCCTCTTAGAGTTGGCCCGTCTTAGTTTCCCTGGGGTTGTGGTGTGCCAGAAGCGGTCCGCTTCTTGCAGGCACTCCTGACGTACCTGAGCTCCCCACAGGTCTAACACCACACTGGTCTTTTTTCCGAGACTCCAAAGCCTTCGCAACTTTTAGAACCGCGTCCTTAAAGTTCTTACGGTTCTCCGACTCCTGTTGCCCTTCGTCTCTGTCGCTATTATTCATGGCTTTGGCATGTGCATGACCACGAGAAGCCTCTTTGGCCGCTTCATACCACAATGCTGTGGACAAGGCATTCACCAGCAATTTAGGACGAGCGAGCCGCACTGCCCTCTGAAATCCCAAGTCCCGCAAGCCGTCTACTAAAGCTTGGGCAGCTAAGCACTCCAACAAACTTTCCGATCTGTTAGATAGGCAATTTAACGTTCCTCGCAACGTACGCCTCCAATGTTTGGATATTCTCTGTTGCCTGCTCTTTAGCTGTGATTGGTACATCTATACGAGGTGGGCGTGGCTAAACCGGAATTCAAGCCGGCTTAGTTAAAAGTTTAGTTAAAAATCTAGTTAAAAGTTTAGTTAGTTAAAATCATAGGGGTCGTCGGCGTTTAGGGTCTGGAGGGCATCCAGAGCATCGTCTCGGAGGGCTACTGTTAAAGTAACTGCCTTATTTCTAGGGGACCATGCATTAGCACTAGTCGCTGCGTTGGACTGTTTCAAGTAATTCGACCAGGACGATTTACCATCAATAGTCGGTAGCTTTATCCTGGCTCGGCTCTCCATGGCTACAGATTATATTTCTTAATTTCACTTATCTATTGAATCTATTAAAGTATATGAATAGGCGAGTATAGCGATCGCAAAAAATTTTTATCTCATTTTTTTTTTGTTTCTTATTTATTATTTCCTAAATAATATATCTATAAATTCGATTGATTTAATTTTTTTTAAATCTTTGTAGCATAGAATACTATTTTACAAAAAACGGAATTTTAATCATAGCTTAAATTTGAATTCTAGAACAGTTATGTAAACTTTAAGAGAACTATTGAACGAATATTCGAATTCCAATAACCAAATCCTAAATGTAAACGAGGAAAACGAAGATTCAAGTTTCAAAAAATTAGTGGAGTCAAATTTCAAATCTATTGTAACAGAATAATGTATCGATAACTACTCATACCTCCCAGTTAATCATTGGAATGGTATAATCATCTTACTGAAAGGAGTAGAAATATTCCAGTATTAACATGAAAAATAAAATTAACAAATAGCAGTAATATTGATTTTTGGGATGTCTTAGTATTCGATTTCCTATAATTGATTACAGTATTTCCTCTTCTATGATAGCTTATAGTGAATGCTGATAAGGAAAGGTAATATGAAGTTTTCCTTGTTGCTTATATTACATCCCTGTTTTGAAATTTATTATGAGTGCCAGCATTACTATACATCCTTTGACAGAAGACCCCACGAAGGCTTGGAAAGAAATTTCGAAGACACAAAAATATTTTCAAATAAAAGCCCCAATTTTACCTGAAATTTATCCTAACAAGGTTGGAAAATAAATAAAAAAATTTCTGTGTGTAGAATATAAAGCACCAGTAGCTCATTGTTGATCCTTTTTAGGTGAGAATTGTTTGTATGAGTGATACGCATTCCTTCACTGCAAGTATTAAATTTAGTATTCCTAATGGGGATATATTTATTCATGCTGGCGACTTCACAAGATGTGGTGCAGAACAAGAAGTTGATGAATTCAATGCTTGGTTGGGTAATAAATTTCTCGTTATGTACTTGAATTGCTCGATGTGAATGTTTAAACAATTTTGTGAATATATATCTATAGTCTCTTATTTTTGTGTTTATAATAACAAGGAAACGTTTTATGGGTTGAATAACTCAATACTTTGATGATTAACTTGAAATAACTTCTAACTATTTTAAATTTTTTAAAGATGTGGCACCTATTTCAAAACTGGAGTTTTCCTACCACTAGGGGTAAGCAAACATATTTCCAGCATTAAATTAAAAATAAAAGTCATTAAATGATGAGACCATCATTCAATACTTACATCATTGCCCTGTTGTTGACAAAGTAGATGGAATATGCAGTGACCTTATTTCAAGGAAGAAAGCTTTTTGGCACAAAGCTTGATTCAAATTGATCATCAGTTGTAGATAGATTTCCGTATTAACAGTTTACCCAGGTTTCAGCAGCTCACAGTAAATAACACCCTTCTGATCCCACCAAACACAGAACATTGCCTTCCTTCCGAAGTGATTTGCCCTTGCAGTTGATGCAAGTTATCTTTGATTTTTTACACTTAGGATTCTTAAAGCAAACCCACTTTTCATCACCAGTCACAATTCGATGAAGAAATGAGAGCAGCATTATTGGCATGAGGTTTTTGAGCTTCAGTTGGTGAGTTACCCATTTCCCGACCTTCTGGATCTTTCCCATGGCTTTCAAACAATGGGGACTGTTTCGTGTGTCGCTTGTAATTGCTCTGCTAGTTGTTGCTGTGTATGAGAGTCATCCTTGTCCTACAAGCCTCCAAAACAGTGTCTTCAAACATTTTTTGAGGATTTTTCACCATCTTTGTTTCTGACTTCGAAATCTTTAAATTTTTTTAATCAATCGAAACATTGAGATTTTCTTAGGGTATGCTCCCTGTAAGCTTCAACAAGCATGTTCAACAAGTTGATCATCCTATGTGATTCTGCGATAGTTTTTTTCAGATGGAACAGAAAATCAATCCAGTCCACAAATCTTAATTTGTTGGCTCAAAAGTTGACATATTAAATGCCACTAAACACACAGTTGTAAAATGAAACTGATGTTGGTATCAATTGGAACTCTTTATCACATGTAAACAAAAGCACCACTGACAGATTTGTTAAAAAGTTATATTGACTGCTACCTCCTATCATTGGCGAATTTCATTTTCATATTTACACACCGGGTAATTAGTTTAGGTTCTTTTATTGAAAAAGGATTTAAGTCATCGAATGTGATGCTTAAATGACAATTTACCTAGCTTTTGAAAATCATTACACTTTCAGTCTGTATTTCTTTATTCCTGGATAATGAATAAAACTATATTAATTTAACAGGGACTGGTCTTTAAAGTAAAATATGAATTTTAAGAAGACGAGACAAAAACCTTTTTGTGTCTTTTAAGTCCTTATGACCAAACGTGAATGATATTTGACATCCTAGTTCTTCAGTGAGTATCTTGGGTGTATTGGATCAGTTATCAGTTTTAGGACAACGAATAGAAAAAGAACTAATTACAATCATGGGTCACCTGTGGTATAGTGGTTAGCATGGCAACCTACAATACTAAAGGTCGCAAGTTCGCGTCCCACGGTGGCCTTAGGATTTTTTTATGGGAGTCAAAAATCCTTGGCTATGCTGTCCCTCGGATTGGACTTAAAATAGAGGTCTCGAGCCTGCACAATGTCTGGTACTCATTAAAGATCCCTATCCTAATTATACCTGGATAGGCAAAATTCAGGACTCCCACTGTAGCATTGTCCGATTAGCCTTAGGGGCATAAAGTGACGTTAAGCAAACAAACAAACAACTAATTACGATTATTGTTGAAACTTTGAATTCATCCTTTAAAACTTCAGTGAATTTATCATTTAATTAATTCTTTTTGGTGAATTAACTGGTGAAAATTTAAAAAGAATTTAATTTGATTTCTGTTTTATTACATATACAATTTTTTAGATTTTTTTGTTTTTTTAGGAAGACTACCTCATAAATATAAGATAGTGATTGCTGGAAACCATGAGTTAAGCTTTGATGAAAAATTTACTAAACTAACAAGTCCTAGTTCATTTAAATCTATACCTACCTTGGGATATTCTAGAAATGAACTGCATGAAGCAGTAGTTACTAAGAATATAAGAGAAAAACTTAAGAATTGCATTTATTTAGAAGATGAAGGAATAGAACTTTTTGGTTTAAAGATTTACGGTTCACCTTGGTAAAACAATATTTAATTTCAATTACATGTTAAATATATCCCTTTTAAATAATACATTTTTGGAGAATGTTGATGAGGAGGAGCCCAAAGTGATGCATTAATGAATGAATATGTTATTAAAGGAGAATATTTTCAGAAAGGAATATTTTTGAAAAACTTAGTTTTATTAATGAGATCCATTTTTCCAAAGAATATGGCTCACCAGGGACTTAAAAATAATATACCTATTTTTTAAATAGAGTTCTTCTTCAAAGTTTTAAGGAATTTTATTAGATACTTGGTAAACTTATAATTTTCTTTAGTATGATTCCATAGCTATTTAATTACCTTAACATTTTTCATTTTTGAACGTTTTGAGATCCAAATCCCATCATCAGCCTACAATTTTTCTTTGCATCAATATATTTACCATATATCTATTACAGAGGTGCCCAACAGAAGGCCAGGGGTTGTGAATTGTTACACAGCTGTCCAGTAGGTTTCTACATTTTTTTATTGTTATTATTAATATTAAAAAAATCTGGTGCGATGCACGCAACACACAACTTTCACTTACCAAATTACTTAGATTAGAAATTGACATGTTTTTTTAATTGCCATTTCTATAAATAATATAAAAAATCTGGTGCGTGCGCGCAACACACAACTTTCACTTACCAACTTACTTAGATAAGAAATTGACATGTTTTGTTAAATATCATTTTCCAAAGTCACACATTTTTCTACATTCATATCTTATTTTTATTAATCGTTAAAGCCGTTTTTGAGTAAATAAAAAACCCCGTGAAAATGATACAAAATTTATTAAGTAAAGTCCCCCCTTCGGTTGATCAATTTTGATGAAATGTTGACTATCAGTACAATAGTATATAGTATATATCATTGTTTGTTGAACAAATTTTCTCTCCTAATAAAATTATTTAACAACTTTTTTAAATGAAATTATTAAATTGAGTACATCCTGTTATAGTCTTAGATTGCATTTATTTTTATTTTTACATAGTGGTGGACGTTTCGGACAATTTGTCCATATTCATCATCTAAATGTACAGTGCATTAGTTAAGTTGATAATAGTAATTTATACAAACAATTATAAATAATTCATGAGTATTAAGGCTTAATTATTTATAATATATTAATTCTAAATTAATTAAAGTGGAGGGAAACAGTGGCAATGTCTCAAAATGGGAAACCCTCGATTGTCTAACTCTTAGTAATGAGGTTGGGCACCCCTGATCTTCTGAAACTTTACAATGTGATGTTATAACATTACGTTGTTAACAGTTTTAATATTATATTATCTATTTTTCTAAAAATGTCCTGACTTATACATTTGGCATAATAAAAAAATAATAATTAAAATACATACCTATTTGTTATATTATTATACTCATATAAAATATAATCATTTCATTTTAGGCAGCCTGAATTCCATAAATGGGCTTTTAATTTAACACGTGGAAAAGAAATTCTTCAAAAATGGAATTTGATCCCTGAAAATACAGACATTTTGGTTACCCATACTCCACCACTAGGCCATGGGGATTTATGTTGTACAGGTGTTAGGGCTGGCTGTGTTGAACTTCTCTCTACAGTTCAAAATAGAGTTAAACCTAAGTATCATGTATTTGGACATATTCATGAAGGTAAGTTGTTTACTTTAAGCTAAGTTTACTTAAGGAATGAATTAAATAAATAAATAAAAAACAAAATCCTTTTTATCTTATCTCAAGCCTATCTGAATAAATGAATGTGAATCTTTTTGTCCCCTTAAAATTTCAGCTGGACTTATATTATTAATTTTAAAAATAGGGGGTTAGCTTTGAATTTAGTTAGCTAAAACTATGAAGTATTTTGGGGGGGGGGGGCTGTTAGGTTTTTAAAAAAATTATTATCTTGAACTGAATATTGTTATGAAAGTATAATTCTCAAATTTTTCAGGATATGGAATCACAACTGATGGAACAGTAATATATGTAAATGCTTCAACATGTAACATTAACTACAATCCGGTAAACCCTCCTATAGCTTTTGATATTAGTCTACCTATTAATTGTGTTAAAGAAAGTTAGTTCTAATTATAATCTGTTCTGTAAAATCAAAGTAATTTGCATAGCACTAGTCAAATTCTTGTGATTTCAAAACATTTATTGATCTAAATAAACTAGGTATCAGCCAATTGATTAAATTAACTAATTGTTGAAGGAGAATAGAGGTTGATGTAAAGAAGATTACATCTGTACTTGTAAAATAAATACATGTGTATGTATGTATATACACATATACTTATGTGTTACAAGCTATTATCGCATACTGTCAGAATACTATTACTAAATTTATTATGTGATTAATATTTTTTATTGAAAAGATTTATTACTTCACCAAAATAAAATGAACTAAATTATCAAACCCTCTTTTCTCTCCATTATTGCTTTACTGTTGCACTTTGTCCTCTCTGTACCTCTATCCTTATAATTTCCAAGAACACTTTACTTTCAGGATCATCCATTAAAAATGAATTTTCATTAGGAAAAGCAGACTATTGCTTAAGAAGCTGGAATTTCATTATCTCTACTTTGCTAATTGAAATTTCCTCTTCAGGTTTTAAGTATTGATCCACTCCATCCAGTTGTATTTCAGTTGGTCATAATTTAACTAGTAATGAAACAGTTTAACATGTCTGTTGCCCATGGCCTGCCTTGCGGGTGCACCTGACCTAACCTCCAAGGCCCAGGAGCCGCCAGGTGGGTGCTCCTTTCCATTGCCTTCCTGGCAACCTGGATCAGCAAGGGCCTCTCGTTTCTACTTCATTTTACTCTGGTGCCTCTCAGAAAGTGGTCGCTATGTATTGAAAGTGTTGGTTTCTCGAGAATTTTTTGATCTGGCCCCCTAAGTATATGGGTGATTCTCAAATTAATTGACCATTCAGTGTCCCTGGTCTTAACATTCGTTTTTGAGATATTTTTTCATATCCAAAAAATACTGTTGGATATTTATTTTACAGTTTGCTGTTATACCAATACGATGGTAACATTTAAATGAATCTAGGCCTCATAAAAAAACAAAACATCTCAATGTGAAGTTTGAAAATGTCAGGAGTGTTACAGTCCCCAAGCTGGTTATGCTTACTTCACCACATCCAGAAATGAACCCCTGATAATTGATTAAATTTGAACAATGAGGTATTTCATTGTAATAAGGTGGTGTTTCAAGGTGTGAGTGATATGTTTAGTTATCTGTAATACTTCGAATGTAAATCAGGAAAAATTCAAGGCGAGTTTTGTCTGCTGTTCTGGGCAACACTGTTCTTAGAAAATGTTGGGAATGGCCAGGATAACCTTTGTTGATGATACCAGCTATTAGTCGTGCAAACTTCGTGAAGAAAGTATCTAATACATGGGCGTACCCAGCGGGGGGGGGCAGCCGCCCCCCCCTGGAAGGCTGGAAGCAATAATTTTTTAGGCTTTTAAGACTGGAAGCAATAATAGAATACATTTTTTTCAAGCAAATAATTTTAATAAATTAGTTTATAAAGCACTGCTATAATTATACATAATTTTGGTTTCATTCACCTTTTCCGCGGTTAGGTGTTATAACCTGAACGGCCATAGCTTGCCCCTCCCTAGTTTTGATCCTGGGTACGCCCTTGATTTAATAGGCAGTTATTTGATATCCAATGCAAAATAATGTATATCACAAAAATTAGTTGTCACGAGTGTTACGTTAATTGTATGTATCAGCGTTCATGGAAAAATCCGAATGATACCGGCAAAAGATGTTGGTTAGGGACATTTATTCGAGTCCATCCTCTCATATATGTCCGACACTTGGTTTAGCTAAGGATAGAGATTTCTTGTGAAAATGTCACGAGTGTTATGTAACACTCGTGACGGAAAAAAAATTCTGGGGAAGTGTTGTTATTGTTATGTTTAAATGCCTACATGATTCATTTCTTTTGTATAACCATTTTAACAAGCTGTAGAAAGGAGCAATAGAGAAAAGAAAAAATAGACTTGGGACATAATGTAAAATATATTCTTAATAAAAAAGAGATGTTGGCCAAGAGAAAGAAAATAAGCAAATCGGCAGCTTGTAAAAATATTCAGTCTACTCAGCTTGTGAAAATACCTCTCAGTCTTTGAATTTGACCTACATGTAAAGCAGTGAACGAATTAATTATGGGTGAATCGTTGAAACTGAACTGAGTAAAAACTGTGCAGCATATATATTTCACAACGAGATGGTCAATGAGCTGCAAATATCCGACGAAAAACCTAAGGCTTGACAGAACGACTTATTCATAGGTCAACTAGCGAGAAAGTACAGGCTACTAAGCTTGGCAAGTAAAGGAGTAGGAATAGACGCCAGGCTCGTAATTATTGTATAATAAAAGAAAAACAAGATTCGATGCCTTACAAATGAGTTTTTACGCCGTGATATGGAGTGACGAGAGTGAGCGAGAATAAAAAAAAAAAACATTACAAAAAATATGTAAATAAAAATACAGATACGCTCCTACTAAACTCATTTTCGAGTTGAAAAAATAATAAAAAATGCTTATACTGAACGAACTGACAAACTTTGTTCACTTTTGTTTCCTTGAACATCTTATTGATGATATTCAGATAAAATTTTATTCATAAGTTGAATTTTTTTAAACCCAAAATTCCATTTCTAAAAAAGTTAAATGGTCAAATTAAATGAGAATCACCCATATGCTTATTGTTAGTGGGCATTGAATGTGTTAATTACTACATACAAGGGTGTATTAGCCTTTTTTTCATAATTAATTTGTTTCATGATTGTGAAACACTGAAAATTGACAGATGAAACACTGTCACTCATCCCATCAACCCTTCCCTCCCATCCTCCTCCTTCTTCTCTCCACCATCTACTTCCTCAACTTCCATGGTGCTTCTAACTAAATGCTTCTGATTGAGCAAGTTGACAGTAGCAACAATGTTGTTTTTACTGTACCAAAATCCAAAAAAGATAGACCTCGGAAAAATCTCAAAAATAAAACAAATAATACATGTATTAATGAATCAACTAAGTGCTAGGTTATGCAGGATCCACCAGACATTTTGAAAAACCCAATTTAAAAAAATATTACACTACTTACTCAGTTGAATTAATCCAAACATTGATGGATTAGTGTCCCAAATTTAAGCTCAAGTGTCTCATTGATTTTGGTGTCGCTATTAAACTTTTGTACTTTGTAATAATTCCAAATTTCATTATTTAATTATAATGTTGTACCTTTTTTTTTCATTCAATTTTTTATTTTAATAAATTTTATTACAATAACATTTTCATATTATCTCATGTCTGGGTAGGTATCTATCGCTAAAAATTATGAATACTACTTTAAAATGCACTACTTTTGAAAGTGGCCCGTGTACTAAAGTTTACCCCCAAAACCTGTCAAAGGTTGCCCATACCCAGCGCTTATGCTCTCATTCAATTTTAATTATAATTATTCCTTATTTCAAATATTATTTATAATTATGTGTCTCGTTCAACGGAAATGTGACTGGCTAAAAACACATTTCAATGGCCTTAAAATTCTTATTTTTTTATTTCGGTAAGCCTCTGTATTACTTTATCAGTCTCTGTATTACTCTGGAATCAAAAGCCCTGATGAAGATCCACATGTAGGGATCGAAACGCTGGCTTACCAAAATAAAAAAAGATCAAACTGAAAATCCTTACTATCAATCAACCTATCGTAAAAAAATTACACAATTTATAGAAAACATGAGCAAAATCCAAATCATGAATGTCATGGTGTTTTATGTACATGAATGTATATATTCTGAATTTATCCCAATAAATACTCGTCTCCAAGCTGTAGGAACTAAAATTCATCTCAATTCTACTTTCACAATCTGCAATAATACCTAACATAAGAACATGCAATATACACTCTTCATTTACTTGACAGTTTTATTCAGTTACCTGAACCTATTCTTTTTGTCAGAGATCTTATTGGTTACAATACTTTATGTGGCTTACCAGATCTAAACATGAGAGGTTAAATAATAGACAGCTTATTAGACATTTCGGACTGACTCCTACTTAACACTTCACAGCCCACTGTATACTATATTAAGTTAACTGACAGATAACCAATGACCCATTTAATGCCTAATACCATATGATTTAAAAGGGTTAAAAACTTTTTGTTGGACCAGCTACCAACTGTTCTAGTACATGTTTGTGATTGTTCAAGAATCTTCTATGCTTTTCGGGAACCTTCTAGAATGTTCTAATTCAGACTAAATTTAAGGAGCACTGGACTGTCTTAGTCTTACTGTGGAAATTGAGTCATACTGTTACTTTTGTGTTACTGTGTCTTTACAAGTTGATACTTTTTGTAAAATTGTTAATAATTTGAGTTTATATTTTTCTGACATTGTGAATTATTATTTTTGTCTAATAAAGATTATTTAAACCCACATTAGTGTTACAACTGGCGTCAGGTGTGGGGTTGAAAGGTAAAAAAAATATCAGGCTAACGGATTGGAAAACTTTTAGTAGCGGAACTGAGGAGGGAATTCGAAGAGCTCAATTTGGATTCTACTGACACAAAGGCGATTTTGTTGGCCCGGTTACGTGAGTATTACTTAGGGTAGAGTCAGGACTTATATCCTGAGACAGAGTTTTAGGATAGCTCTTTAAAGGCTGCTTTAAATAATTTGTCGGCTGAGGTAAATGGCAAATTGACCATTTTGTCAGGGGACATATATGGGTTAAATGACGAGTTGGCCAGCCACTCTGCTAGGCTTAATGATAAGCTTAATTGGTCAGCGGTTTTATCAGTCTGGCGATATAAATGAAAAATTGACCAGCCAGTCTGCTGAGCTTAATGAGAAAATAATCAGCCTTAATTCCAGTTCGTCTCTTGGGATAAATGACAAAATGGCCTGCAAGTCTGCTGAGCTTAATGATAAACTGACCAGCCTGTCTGGTGATATAAATCACAAATTGGCTAGCTAGTCTAACGAAAAGATAACTAGCCTTAGTTCAAATTTGTCAGCTGAAATAAATGACATGTTGATCAATTTGTTACTTTCACTTACCTCTATATGAAACATATAGTAAGGAAAGTATTGCGATCGTGAAAAATTTCGACTTCCGGTTTTCAACGGAAATACATGTTTTGGGGTCCCCTGAGTCGAAATAACCATGTCCCGAGAAATGGTCTGTGTGTGTGTGTGTGTGTGAACAGATTAGCTCAAAAACTATAAGCCGTACAAAACTGAAATTGGGTATTTGGTGTATGTATATGCCTGTGATGTGACAGCAAAAATTTCATCAAAATTGGTCAAACGGAGGGGGTACTTTATTTAAAGAATTTTGTGCAATTTTTAGGTTTTTCTCAAAAACGGCTTTAACAATTTTGATCAAACTTGGTATTTGGTGTTTTTATATTCCCAGGATGTGACAGTCAAAAGTTCATCAAAATTGATGAATTGGAGGGGCACATTATTTAGTAAATGTTCCATTTTCACGTGTTTTTTTTATTTACTCAAGAACGGCTGTGATTATTTTGATCAAACTTGGTATTTCCTGTATGTATATGCCCGCGATGTGACAGCCAAAATTTTATTAACCGTATTATGAAGATAAAAACTTTTATTTATTAATAAAAACATTTATTTTACTTTAGAGAGTAAATACGAGATGCTTAAATTTTTTTAAAGCATCGAAGGTGTGCCAAAAATATGGTATAAGTTAGAAGTCTATAATTAATTATATTTTAGTCTAGTAACTTTTGTTCCATAATAAATTTCTGAAAGCAATATAAATCGATTTTATAGGAACAGTAATCGTTCTCGATTTCTGGAAAGGCATAAGAGACCAGCTTTATAACGAGGCATAAATGCACCTATCGCTGAAGGGGCAAAGGCAGCCGAAAAAAACAAAGAGCTCAAGGAAAACATAGTGATGATCGTAAGGCTAGCTTACCCAACAACCCTGCAAAGTTTGTAGGAGTGCTGAGCGGTTCATGCTTTCGTTAATGACCTCTCCACAGCATTGGAGTTTTAGGCGGCTATCGAGGCTTCTCGTGGCCATGCAAGGGTCAGGACCATGATTAATACACATAGCAGCAAGGAAGGAAGGGGCAGCAGGAATCGGTGACCTGCTTACCGTAGTTCTGCTTCCAATTCGCACAAGATAATAGGAATTGGCGATAGAAAAATAGGTACGCCCCCTAGCATAGGCAAGAGGTATTTGGTGATTGTTCACTGATGTTCAGGGGTGGCGTTTTTTTTTCATACAGAGTTGGTTGTGGTGCTAGAAAGGTCGCGGCAATGACGATCACGAAGCTTGTCTGACATTACTGAGAGCATGTCCCGTTTTTACTTACTTCATTGGCTTTTCTTCATTCATTTGAGAAAATGGATGATGGGTCGTTTTAAAGGTAAAGTATAATAATATAAAGTATAATATGAAGTAAAGGTTGTGAAGGTGGTTGATTCTCAGAGAAGACCACTACAGTTTTGGGGCTGCGGAGAGCTCGGGCAAGTCAGGAGTGCCTGCAAGAAGCGGACCGCTTCTGACGCTCTACAACCCCAGGGAAACTAAGACGTGTCAACTCATAGAGGACGACATCGACCCGACGACGACTTCAAAAGGCCTTATCCAGAATAGAATCGATGCTGGCGTTGCACGCCCTATTCGTCATGCTGCATGATGACTTCCCCAAGTCAAGAAGGAAGAAGCTGAGAATGCTCTTCAAGAGATAGTAAGAGACAGAGTAGTTGAGCCACCGAGTTGTTCATGGTTCTCTCTGGTAGTGCTGGAATAGAAGAAGGATGGAATAACCGGCTTCTGCATAATTACCGGAAGCTACCCATTGCCAATAATCGATGACGCCCTTGACGCTCTAGCAGGATCCAGACTGTTTTCAACTCTGGACCTAAAAAGCGATTACTGGTATGTGGAGATGGACCCTGCGGACGAGGCAAAGACTGCGTTTACCACTGGGTCAGGACTATGGCAGTTCACTGTTTTACTTTTCAGCCTCTGCAACGCTCCAGCAACCTTTGAACACCTGATGGGGAACATTCAAAAACGCTTATCCTGGAAGATTTGCCTTGTACATCTCGATGACGTCTTTGTGGTTGGCCAGACTTATGAGGAACAAGTCTAATCATGAAGAAGTCTTTATGAGATTAAAATTTGTGAGTTTTACACTTGATACCAAGAAGTCTTTTTCAGACAAAGGTCACCTATTTAGTACACATCGTCAGTGTACCCAGCAAAAATTCAGGTAGTCCAGCAATGGCCTACCCCTGCCAAAAAACAGCAAATTCTAAGTATCCTGGGTCTTTGTTCCTACTACTGCCGTAAGGTTAAGAGTTTTGGAAACATTGCAAAGCCTCTGAGTTAATTGACTGAAGAAAGTAGACCTTTCAGCTGGAATAAAGATTGTCAAGAAGCCTTCGACGTCTTAAAGGAACGGTTGACCTCGGCCTAAATATTGGGCTACCCAGTTCCAGGAGGCAAATTCATCCTCGAACAAATGCCAGCAAAGAAGGCATTGGCGGGGTTTTATCACAATTGCAGGAGGGCCAGGAATGGGCTATCGGTTATTTCGGCAAGACACTGTCAAAAACCGGAGCATAATTATTGCGTATTAGGCAGGAACTCCTGGCCGTTGTTAAGTCCATAGACCATATCTACAAATACTTGTAAGGTACGAGGTTTTTATTGCGGACTGACCATGCAAGTTTGAAGTGGCTGCTAAATTTTTCTTGTGCTCCCACTGTAGCCGTATCGAACAAAAGGAGGCCAACCTCTGCAACATTAGAGTAGTTAGCGAAAAATGGACCCTTAACACAATCCGGGATCGACAAGAAAATGATCCTGAGTTGAAAAAGATATGGGATTGGAAACTAGCCAATCGCCGCCCGACCTGGTAAGAGATAGCACCATTTTCACCTATTTTGAAGGCATACTGGACACAATGGAACTCCTTTGTAGAGGGAGACTCCCAAGAGAGTTGTTGAGGAGATTGAAGACGACAGCTTATCCATGAAACAGCTTCTGATACCGAGGGTTTGCATGCCAAAGATACTTTGTCAGCTTTATGTTGAAGTGTCAGGAGGACCCTTGGGTGTGATGAAACACACCAGAAAGTGCACGAGAGGTTCTACTGGGTGAACTGCTCTGATGACGTTAAGGATTGGTCCCGTAAATGTAACACCTGCTCTGCAAGCCATAGACCAGCTCGCAAACAATGCAGGCGGATACAGCAGTATATTGTGGGGAGTCCCTGGACTTATTAGGACCTTTCCCAGAAACTGGCATAGGAAATAAGTACGTCTTCGTCGTTGTGGACTATTTTTCCAAGTGGATGGAAGTTTTGTATGCCGTCCCCTACCGGGAGGCTTCTACCTTGGCTGAGGTTCTGGTGAAGGATTTCATCATACGTTTTGGAGTACTACTATAATTACATTCAGATCAGGGTAGGAACTTCAAAAGTGCACTATTCCAGGAAGTCTACAGAAGAGTTGGAATTCAAAAAACTAGGACTATGACCATCAACAATCTGATGGAATCTTACAAGGAACAAACCAAACTCATAAAATACCATTCCAAACTAGCCTCTGACCATCATCCCACAAAAATTCTCTTCGGTCGAGAGATAAGGTTACCTTGTTACCTCCTTTTTGTCTGAAAACCCGGTATGGCTAGAATATAATATCAGGAATTCAGAAAAGAACAGAATACATGCATGAGCTAGTTTGCAAGAACATTCGCCTCGCCAGGGACCGTATGAAGAGACACTACGATAGAAGAGCCGATCAGAGCAGACCTCAGAGCAAGGAGACCTCATTTGGCTTTAAGATCCACGGAGAAAGCCAGGATTGCCCAGTTGCAAGGAACTGGGTATTATGAATTGCTAATACCTGCCAATAAAGGTGTACAACTCTCATTGCTGAGAGCTTATATTTTTATTAGAGGCAGTACAAAGGTGCAAATGAAATTGATATTAATATATTGATCCAGTTTCATTAGACTACAGTACGAAAATCTTCAAAGGTATAGTAAAGCGAAATTTGTCGGCCATAAGTACAAGAATTATTAGCTAATAGCAAAATTTTTCCTGAAAGAGATTTTTTTATTATTAGGAACAATGAATAGATGAAAATGAAAAAGATCATGGGGGTTTCATGAAATCAACAGTCAATCTGAATCATTCAAAAACCATAAATCCCTTGGAAAAATGCAAAAAAAAAAAAAAAAAAAAAAAATGAACACGGCAAATTCGTCACGATGCTGAGTCAGTCACATCTTTTTACAAAAGCACCAAAACAGATAAGTGTATTTTGTTTTGTTTTGGAAAACAAATTTATACCAGGCTATGGAAGGCGATTCTGCAAGTGTTTTATCTGTTTGGCTTTTTAAATGTGGAGTATACTTTATTTCCAGTAGACAGTAAGCTACTTTATACTACAAACTATTTTATTGTTTAAAAAAAAAAATGATATAGTATAGTATACATTATATAAAAAAAAAAAAATTGTGATGTTATCCATGTGTGCGATTTATTTCAGGCAGAAATCTGTCATTAGTGGGTGGGTGCCTTGCACCTAGTTGGGAACAACAATTAATACACCAAAGAAATTCAGAAAAGCATTAGTAAGAAGTTGATGACTGTACATATTTTGATAATGGCAGTAGCGATCCAGAAATTTATGAGGTGGTGCTTTTTTTTTTTTTTTTTTTTTTCCATTTCATGATCAATGAAATGAAGGACCTAATTTAAAATATGTATTAGTAAGTAGTAACATAAATTACTAATGTTTAAATACAATAGATTTTCAATTTAAGGACTTAGAAAATTATTAAATATAGCACATTTTATGAATACATAAATAGAAATTTTTTTTTTCGTTTATTAGTGTCCTCACCTTCTGAAGAAGAATCTAACCTACATCCAGTTTGAATGAGTCAGAATGATCAACTATTCGGTTATTTGTTTTTGAGCATTTGATATTACAATTTAATACACACTGCAACACTTCTGTGGGTTAACAAATATTTATTCAACAAAAATATACAATTATCAATGCCAAAAGTATTATAGCAACATAAATATTCGAGCAGGTTACAAGAATTATAACTTTATAGCACACAAATCATATGGCTTGAGCTTCACAGTCAAAACAAAGACTCAGATCAACTCGTCTAGTCACTCGCTCCTTATATATAGTCGTAAAAGGACTGGCCTGGAAGGTTCTGGATTGAGCTTGATAAATCTAGTCCCATACAAGTGCTCTGCCGGTTTGTTCTGACAGCTAATTCGTTCCAACAAAAAGTATGGGATTTTAAACCATATATTTTTTTTTTAATTAACGATTTAACATAACACTGCCCCTTCCTTAGACATTCCTCCTGGATGTCTTCTTTTCCATATGGGCCTACTCCCTAGATCGAACGAACGGTCTCTTCCGTAATCCGCTGCTCTCGTCCTCTTTCATTGTGGTTACCCGCATATGGTGCCAAGCGATCATGATGGACGATTATGGGCTTTCCTTTGGGATACTTGAAAGACCTGTATATCACATTGTTGATGTGCTTCTTAATAGCGTAGGGTCCCCGCTTTCCTCGTGAGTTGGACAACTAATTTGTTCTAACAAAAGGTATGGGATTATTTAAACCATGTTTTTATTTTTTAATTAATGATTTAATATTACATTATTTCATTTATTTTACAACTCATATTTAATTTTTTATTTTTAGAGTAGTATGTAACATTTTCCAAGAATGTCCCTTTTACATGATGCATGTGAATTATTTAGGGCTAAAATTCGATTTGACTCAAATCTGAAAAAATGACAAAAACACGGTTTAATTCGTCCCCAACATTTTTAAAATCTTATAACTTAACATTAGAAATATAACAAACAGAATCATATAAAAGGAAATAGATGATATTTGATCTATGGCGTTGATGACTATTTAATTTTATTTCATTACAACTATAAATCACTATTTCTATTCAAATTAGAGTGGTAAGTAAAAGATGTATATTTGGTGCACTGCATAAGATATTTTTATAATAAGTTTATCCTCTATATCCTAAAGATCTTTAATCAGTGACCAGCTTTAATTAGCTGTAAATCTAACGTTTCCTGTTTTAATAAACAAATCTGCCTGACAATTAACATAAATGAAATTGGAATGATAGGTAAAAAATCTTGGAAATTTTTTTTCAGCAAAATATATTCTATTTTTAAAATGTAAAAAACATGATAACTCTTTTTATAAGTTGTTAAATGCTAATAATCAAAGAGTTTTTGCTTTTTATTCAAATAAAAGTTACTCAACATTGAAATATGTTTTTACCTTATAAAATCTAACTTTATCTACAGAAATCAATTAGATACAATGATGGCACAACCCCAATATAAAATTTTTAAAACAATATTTTAGCTTATTCAATACAGAATTTATTTCATTTTATACTCCAATAAAATATGAGGTTTAAAATAAGTAAAATCACCCTAAAAAATTATACCAATCCAAAAATGGTCGATGTAAAACCATAGTGAATTAAGTAACAACCAATTTAATAAATTTTAAATTTTAAATTTTTTAAATTACATATTGCTATTTGTTTTAATCGTGCTTCTTTATATTTGAATAATACTGAAGACAAAGTGAAATATACTCAACTTAAAAAGCAAAGGAAGTTAACACAAACCAAATTCAGAACATTTAATTTAAATTTCAGTTTTCTCAAAATATTGTGCTAGGTGCTTAGTTCACTTTGGTATTTTACTGACCAAATATCTTATGGATTAGAAAATGTATTTCTTATCAAGAATCAACCAACTTTTATCACCAATCTTCATTAAAATGAACCAGGATGTGATCCCTGTATTCATTCCATACAATAATTATATAATCTGATTTCATTTAATGTTTAATCAATGCTAATGTAAGAACTTATAAATAGCCCGATGAAGCCATGGTACTACCACCTTAAACATAAAATAAAATAATAAAATCAAATCTATAACAGTTAAGCCCACTTGACATGAGCAAAAAAGTATTTGGAACATTGAGATCATTTCCAGATGCACAGGCATGTTGGGAGTATGGAGGTATGTTGGGAGTATGAATGCAATGAACATGGATTGCAGATAGCTTTCTGATACCCTCACCCTAAATCATAAATATCCGATCACTGCTGGTTTCTCCATTACCTTTTTATTTTTATTTCCAGTGTTATTCTATAGTTGGTAAAAGAAAAGTACACACATGTCCCTGTGTCAGTTCTCTCTTCTAGGTAATTCCTAGGAAATTCGTCTGGTATCTAATAACTATGTAATGTATCTATAAGATACAAATGATGTGGCAAATGAGAACTAAATATCCTGAATCTCCAATAATAATCAAAGATATAGGATTGAAAACTATCGCTATCTCAATTAATATGTTACTTATGAGCACTGGGCCTTAAGGCTATTACATAATTGTAGAAAAATACATTCATCTTAACTCAATTATTGCAAGAGCACTGCAAAAAATCTGATCTATGAAAATCAACTGCCCATAGAAATTAATTTTCTCTTCAATATATTTAGTTTAAACCTCATTAATACAGGTAAATATTATTAAAAATTACTGATGTTTTAATAGGGCTTGTATTTCAGCTAAACAAAATACTAATATTCATTTAACAATGTAACAAATAAATCAAAAGAACAGAAAAAAAAGTATTAATAGTACTTGTGTGTGTATAAATTAAGATACGTATTGTGTGTATGTATATATGTATAAACATATATATAATACGTATCTTTATGTATTCTGTTACTGGAATAAATGTTATAATTTCAGATTGTTCACAAAGTTCATTCAAATAAAATTCTTATTAAAAACAGAAAAACAAAACTATGTTAACTGTTATAATTAAATAAAGAATACATTACATATAGAAAATAACATAACTAATGGATGTAGATAGATATACGTGGTGTTATTTTAACATAAGTATATAAAATGTATGTTTTTAAATATACAAAATAAAATAAACATCTAAATTATAATTCTGGATTTAAGATTTCTTTTTGTAATAAAAAAAAAAATCTGGTGCGTGCGCGCAACACACAACTTTCACTTACCAACTTACTTAGATAAGAAATTGACGTGTTTTGTTAAATATCATTTCCCAAAGTCACACATTTTTCTCAAAATCAAAAAAACACGTGAAAATGTTACAAAATTTATTAAGTAAAGTCCCCCCTTCGGTTGATCAATTTTGATGAAATGTTGGCTATCACATATTTGGCATATACATACATCAAATACCCAGTTTGGTCACAATCGTGAAAGCCGTTTTTGAGTAAATAAAAAAAGCACGTAAAAATGATACAAAATTTATTAAGTAAAGTGCCCCCTGCGGTTGATCAATTTTGATGAAATTTTTACAGACATATCTCGGGCATATAAATAGATCAAATACTAAGTTTAATCAAAATCGTTAGAGCCGTTTTTGAGAAAATCGAAAAAAACCTAAAAAGTTATTAAGTAAAGTACCCCCTCCCTTTAAGTAATTTTAATGAAATTTATGCTGTCACATCGCGGGCATATACCTACACTAAATACCCAATTTCAGGATCGCACGGTTTATAGTTTTTGAGCTAGTCTGTTCACATACACACACACACACACACAGACACACACACACACAGACCATTTCGCGGGACTTGGTCATTTCGACTCAGGGGACCCCAAAACGTGTATTTCCGTTGAAAACCGGAAGTCGAATTTTTTCACGATCGCAATACTTCCACTTACTATATATTTCATATATAGGTAAGTGAAAGTAAAAATCTATTTAAGAATATTTAAAAAAGAGTAACTGACACCTCGATGTTATTATTTAGTACAGTCTTTATATTTAGATGATGTGTTGTTAATCATGATTTTAATTATAAACATGATTATCTTTTCTGTTGACTAATTTCACAAACTAATAAACATTTAAATCCCTGAACACATTTAAATAATATAAAAGAGAAAAGTATAATTTTAACTAAAAAGAAATATATTTATATATATGTATATAAAATCAATCATATAATACTAACTTCTAATAACAATTTTATTTTTAAAATCTATTTAGCAAGCCAAAGAATTATTTAAAAATATAACAGCAATCACAGATCAAAATATTTGTAGGCAAAAAATACTATCTAAAAGTAATCCAAAATGAAAAAAAACAGTAGTCTCCATTAAAAAAAAAAAAAAACTTACAATAACAAGACTTTTAATATACTGTCTCAATTTAATGGAATGACTAACTACAAGAAAAAAGAATCAGAAATTCAATGTCACTCTGTTTAACAACAGTAAACTGATATAAATTAAAAATTCAAAGTAATTTGAAAGAATGTTATCAGGGTATAGAGGTCAAACGAAAATTAAAACAAAACTTCAGTATGGTACATTTGAAAACAAGTAGGACACTGATTCACCATTGTGTGTACGGCGTACTGCTTCAGCAAACATCATTGAAACGTCAATACACTAAAAATAAAAATTCTTTAAATTTCAACAAAATATGCTTACATACACCACACATATAAGTTTAATATATTATCTATTATACTAAAATCTATACAAGGAATAATAATGAACGATTGATTTGATCATCTAAAATACTTACTCTAACTTTGTGGGGCCGAGTGGACAAAGGTGGTTGCAATAGGTAATCAAAGTTAGGCAATGTTGAGTATTTGGATGGGTGACCACCCGCCGATGAAAGTCCAAATCCCCCCCCTGCGGGCATGATGAGGCCTGTCAGTCTACTGGAGACGTCTCATTACAGGTCCTCTAAAGTCAAAGGGAGTTGTCAAAGGTTGCAATCACCCAACTATATAAAAATCCACCTATTACAAAACCAAAATCTAGCCTCTGAACTGATAGTCTAAAACTGGTAACGACCCCGACTTTGCATAAAAGACTCTGACTTGCCTCAGGGAATAATCGGAGCTTACCTGGAGCCGCCCAAACATTAGTGGAGCAAGCTAAAAGGTACGCTTCTGACATAATAGTCATATAAGAAATTAGGTGATCCAAAGATGGTGAACTTACTATCGATAGGTACACGATATTCTACAGTGGAAAGAAAATACAAAACTTTACCAGAGGAACTGCTTTGATAGTAAGCCTCAAGTCTCGGAAATCAATCATAAGTTTTGTCCCGAATAGCGATCGGATAAGTATGCTCAGAATCAAAGGAAGATGGTTCAACAACTCCATCCTAAATGTTTACCTACCAACTGATAACACGGAAGATGAAGAAAAGGACAATTTCTACAAGCAACTTGAGCAGGTGTATGACGGAATACAACAGCAAAACTTAAAAGTAGTCATTGGGATTTCAAGACCAAATTCGAAAGGGAGCCTCAATTTCGACCAACAATTGAATCACACAGTTTTCATGAAACAAGCAGCGAAAATGGAGTAAGATGTGTAAGTTTCGCAACTGCTAAAAATCTGGTAGTCAGTAGCACCACGTTCCCGCATAAGGACATTCATAAGTATACATGGACAAGTCCTGGGAACAGGTTGCGGAAGCAGATCGACCCCGTGCTGATTGACAAGCGACACCAAAACTCCATTCAAGATGTGAGGAGCTTTAGGGAAGTAGCATGCGGTTCGGACCATGCCTTGATGGTAGTCAAGTTCAACAAAAACTAAAGGATCCTGAGATCCAATCACTATTCCAAATAGAGCTGTCCAATAAAATCCAATAAAAAGAGAGTCCACCAATTGAAAAAGTCTTGAAGGAGACAGGGAACGAGGTGGTAGGGATTCTGGCAGCAACCTAAGGCGAAGTGCTAGAAAGACTACAGCAGCTGCTGAACAGTGAAAATCCCAAGTAGGATGAGGATACAGACGACGCTGAGGACCATCCCAGTGATGTGGTAGAAGAACCGGATCTACACATGGCAATTGATAAGGTAAAGAGGCGAATAGCACCTGGAATAGATAGCTTACCTGTTCAGCTATTTAAGGAAGGGGGTGAGTAGGTGACAACCCATCTACACCAGCTCATATGGGGATAATACCTGAAAATATGGAGATAGGAAAAGATCCCGGACCTTCGGAACACACGCCCAATTCTGAAAAAGGGATCAAGTCCAAACAGAATCAATCCGTACTATGAAATTTCCCTTGGTGGCTACCAAGCAGAATTCAGAAGAGGATGAAGTATGTCCAATCAGATCTTCCCTCCAAAAACAGATACTCGAGAAATAGCAATCAAAATAAGAGGATGTACATGAAAGTAAGCCAGAACCTAGACGTAATCGACAATATAAGTGAAGGAAGCTATACCTTCTCCAAAGTAGATAACTTCAAATACCTCGGATCTACAGTAACCTCAATAAACGACCAAGAAACAGAGGTCGATCAACGAATAGCCCCTGCCATTCATGTGTTCTTCCCAAGATAAGAGATTATAAGGGAAACCCAACAATCGATAATGGACGGGACATGTGACAAGAAGCAACCCATCAGGCTCCCTCAACATGATGGTGAATGCAGCAGTAGCCGGTAGCCGACCACGAGGGAGACTCAGAACGAGATGGACTGACTTAATCAAGAAGGAAGCCACCGAACATCGAGTGGTGAATGGGAAAGCCATTGCCCAAGATAGACAGAGGTGGAAAAGACTAGTTGAGGCGGCTAAAGATTTCCAAGCTCTGTGAGCCAAGCGAAAAAAATAAATAAAACTTACTCTAACTTTTGGACATTCTTTCATATGTCCATCTTGAGGAATAGTATTAGTGACAACAACAGCTTCAAAGCAAGCATTATTGATTCTAGATATGGCTGGACCAGAAAATATACCATGAGTTAATATCGCATAAACTTTAGTAGCTCCTGCTTCCATCAATCTAAGACAGAAATTAATGGTTCCAATCAATAAACCTTTATAATAAAAATAGTAATACACAAAAACATGGGATTAAATTTTAGGAAGAATATTGCCTTTTAATTGAAAAATACATAAAGTTGGACTTTTTTTCAGCCATTTTAATAAGATACTGTAACACTTACGAGGGTTAAACAATTTTTATTCAAAGAAAATAACCTATGTTCATACTATTCAACCTAATTTATTATAAATTAACTGTTGCAATGATTTTTGGTTAAGGGTCACATGAGATTATAATGAGACGTCATTAATTATTTCAAAATTACCATATTAAAAATAAAAGTATATATTTTGAACAGGAAAATAGAAATAGAAGAAATACAGAAGGAATAAAAATTAAAAAAATCTGGTACGATGCGCCCAACACATGATTTTCGCTTACCATCCAACTTAAAGTAGGAATCGACAAGTTTTACCTAACCTAAGTTTGTTTAATGTGTTAACATCATTTAGCAACTTTAAAATTAAAAGTCTTTTTCTCATATTTACTTATTTTTGCTTTTTAATCTCTATAATTCATAGAGTATTATAACTTGGCAGTCGTCAGGAACCATTCGATTCACTATTATTAATTACTTTCCTTAAGGGGTGCCACAAACAAAATCCTCATTTGATCAATAGGTGTTTCTTTTTTGTAATAATTTTTTTGTTGATGTGTAGTGAACAGGAATCGATAGTAGGGGTATAATGAGTTGAAACCTAATTTTTTCTTTGCCTTTCCAAAAACCGATAACGATTACTGAAATAGTATGGCCACCTAATATTTTTTTAATAAATCTATTATAGAACTAAAGTTTGTAAACTAAAATATAACTATTGAAGACATGGGGGGGGGGGGGGCCTAACAGGAGACCAGCCCTATTTAATATTATCACAATTACTTTTTTTTTCTGGTCCCTCTAAAACAAAAATAGAATGAATTTATAATGGTCATGTAAATAAACAATGGGTTCTGCTAATGTCTAAGACACATTACACTGTCACTATACAACTGAGGTTATGAAATTTTTTCTGTTCATGATGTATCTTTCCTACCTTCAAGGTAGCTTCAACAACTGCTGTCTATATTTGTTAAAAAATAAATTTGATGGAGTTATAAGCAGGGATGTGCTATAAGGGTGATTCTCAAACTATAGGCAACTACTTGTCACTCCATATTCAAAGCTATACCCGGCATTGTGGCCTATTTTTTCAGATGTAACAATTTCCTGTGAGCAGATATCTGACTGATATAATGAAAATTATAACATATTTCTATGTTCTTCTGATCAAATCTGATGATTTTTTATCTTATTCGTCATTGGCGTGGGCTGTCACCAGTGACAATTTTTCTTACATAATATATATTATGGCTTATAGTACTCATTTATTTGACAAAAATGTATTACCCTGATTGTAATATAACGGAAGAAGAATTAAAATAACACGATGTTCAATCATTTGGTGTAAATGATAAACCAATAAAAAATTCTTAAAAATTGTAACTGTGATACGACACCATTAGCGTGGACGGATGAATTATCGAATCATACACCAACCAAAAAGGAATTAAATGACCAAAAAAGAGAATTTCAATACTGCCAAGTATGATTTCACCTCTCTTTATTACCTTCTGCTCTATTTCGGCCCATACCGGGGTGTTCTTTCATCAAAAAGTTTATGTTTATTACCCTCATAGACAAGGCCCAAATTTTTCGCTGTTCGGTCTGGATTTACGGCTTAAAAATATTTTCTTCTTTTTCCACTTAACTTGCTCTAATAAATTATGGCATTCGTTCTTTCGTAAATCATATAGTTTTTAAAAGAAAATTTGTAAATGTCATTTTTTCATTGTCATGGATATTTCCCGCCTCAATGTGGTGGCCAATTATTTGCCCAAGACAATGACTATTGTAAGGCTATATAATGAAAGAAAAGAAACAGCTTTTAAATAATGAATGTTTCTGTATCATAACAGGATTTAAAAAAAAAACTAAATAAAAAAAAAAACTGGCAGGATGAAAAATATTTACAAAAATTTGTCTCTTCGACTAAAACAAACTAAGCTACTCTATTTTTTTCCGATTTGAACCTTTCAATCTGGTTTCAATTAAATCTGGAGATTTAAAAAAGAAGGATACATTTTTGTGTATAAGATACGATCATTTGAATCTGTTAATAAAATAATTAAACTATTTAGATTCATCAAAGAATCGGATTCTAATTTCACTTCCAACGAATTTATGTTGTTTTTCAGTCTTGAACAAGCATAGTTTAATTCATTTAAAGAGGACAAGGCACTTGCAACAAATTAAATAAAAGTGAATTTCGACCAGTTAAAAACAAAATTCTCAATCAGATCATTTTGATTCCTCTAGGCAACTGTTCTGTTTGCATACAGGCGTAGCATATTGTAAGAAAAATGTTTTTTCTATCTCGATAATCTCTGAAATTCTTCTACATGATGCAAGATCTGTTGTGAAACACATTAACATTTTGAAAAACATCCGAGTTGTTTTTTTACCAATTAATTTTAATTAATAAATTCAAATAAAATTCTGCAAATTCAAAAGGGCTTTTGATTACTACATCAAATGTAGTAATGTAATGTTTTACTATATTATTTGAAAGGTGAGTACATTCTAATTTTATCAGTAATATATGATTGTATGAGGATATTTCGAAAGGGATTTCAGCGATATTAATTTATATGCGCAACTTTTAAATTTAATTTTACTGTATTATATTCAAATCAAAATCATGCTTAAATTATTTTTCGATGCCTTTTCTATTTCTGGACAAAATATGAATTAATGTTTAAGAATTTTTTTCCAAATGGCAATTCTTATGGTATTATCCGATTCTGCATTAAATGTGGAATAAACTAAACAATAAATGCAATTAAGACAGTTTTACAATTAGTCATTGACGTACGTTTTTTAATCACACTGAAAAATTTCGAAAATAAAATGTAAAACTTATAGTCCATAGTTTGAGAATCACCCATACTGTAAATATAAATAAAATTATTAATATTCATGGTAAAGAATTCGAAATCAATGCTTGAAATGGTAAAAAATAGTTAAATAATAAAATTGATGAATGTTGAAAAAAATTAAAGAATAAAATGTCCAACTATAGCTGATTAGTCGTTTGAGAAACTCAATAAGACTGAAATAGTCTTGTGTCATTTATATTTATTTTGGGGCTTGAGGAATTTCTTTTAAAATTAATTTTAAAAATAAAGTTTAAGTCTTTATCTCAGAATTTTTATGTGTACTTCCTCGTTGCCTTTTGCCTAAATTGATAACATTTTGAGTTACAAGTATTAGAACAAGGGCGATTTTTATTTTTCTGGGAAAATGATAAAAATTGCTGATATTTGATAACACTGGACTAAAAAAGTTAACTTTTTGTCTGTTAAATGAATTACAATAGTTGTTTCACCTAAACCTTCCTTTATTTATTTTATTATTTTTACCCCGTGCATAAGCGGTGACCCTGACTAAGGACATTGAGTCCCTCACTGTCAAAGACAAAACAACAGAAGTCAGCGCTTGTGGAGTTGGCGTGAACATTCGAATTCTAAGCTTCTGGGAGGCTGATCTGGAACTTTGGTTCTGTCAAGCGGAAGCAGTTTTTGCCTACTCTAAGGTAACCTCCTCAAGAATTAAATTTCAATGAGCTTCTCAAAGAGTTGAAATGAATCAATGGTTCGTCGTTGTCCTCAGACCCCTTGAACACAATCTGGCTGAGGGCATTCCAGACCATACGCAGGCAATGCTAGCAGTCACCAACGAATTATCGGTGGATAAAAATGCAGAAATTGCAGACCAAATTACTGAAATTTATGGGCTTCGCACACAAGCCACACCACCTCCATCCCAACCCTCTCAACTAACTCAGCAAGAAGATAAGATCCAGCAGTTATGCCTGGAAATCAAAGAGCTGAAAGGTGGAAAGGCACGAGGCCCAACCCGGTCAGCAAGCCGCAATCGCAATTGGTGCTATTATTACCAGACCTTCAGTGAAAAAGCCCGGAAGTGCAGACAACCATGCGATGAAATAAAAAAGAGATATTTAGTGGAAACCTGTGCATGTACATCTGTTATCCCTGACAGGTCATGGGATCGGGGGCACCCTACCAATTGGTACCCCCATCAAGACTTACAGTGAAGTCAAGAAGACGTTAAATGAAGGACTCGGACAGCCACTTTCATGGACTTTTGTCTTGGAGAACATCAGCAGTCCCGTCATTGGCACAGACTTTCTTTTCCACCATCACATTGTTGTTCACTTAAGAGGTTGTCAGCTCCTCAATGCAAAGACCAAGGGCACCCTCACTAATTCCAAAATTTCCAGCATCGCATGGACATTATTTTGGTACTCCCTAACGTTTTTGCCTACTTGATGATATTCTGGTTGCATCCGCTTCAGAAAACGAGCATGGTCTGTCACTCAACCTCGCAAATCAGAATTCTTTAAGTCAGAAATCAAAGTTTTAGGATTCCTCGTGAATTCGGAAGGGATCAAGCCTCTTTACAAGAAGGTTAACCAAGTTGCAGATTTCCCCCACCCAGCAGAAAGGGAAAGTTTCGTCGCTTCTTGGGTATGCTCAACTTACATTGAAGTTTCATGCCTAATGCTGCAGACCACCAATGTCCTCTTCATACACTTGTCGGCAACAGCAAGAAAAATGACTCGACCCTGCTCGAATGGACTGCAGAAGCTGATACAGCATTTCGTCAGTGTTAACACATCGACATCAAGCAGGCCCTTATCTTGTCCCACCAGTCTGATAACGCTGAACTCAAATTGGTCTGTGACACATTGAATAGTGATTGGAGCAGTCCTTCACGTATAGTGTAGATTCAGTATGGAAACCTTTCATATTCTTCTCCAAGGTCCCAACTAGTAAGGGCTTGTAGCCTTGTAGGCTATATTATTAACACAGGGCTACAAGGCCCCAGCTCAGATACTCTACCTATGAACGAGAACTAATAGCCATTCAGCAAGCAATCAGGCACTTCCGACCCCTCATTGAAGGATATAGCTTCATCATCCTCACTGACCACGAGCCGCTGGTTCACATGTTCCGACAGTGTCCAGAAACCGCTACACCCATGCAAATTAGGCTTGTTAATTTTATTAGCCAATTCACAACGGACATCCTACAAGTGGCAGGGAGTGATAACTTAGTGGCAGACATACTCTCAAGGATGGATGAGACATTATTTTGTATTTGGACAGCCTTTTCGTTTGCCGGGCGAGTTCTTTGCAACAAACCAACAGCCCAAAGATGCAGAAGAGTTCCTGCGGAGTTGAGGGAAAACTTGAAAAAAATATGACCACAAAGAAATGGTAGCTTCTGGAAGGCTGATCTGGAACTTTTGGTTTCGTTTTAGAGAGCAAGCCCGTGTGGAAAAGAAGACATACAGGGGGAATGTCTCTAAGGAGGGGACAGTGTAACATTAAACAAAAACAAAAGACAAAACAAATGGGTTTGGAATGGTTTTATACTTATTATTGGAATTAACTAACAGTTGGAACAAACTGTCATAGCACGTGATTGTGACTACAATGTTGGCGTACCATCTACACCATTCCATGAGGTTCTAAAGTTATCTCCTTAGGACTATATGGAGCGATGGACTTGACAGTTAGTCTTGTTCTAAAGTACAAGTCATATGATTATCTCTGTTTTACGAAGTGATAATTTTTGTAACCTTCTTAATTGTTAGTTTTCTTTGAATAAAAATTGTTTAACTCACATAAGTGTTACAATATTATAAATTAGGAGGCTAAATTGTTTACAAGTTTTACATAAACATACATCCAAATATAATTTTCCTGATTTTAGATTTTTGGTATTAAATGATTTGGTTAAATTAACCATTCTATTTCTTAAATCTAAAGTACGAAAAAATCTTTTGTCTCAGCTTTCCTATAACTTGAATGTGACAAAAGGACAAGTCACATGTAATGAAAAAATAATGAAGATAGATAATGGTAATATTTTATTATAATAATATAAAATAGTAAAAAAAATTCAACCTTATCTTAAGGGGTGAGCAGAAATTCACTTAATAATTATTTTCATAAATAAAATTACAGTAACAGGAGATTGAAAAAAAACCAACATGATATACTACTTACTTTTCTGCAGCATGACAAATAGTGCCACATGTGTCAGCCATATCATCTACTAATATTGCAACCCTATCTTTCACATCTCCAACCAAAACCATTGAAGCAACTTCATTGGCTTTCTTTCTTTCCTTGTGAATCAAAGCAAACTCCACATTCAGCCTATCTGCTATTGATGTAACCCTGGAATATTTAATATCTAGTAACGAGAAATTTTGATTAGATAAAAAATTAATTAAATTCTAAATGGGAAAAATCATTCACATGTAGCTCGGAACTATAGGCTTTATTGAGTTACATACCTCTTTGCACCTCCAGCATCTGGTGATACAATAATGCTGTTTCTCCATTCAGGAATGTTCTCTTTTATCCATTTCAGAACAGCAGGTTCAGCATATAAGTTGTCAACAGGTATATCAAAGAATCCTTGAATCTGTGAGGCATGTAAATCCATGGTAATAATATGGTCTGCACCAGCTACTGATAACATATTGGCCACCAGTTTTGCAGATATAGGAGCTCGACTCTAAAAATCAGATCAAAAGTAATAATAAAATTTCGGACTGGTATAAAAGTATAATCAAGCTTATTATTATTGCTTCTTTATTTTAAATAAAATGTCAGCCATAATGCATTTGCAACAGCAGTTATCAGTTTCAAAATCACAAAACACAACCAAGTTGTCACTGAGAACACTGGCAAGACGCATTTAAAAATATAATTTAAAAAAAAAAAAAAAAAAAAAAAGCATCATTGCTTGGCAAGTATACATAAAAATGGATACCAATTCAAAGTATTTAGGAACCAAAAAAAAAAAATGATAAAAACATGCATGCTTAAATAAAACATGATCACACGGCAAGATTTTTCAATGAAAATCGAGCAAATATCTAAAATAATGAAATTTAGTTTTGTTTTGAATCTCAAAAACATCAAATATAACAATTATGTTGCAAATGCACTATGTTAGTGACTTCATTTTGTAAAAATAACATTAAATATAGGGAATATTATAGATATCAGAATAAATTCTTAGCGATAAAAAGAAAAGTTAGTTGAAAAACAAAAAATATCACAAATATAATGCTAAAGCCAAACAAACACTTATTTTTTAAAACCATACCAACATAAGACAATGTGCAAACTGTTATTCAATTCTAAAGTTAATTAAGTTGTACCATTCCACCTGATGCCCATAAGTTGTTTACAAATAAACAATGAATCCTTACACATATCAATTAAATAAGGCATGAGGTAAAATAAACAGAAAGAAATGTTAGTTTTCACAATGAAAAATGCATTATTCTTGATAATAAATCAAATAATAATTTAAGTGAATGCAATTCTTTTGTTATATCTTAAAACATGCATCAATTCCAATTACATTTTAAAAAAGTTAACAGAAAAAATAATTTAAATTGGTATATATGTATGTATAAATTCATTAATTTTAAATGAAAAAAAAAACTACTAGTGGTCCATAAGTTTCAAATAATTTTTGATAGTGCCCTGAGAAAAGAACCTCCTTATTCAGATCAGGTAAATTACCATCCCACTAGAAGGTAATCCAATCGTATAAATAAAAAAACATGAGAACAGAAATAAATATCTTAGGTTTAAGATTAAAAGTTGTAAAAGTAAAAAGATAAACCCGAATACAAGTTTGAAATATTATTTTTCTACATTAAACTAAATTTAAGAAATTTTAATTCTAGTAGAGAAATATTATTTGGTAAATTAAGGATATCAGTATTGTAACACTTATTCAGGTTTGAGCAATTTTTATTTATGTCAAAAAATTATTATTATAGCAGGCTTATAAGAACGCAAAAAGATTCCAAAGTGACATAACAGTTAAATGGTAACTAGAAAGTAACTGTATTACTTCGCCGGTCGAGGTTAGTCATGTTCACAAGTCGACTCATTCCTCATACTTGTTCTGAAATCGTTCAAACATTCTTTAACCTTTGAGAACGTCTATAGCATGTGACAAGTGGTAAATATTCTAACCATTCCTGACGGTAGTTTCAGAAATATCATCAGTTTTGGTTTCTTCCATTACAATATCCATTTAATTAATTAATTAATATGAAAGTTCATTATTTGATGTATAACAGTTTGCAATATGTATATATATATATATATATATATATATATATATATATTTTTTTTTTTTTTTTTTTTTTTTATTGTTTTCCCTTTATGGTAACCCAATAAAGAGACCATTTATTGTTATATACATGTCCCATGCCTTTAGAGGCATACTACATATATTACAAAGTTTCTTGTTTTTGACTATCAATTAAATACAAAACTTTAAGAAATTATAAATTCAACACAAAAAACAAAAATATGAAACACAAAATTATAAAAAAACAAACAAAAAAATAAAAATTATAAACTAAATAAAATAAAACAAAAACTAAAAATCTCCTACAAGCACAACAAGATTGCCCTATATATTGCCTTTTGCATATCAGGTTGCCCTTCTATTGTCTGTAAGTCGGTCAAAGTCAATTTGTTTTATGAATTTCATTAAGTCTTTCTTAAATTTAGTAAATAGTACATGTTCAATTTCTGGCCAGTTACCGCATTTCAGTATTATGTTTCGTATCAGTTCAAATCTTTGTCTGTCATATAGTTTACAATCGTAAAGTATGTGTCTGAAGTTGTGAAATTGTCCGTCTTCGTTACAGGTGTCTGTATCTATTATATTAAAACGTTTTAGATAGTGTTTTGTGTTTCCGTGTTCTGTGAGAAATTGTGTCAATGTGTATTCTGTACTGTGTAGTTGTTTAAAGTTAGTAAGTGTAATTTGTGGGATGTATTTATGTAAACTGGGTGATTTGGGAGATGTTCTCCACATATCGTTCCACTTAATAACCGATTCCCTAATAATCAGTTTTTTTATGTGCGATATGGGTGCTTTGGTATAAGTGGGCAACAACTCATAGCTGTTAGCCGCCTCTTTCGCTAAATGGTCAGCTCTTTCGTTTCCCTCTATACCTGAATGCCCCTTTACCCATTTTACTGTGGCTGATTTTTGGTAGGTCAGTAGCTGAATTATGTGATGTCTGATAGTTTCTGTCAGTGGATCGTGAATGTTTGTGTTAGTAAGTGAGTGTAGGACGTTCATGTTGTCAGTATGCAGGATTATTTGTGAGTTGAAGTCAGATGGGTTCGCAAGGATGTGTTCCAGGGCCTTCAAAACAGCCAATTTTTCTCCTTGGTTGTTTGAGCACCAGGGCGCAAGTTTGTATTGGTACTCCAATACATTTCCGAGCCTGTCCTTTCCTACCCAGGAGCAACCAACCTTTTCATCATCCTTGCTACCGTCTGTGTATATGTCTGTTCTGTCAGTGTCTTGTGATGACAAGTCATAGTTCACTTGTGATTGTACCTGTGCGTATGATGTAGGGTGTATCCAGTTGTTCGTTGAAAGCGGTAGTTCTATGTCGTCGTGCAATATATGTTTGTAGTTCGAATGTAACTTCTTAATTCTGTATTCTCGTCAATAATTAAATTTATCGGTAGCAACCCAGCAAGAAGAATAGAGGCCTCAAAAGAGAGAGTACTGAAACCTTTGCATATTTTAATTGCAATAAGTCGCTGTAACCTTTTCAACTTATCTAAATTTATCTTCCGACTTACTGCAGATTGCCAAACATGACTACCATAGATAATTTTTGGTAATAGAGGGGCTTCATAAATGACTTTCAGCATCTCAGATCTGAGGCCCCACCTTGCTCTTGCTGCAATTGCGAGTCTGTTGATTGTCTGTAATCCCTGATTGTACACGTTGTCAGTATGTCTGTTCCAGTTCAGTTTTCTGTCAAATAGTATGCCGAGATATCGAATCACGTCAGTTTTTATTAGTCCAACAGAATTTAATTTAATGTCAAGTACAAGTATCGTCCTTTTCCGAGAAAAAATTATGTATTTCGTCTTGTTAGCATTAAATCGAAGTTTGTTAGTCTTAGCCCATCGTACTAGTCTAATAAGTATTGTATTCGTAACGGCTTCTAGTTCACTGAAGTTTTTTTGTTTGACTAAGACTAAAATATCGTCAGCGTATGCTAATATTTTCGTGTCGTGAGGTAAGTCAGTTTCGAATATCGTGTTCACTAATACATTCCATAAAAGTGGTGATAGGCATGATCCTTGTGGAGTACCTATAGTTAGTTTTTTGTTGATAGAGTAAGAGTTCGTCTGTATTGTCAAGGATCTGTTGTCTAAATAATTTTTAATCAGTAAGTATAAATTTTGTGGACAGTTGTATTTCTTCAGGTTAGTCAGTATAGCCGGCCACCATGCGCTGTCAAAAGCACCTTTTATGTCAAGGCTAACAACCAGTAAATTGCTTTTTTTATCCATTGTTGTTGTAATGTGTTGGGTCAGTTCGTGCAAAGCATCGTCAGTACCAGTTTGAGGAAGAAAAGCGAACTGTCGTTTGTTAAGGATGTTATTAGTCAATAGACAAAATATGAGTCTATTTTTAATAACTTTTTCGAATATTTTTCCTAGAACTGGAAGGATGCTAATTGGTCTTAGCGATATACCGTCACTTTTAGGAATTAGCGTTAACCTACCTTCCTTCCAGTTGGCTGGAAACTGTTTTCTATTGAAGAAGAGTTTATAAATTTCAATTAGTAGTTTAGGAAAAATTTCATAAATTTTTGAAACTATTGTAGGACTAATTTTGTCAATGCCTGTGGATTTTTTCAAATTCAAATTTTTAATTACACCCGTGACTTCTTCGTCCTCAAGAGGTAAGTCGTCGGTAGATGTAGGAGGAATATTAATACTATGACGCATAATTTGGTGTTCGTGGCAGTCAGTATCAGACCTGTCGTTTTGTATCATGCCACTTATGAATTTCCCCAAAACTGCCAGGTTATTTTCGGTGTTTCGCCGTTTTGACCAGGAAGAAGCAAAACCTATACCGTAAACGAGCCCCGGGGGTAATTTGAGCCCAAAAACTGAAAAATATTTGGTTTTCTGGGTATTTTCGACATAAGTTTAATGACATATTTCAATACCATGCTGGTAGGCAGAAGCACTAGCTAGACTATAGTGCGAGTTTAGGAGGTTTGAGATGTCACCAATAGGAACAGAACTAGTTTTGCGAACTACGCACCTGTTGTTCGTTTATTTCACTCCGCAAACTTTAGTCTGTATAGACATCAGGAATAGCCTAAAACTGAAGCTAAGCTCATACATTTCGTCCTAAATTTATTGTGGAAGCAAATTGAGGCCTTTTTTAAGTCCTGAATACCTCATATATGGAACAGTATGTTATTAAGTAAAGCTGGGACACATTATCTAAAAATATATAAAATAAATTTATTATCTAAAATTTTCACTGGTCTAATATTAAACAGACTATCGGCTTGGGTTGAAAATAGGGGCTTATTGAAAGAATTTCAAGCCGGTTTTCGAAGAGGCTACTCAACTACATATAGGCAACCTATTTATTTTGATGAGCATCATCCATTCTAAATTAAGAAATAGGGGGCAGAAGGTGTATGCATTTTTTGTTACCTTGCATGCACCTTGCATGTGTATGCATTGCACCTTTCAGCTGCATTTGACAGTGTAGATCGCTATGCCTTATAATATAAATTAACTGAGATGGGGGTCTCTACTAAGGTAACCCAGATTACTCGTGTTTTGCATGAAAATACATTTGATAATTTATTTTTTGAAGAGAAAAGATTTGGCTCCGCCGGGAGTCGAACCCGGGTCTCCTGCGTTACATGCGAGGATGCTAACCGCTACACCACAGAGCTCGGCTCAAGGCAGAGCAAATCCTTCCTCTTCACTGATACCTACTCCCCCTATCTCACAAGTTTTGTGAGTAGTAGCGGGAGGTGGACAAATTTTGTCCAATTTATGATATTTATTGACATAAGTCAAATTTTTAAATTATTTTAATTAATCTAATCTTAGATCGTGGCGGACCACCATTTTAAATTATTATTAAATAATTTATTTTTTGAAGAGAAAAGAATCCTTCCTCTTCACTGATACCTACTCCCCCTATCTCACAAGTTTTGCATCATAGGATTTGCTCTGCCTTGAGCCGAGCTCTGTGGTGTAGCGGTTAGCATCCTCGCATTTAACGCAGGAGACCTGGGTTCGACTCCCGGCGGAGCCAAATCTTTTCTCTTCAAAAAATAAATTATTTAATAATAATTTAAAATGGTGGTCCGCCACGATCTGAGATTAGATTAATGAAAATACATTTGGTTTTGTATGGGGAAAAGGGGGTCTCTCTGAAGGATTGGAAATGAATATGGGTTTGAAACAGAGCAGATTGTTATCACCATTACTTTTTTCCCTCTTTTTGAACGATATAGACGAATATTTAGACGGAGGCATACTAATCAACACCACGAGGTTAAAGCTCTTTGCTTACACGGATGATTTAGTGCTCCTTTCCTCAGAGCCTTTGACCCTTCAGATGATGATTAACCAAATCGAGATGTATTTTTCAAAATGGAACTTAAAAATAAATCTATCAAAATCACAGATAATGGTATTTAGAAAAAGCGCTAAACTGTCAAAATTAGAAAAATGGAAATTTGGTGGTGATGATGTTGAGGTTGTAAATAGGTATAAGTACTTGGGTATCACCCTAACGTCTGGCTTGTCTTTGAAATCTCATTTCAAACAAAAATTATATGCAGCTAAGACAGGAATAAATGTAACCTGGAGAAGCATCTTACATAATAACTGTATTACATTTAGTAACAAGATGCGTGTCTTTAATACAGTATCACGTAATATACTATGCTATGGGGCGCAGGTATGGGGTGGTCAGATGTTCTATACTGTAGAAAAATTACTGGCATACTTTATTAAGAAAATATTCAGGCTACCTGTAAACTCACCCAATTATTTATTATATTTGGAAACTGGCTTTAAACCTCTATATATCCACACTCTAAAATCTCATCTTAAATACATTTTAAAGGTTGTAAATTCGGAGAATAGGTTCACATCTTTGTTGGCTAAAGAGTCAATTTCAAAAAATGTATTCTGGTACCATAATATAAATTTACTACTAGTTAAATATCAGAAACAACCTTTGCTAACTCCACACAATGTACATAACCTGAAAGAAATATTTCAAAACCTACTTATAAACGTGGAAACACAGTTTTTTCTAGACAATACAGCACGTTGTGAATCCTCCTTAAAAACTGGTCTTTATAAAGAAATAAATAAACAATTATGTCCATTATATATTAATGCAAATCTCAGCAATACTGATATTAGCTAGATTTTTAAAATAAGAGGGGAGCTGTTATACCTAAATTACAACAGGTTTAATGAACTAGCCAGTGGACTCTGTACACTCTGTAATTTTAAAGAAAGGGGAGATATAATGCACTTTTTGGCTATCTGTCCAGTATTGAGAGAGTTCAGAGTGAGGTGGTTTCAAAAACATATCCTAAGCAGAACAGAGGTTATAGAATATTAAAACGGGAAAAACTGGACTGCTCTGGTGAAACAATCGTGGTATTATAGATATAGCTTGACTAAGGAATATAATAGATGAAAAGAAAAGAAGTGGGTTTAATTGGGAATTAATTATTAATTGTTATTATTATTATTAATATTAATATTATATTATTGTTTTATTATTATTATGTTATTATTATTATTATTGATTATTGTTGATTGTTATTTCTCTATATATCATATGTTGTTTATTTGTTTGTATCTCTTATTATATTTTTGATATTTACATATTAATTTTTAAAAAAAGAGAAATATTTATGTGTAGGAGTGTGTTTAGAGAAGGAAAGAGAGTGTGAAGGGATTTATATTCGAATTATTGTGGGTTTTTTTTGGTTGGATGATTATTGTCTATATTTACTATTTGCCTTTTGCTATTTATATTGTTAAGTTAAATATTTGTTATTGTCAGTTCATATAGTATAAGTACTAATATGTATATTTGTACCAAAATAATGTTAATTATGTGTTATTATATAAAAAAAAAAAATTGCTGTAGATGAAATAATGCTGTTGGGCTCACTCTGATGGTCTTTGACCAAGAGTGTAAATGCATATCACATTACATAATATGTTGATTATATTTAATAAATGCATTTCTTATTAAAAATATTATAGGTTACTTGAGCCCAAGGGTTGAAGTGATCGTGACCACATTTAAAATTTTTAAATCCTAATTTTATGTTGGCCGGTACCTGTAAGCCGGACATATGCTGACGTTACTGCCAAAAAATTGGAAAAAATGCCTGGAAGCTGTAAGGAGTAAGAGGATGACGCAGTGAATGGTGGGATTCAATAAAATTAGTGAAGCCACTTTCAGAAGGAATGGCATGCTTAAATATAGCGGAATTAGTGCCTTTAGATTAAAATCAGATTTTAAGCCGTTTGCTAAATCAAAACAAAGATGTCCTAGAAATAGGCAACTTCGTTCTGGTAAAACGGAAGAAGACGGAGTATCCAGGCCTTGCTATAAGAAGTCCCTCAAAACTAATAAAATTACAATTACCCCAAATAATAAAATAGGTTTGTTTTATTTGACAAGACTCAATAAGCTCAACTAATGATGTATGGACAATATCTCTAAAGTGTTGCTCAAAATAAGGTTTAAATTATATTTTTCAAAACTAGCATTATTAAAATTATGTTTTAAAATAATATTTGTCTTTAAAATGAACGTTTTGATGTTTACTGGATGTTCATAAATTATTTTTTTTAATAACCACCCTCTTACTTGGAACCAAACTGCCTTCAAATAACATTTTCAATGAGAATTAAGTCTGGGGTCAAGTAACCCGACCTTAAGGTTAACTTGAGCCCAAATTAAAAAAAAATATTTACTATGACACAAACACTGCGTATTATGCGTTAAAGTATTCATAATAAACTGTAGTTTAATAATATAAGGTGAGTATGTCAATGAAAACAATATGTAGTGCCTATTTTCAAGAATAATGTTAAAAGTTTCAAAATCTGGGATCAAGTAACCCGCGTTTACGGTGCTCTATATTTTTAAGCTATGTTGGATTACCTAAAATATGAGCCCAATATAGCAGAGTAAACTAAATAGTTCCTGACATACAGATTTTCAAAATTGGGCTAATTTTCGAAACTTGTAGTATTTATGCTTATTTTCATGTTTTATGATATGTAATTGTCTTTTTATCTTCAAAACCTGTCTTATATGAGCCAGTGAAGTAAAAATTTATTTAATTTAACATTTTGGGGAGGATTGGTGATTAGGGGGGACGGTTTGGTGAAGGGAGGTCACTATACACAACCAGTTGAATGCCTAGAGGCATAAAATCCACCAATTTTTTTATTTTTGTTTGTTTCTCGTAAACTAGGGATGGACTACACTGTTTTCTTTGGATTTGTAATTGACGTAAATGTTTGTTAATTAAATAATTTTTGTATTTCAATTTTAGTCGTCTGGTTGTGAAAGATGACCTCCCCCCTACCAATTTTTATATCCTCCCCTGTAATCAATTTTTTCTAGCTCCTAGCTCCTAAGATAAGTATTTTTATATAATTTGATATCATATCATCTTATAATTCACAAAAAGAATTCATATTAGCAAGTTTGCGCAACGGATATTTAACGTTTTAATTAGTTTCTCTACTCAGGAGGAAGCTAAAATTAAACTTATAATCTCATTTTACGCTGAATTTGTTTGTTTTTACAATTTTTGTATGGATCATTTTTCATCTGGCATATCCATTTTTGAGTTGCAGGCGTTGGAACATGAACCAAATTAATTTTTCTCATAAAAGGTATAAAATTGCCGAATTTCAGAATAGGGTTTCGGCGAAACGACTTTACCGATTTTTATTTAAAGTAACTCAGGTGTATAATAATTGAATAATAAAGGTGTATTATATTGAAAGCAATAAAATTTTCTTCGTGGTGAATTGTTTTCGAGTTATATGCAAAAAAATGAAAAATGATCTAAGAAATACCGCAAAAATAACCATTCTTTGATGTTCGATTTTGGCTAAACCACTCAACCTATTTTGATTTCAAATATATCATTTTATTTTTAATAGTATCCTTTTTTATGGTAAGTAAAATACAATAAAGTTTGATGCATAGTTTGCGAGAACCAGAAACATTCCAAAAATATCACGAATTTCATATCACAATGCCTAACAAATACTTTCACATTTTAATTAGTATTTCTTCGCAGAAGTAAGCTACTTTAAAGTTATGGGTTCTTTTTAAACTTAACTTAAAAACCTAAAAATGGGGGAAAAAAATTTGTGAAATAAAGTACCCCCTCCGTTTGACCAATTTTGATGACATTTTTGCTGTCGCATCCCAGGCATATAGATACATCAAATACCCAATTTCAGGTTGATAGTTTTTGAGCTAGTCCATTTAGGCCCACAGACCATTTCGCGGAACTAGGTTATGTGGACACGGGATACCCCAAAACTTGTGAAAAACTTTGATTTCTGTTGAAAACCAGAAGAAAAGAAATTTTTCACGATCGCAATACTTTCCCTTACTATATATTTCATATAGGTACATTATACATAGGTAAGTGAAAGTAAAATGATTAGTTGGACATGACCCTATAAATGTTTGGTTTAATAAAGTTAAAATTTTTTACTATATTATTAAAGGTGCTAAAGATAATCATAATTTTAATGAAGGCTTCATTGCTAGATATGACTATATCATAAAATAAATTCAAGTCAGATTAAGATTTCAGAATGCATGTTAGGCAAAAATGTTATCCATAGCGAAAAATAATAAAGATAAAGCTGTGTTCAAAGCTATGGTGATCAAATCTCCCCTCCTTATAATGTTTAGTCCCAGGAATTTAAGTCAAAAGAAAGGAATTTATGACTAAAGATAATTGTTTCACCAAGTAATTGTTTCTAGCTTTGGACAATATTGAACAAATATATGAAACAATATTTTTAACAAACTTTCCAATTCCATCTTTCAGCCAAAACAAATGAAGGGTTCGGGGCAAAAGAGTGCCAAGCAACATTTTTAACAAAAATAAAATGTAGCTGCAGTCTGCTGTATATTACGTTGGACTATATGTCTATGTTGGAAATGCCACCTAAATATGACTACAGAGGCTCTATATAGTCATATTTAGGTGGCATTTCCATCATAGACATATAGTTCAATGTAATATATAGCAGACTGCAGCTACATTTTATTTTTGTTAAAAATATTGCTTGGCACTATTTTGCCCCGACCCCTTCAAATGAGATGTTTTTGATATGTAGATATTATAATTATTAGGGCACACATTTCGTTGAAGTGAAACAAAAAACTATATAAATTATATAAAACTATATTAGTTTATTATCCTAGGATAATAATATTATCCTAATATAATCATCATATTAATATAATATCATCATATTAATATTAGAAAAGATAAAAATGAAATAAATACGTTTAAAAGTTGATTTATAGATTTTATAAGAAAAATGGTTTATTATACCAAGACATGATGTTCAGTCATGAAATAAATACCCTTTGTTCCTATTACACAATTTATAATGTTTCTAAGTTATATAATGAGAAGATAAATGAAATAAGATAATAGTTATTAAATATTTTTTTCTTTGGGCTAGGATTTAATTTTTCTTATCAGAACTACCCAGCAATAAACAAATGATAAAATAAAACAGACATGACTGAGTATAATTTAATATCAATAATCATTTCACAATTGTGTCCACCTGTACACCATAAAACAATTTAAGGATCTCAAAGCTGTGAACAGTAAATTAATCCATTAATTGGACTAAATTAAAAATAAAGCAGGAAATAGATTTTAAAATTAGATAAAAATTTGTGTGTTTTGTTTCTTTCATATGCAATTAAAAATATTTTTATATAGTTGAATATATTTAGAAAAAAATAACTGTTTCATTTGGGAGTGGAGTCAAAGGCCTTATAAAAAATACTTTCTACTTTTACAAAAAACATTAATTTATATACATTTCTTGACTATTTTTAATTAACATTATTTCATGTTAATTTCACTTCTTTTGTTTTAATTTATTTATGAAACATTATAAACACAGAAATTTTAAAGATAGTTTTTTAATAACGTTGTATAACTAATAAAATTTTAAATTAAGATAATTAATAAAATAATGTTTTATATTTTCCCCTTTCTATTTTTTTTAACTAGGCTTATAATAAATTAAGTTTTATACTCTTCAAGATATACTCATCCACTAGTCGTTGGCCATGACATCAGGAGGTTGTAAAGACCTTTTTCTTCTTCCGGAATATATTGATGAACTTTCTTTATGTATTCTAATTTTAAATTATTGATTGCATCCATTCCCATAAAAGCTTTTATATAGTTAGAAGAGAAGTTATTAAATTATTACATATTCGAATTACTTAGTGTCACATTAATTTTTCTACTTCTCTGTTAATTTTCTTCAAAAAGTTACATCAAAGGTTAAAAAATATTTATTTAAACTAACGGAGAAATGAGTGACGGTTAATTGAAGTTTTACTTAATTCATTTCACTTCTGTTTTTTGCAACAATAGATAAATCTATAATTTAAAATGGTCCAGCCCTATATGTTTCAATTTTATGTTGTCCATACTTTCATTTTTTATTTAATACACCAATTCATACAGAACCATGAGCCTCTAGTTATTCAAACATACACAATCAGAATCGAAAAAAGCTATTTACAATAGAGAAATCAAGTTGATGTAAACAAACACTTAAAGCTGTTCAGTGCAGAAAGGGTCCAGGTCCCTGGTATGAGCCATTTAAACACTGAACTGCAACTTTGCAATGGAATAGATTGAAGATGTGTCGTTTCTAAAGTAAAAATCTCTACAGCAATGGAACCAGATGGTGTCAAAATCACAATTTCCGAAAAAATGGAAATTTGCCCTTTCAACACTAAATGATTCAAGTAGAAAAATCTTTATTTATAATGGAAACTTTTAAATATGATTAGGAAAAATCCCCTTTTTGTTAGGAAAATTCTAAATTAGACTAGTAAATCCTATTTTTACTATTATAATTCTTCAATAAGACATATTATATTCAAATTAAATTTCCACAATAATATGTATATACGCTATATGAAAATCATTAGAGGGAGAAACTGGTTTAGTATTTGTACTATTTTAGTTAAGGTTATAATCTTCCCTTAACTCCTGAGCAGGTGCATTATTGCAAAGTGAGCTATAATAAAAAATACAGTAAACTTCTTGCTTCCAGCAGGAATAAAATGACCTTATCTCTTTGCGATCTCCCCTAATCTACTTAGTGAGTAACTGTGTAAAAACCTCAAATAGGCAGATGAAATTTTACTTTTGTTTGAGTAACAGCCACTGCTCTTAATACAATGCTATCCACAGATGTATTAATGTTTGTTTTTTCTTTAATTCAAATTTAGGTATTTAACCAAACATTTGCAGGTAAAGAACACCTCAAAATAGAAATCATAGGCAAAACATGGGACATTGATAACCGAAATAGTAATAGTGAATAAAAACTAAAGTATCATTTAGTAAAATCATATTTCTATTAATAAAACTTGTATTTATTTGAAGCTGCCAAAATAGTAATAATAATGATAAATTCTAATAAGTAATAGGTTAACAGAAGTCCAAAAATAATAAAGGTTAAATAAATATTTATCAGTTTATTTACTGACCCTTCTGCTATGCTACTTCTGGGGGTGGCTAATAATGACAGGTTATATGATTGTAATATAAGCGAACTTCCATCGCATCCTTTTCAGTTAAAAAAGGCCTTGGTCAGCTTTTTTAGATCCCAATTTTCCATTCCCTCTCACCCTTAACAGGTCCTATTCAGTTGAGATTGGGGCTAAGTTAAACTGCACCATACAGGACATGCCCAGAACTAACATAGCAGAAGTAATACAGTTTTACTGTTTTAAGTGATTAATAATTTGTGATACAAATCAGTTTGTAAAGGATGGTGGACTCATTTATGGATCATTTTTCTAGAAAGGGCTTAACGCTGTCCCCAATGTATTCTGAAGCCCCTCACCAGTTTGGTACATTAAAAAAAATCCAATTATGATTTTTGATTTGCTCTGTCAACTATGTAGAGTTTTACTCATTTCAATTAAAATTTCAGTAGTGGAAATGTCCTTTCCCTGGCCACAACTCGAATTTCCACACTTCACGCTTGACTACGAACCCACCATTCATGCTGGTTCCAGGTTTCAACGGAAATACACATTTTGGGGTCCCCTTCGTCCAAACAACCAAGTCCCACGAAATGGTCTGTGTATGTGCGTGTGCTTGTGCGTGTGTGCGTAACTCAAAACATATAAACCGTACGAACCTTAAATCGGGTATTAAGTGTTTATATGTACCGGCGATGTGACAGCAAAAATTGTATCAAAATTGGTCAAATGGAGGTGGTACTTTATTTAATAAATTTTCTCTCATTTTTACGTTATTTCTAATTTTTTCAAAAATGGCTGTAACGGTTTTGATCAGATACGTCGCGTTAAATAAGAATCAAGTATTCTTTAATATTAGGTAATTTTTATCATCCTAAAAATGTTAATGAGATGGCTTAAACAGCAAAGGAAACTTTTTTGTGTTCCTATAAAGTAATTGGATTTTGTTAATATGGAGAAATTAACTGTCTCTCATTATGCCTAAAAATAAGAAATGGCAAAATATGAAAAAAATCGAGTGAACATATACAGGAGAAAAAAAGAATTAGATGCATAACTTTATTTAACTAATAATTTTTTTCTCGAAACTTCGGAGAAGAGAGGATCGATGTCCGTGTCTTTTCCAGGTGTTTATTCAACATTATCAACAATTTCAAGAATAGTGAAGTTCAGATTCAACCTTTCTGGGAAAATGGAATCAGGGGTAGCTACTATTGTTAAAATTAGTCCATTTTTAAATTCAAGAATACAGTCGGCTCTTGATAACTCGAAGTTCATGGGACACCACTACTTACTGTGACTTGTTCTACAGGTGTAACCAACCTATACTATCCATGGAGAGATAGTCGAGATATATTCTGCGGGTCTACCACAAAATAGAAGTCCAAACCACCCAGGGCAGATTCAAACCGCCACCATTTGACTCGAGAATGTTGAGGTTGTTCACATTCCAACATGCTCGCCTATCCCAGCCCAGAAGTATGAGGTTTATAAGCGAGTAGCTATATTATGCAATGTAATGTTTAAAAAATGACACACTTTTGTTTAATAAAAACACGTTTTACCAGTGCAATCAAAACTAGCCCAAAAAAATTAGACTAACTAATTTCCAGCTAAAGACATCCATCAGACTTGTTCAAATTTTGAATGTATCTTGATGCAAAAAACAATCCTTATATTCTAAATTCCTTTATTTGAATAAAATTATAATGAATGAAAATATAATGGTATAAAAATGCAGTATATCATTTCAATCATGTTAAATGGGCAACAGAAAACAAAAATCTATAGTAAGATATCATACTCCTCCACATCTAAAGAAAAAGCCATGAGTGAAAGTTCCATCTATGGATTCAAGTAATATAAACAGAACAATTACCCTTTGTAGCCATAATCATAACAAGCATAGCAACTATAATAGAAAAAAAAACCTCGCCTTCTTGATAAGAAAATTATAATTCATATTAAGTCGCCTAAACATATAGGACTTTAGAGAAACTGAATGGATATGAATATAATAAATTATTTTTAAAAAAAGGTTAGTAGAAACTGAACATTCATATTCTTATGATTTCTATACTTTTATTTTTAAAAACATGTAAAATGACAAATAAGACCACAACAAACGATATGACTAGAGAGATTGCAAACACTTTCAATAAAAGAAACGAATGAACCTTTATTACTGTATTTAAGTGACTAAACAGTATTGAATAAACTTTTTTTTTAAAACTGAGTCAATCTGTAAAAAACTTGTTGGACAAGTTATTAATAAAGATAATTCATTTAGTTTACATTCCAAAAGTTTTAATAATTATGATTAAGCAGACTTAATGATCAATTCTCCACAAAATTTCACACAATTCTAGTGTGCAAACGCAAATGGCTGACTTTACTTACGGTGCTTGGAAGAGGAGCAAAATCCTGTAAAAATTTAAATAACTTTTTTTGAAATGATCAGTTTGAAACAATAAAATAGTTCTATAATAATTCTTACAAAATTTAGTAAAAAGATAATAAGGCTCCAAGGCAAAAGTAATAATAAGAATTATTATAAAACAGCAGGGTTAAACTTGAAAATGTGTAGTTAAAATGATATATTTACGACCTTTAGAAAATAATACCTATTTTATTTCATAAGTAACAATTTTAATAAGACAGTGAATTTTAATATGAACCTCTGTTTATCTTACATTAATGCATTATAGTTAAATGACATTTACAAGACATATGAATCGCCTGTGCAATGTATACCCAATATAAAAAAAAATTTAAAGCATTAACCCTAAGCCCAAAAACTAATAATATTCAATACCCTGAATTTCCACTCGTAGTTTTTATATGTTGTAGTGGGAGCAGATCCTGGAGTTGTTTCACCTCCTGCCTGTCATTAAAATAAGTTTTACTCATAACGCTCAGAGGTTTGCTGAACGTTTATATTTTAAAACATTAATAGGCAATATGAATCAAATTCTACAATTTCAGTTTAATTGACAGTAATAAAGAAAACACTCATCTACCTTGTCCTTCTTATCCTGTCTTGCATACGGAAAACATGGTATAACTGCTGTTACACGAGATGCAGAAGCAATTTTACAAGCATTTATCATGATTAACAATTCCATGAGATTATCATTAACTTCTCCACTACCACTCTGAACAATATAAACATCTTCTCCTCGCACAGATTCACCGATTTCTACACTGAAATTTATAATAAATCGTAAGGTTATCAGTTATTACAATAAAAGATGTAACAACCATTCCCTTAATGAAATTGGCTGGTTTTAACTTCAATGTTATGTTAATTATTAAAAAAGTAGATGGAATTATTTAGGTTACAAATTTTGAAATTGAGAAATTTGAAAAGAAGCATCAACTAAAAACACATTTTCTTACATCAAATTCGTTAATATTTATAATAAGGCAAAATTTAAGGCTATTTAGTTGTTAAATTCATTTATCATTCAAATCTGTAAAAAAATTTACTTACCATGTTTCTAAATTACTAAATTTTTTAGTAACAACTTTCCCAAGATCAATTCCAAGACGATCAACTATTCTTTGAGCGAGATCGGGATGCGAAGTGCCGCTGAACACCTTAATGTTGGGCATTCTGCTTTTAATGTAAGTGTTGGGCCTCTCTAATTTTGATCTTAACAAACTCTTCGCACGCACTGACTCTGATAAGACAGGCATCACTGAAAGAATTAGAAACAAGCTCAGACTTCCGGCCAATCACGAGGCTTTGCAATCAGCTGTGCATTGTGGCATTGGCCAACAGCTCATATTTTCGAAAACCTGTTCCCTGTTAGATGCTCTAAATTTTGATAAATAGGATTTATTTTAGCCGCAATTGTCCAAAACTTTTGTATCTCATATTTTCAGATTTACATAAGCTTAAATTATGAAGCCATAAATTAAAATTACACAGAAATCTAATCTTGAAAATACCATGGCAAACATTGCAGCCCAGAGAATAAAAAGAGAATTCAAAGAAGTCATCAAAAGTGAAGAAGTAAGTACATTAATAAGTTAGTTCATAAACCTGTTTTTAAAATATTGAAAATATTTATCTTAACTGTAGCTCTAGAAAGTCAACTTACCCTATAGGCATGCCAATATATTCTGATTATTAATCAGAATTTTAGAGTTATATCACTTATTTTTCAGTGTGTATATATATATATTTTTTTTTTGAGTGATGTAAGAAATGTTATTTACGTAAAGTCATATCTAAGATGATGACCTTTATTTAACCTTTATGTCATAACTAACCCCTGTTTTTGTTAATTCAGTGATTTTTTTTTCTATTTCATTTCATGAATTCAACTTTGAATAAGATTATTATTTTATTTTAGGTGGCAAAGTGTGCTATAAGGCTAGAACTAATTGGAGATTCCTTTACTGAATTGCGTGGTGAAATAGGAGGTCCACCAGACACTCCATATGAAGGTGGTTTATTTGTTTTAGAGATTAAAATACCTGAAACGTATCCCTTCAATCCTCCAAAAGTGAGCAGTGATTTGATATTGTTTAAACCAAGGACTTTCCGGAATATTGTCATTTATAACTAATAATACATGGTATATTTAAGGTCCGGTTTGTAACCAAAATATGGCATCCCAACATTTCCTCAGTAACAGGAGCCATATGTTTAGATATCCTAAAAGATCAGTGGTAAGCTATTTTATTTATTTAAATTTTAAATATTTTTCATAAATGTTTATAAAATAATTTATAGGGCAGCAGCGATGACTTTAAGAACAGTCTTACTTTCTTTGCAAGCATTAATGGCTTCACCTGAACCAGATGATCCCCAAGATGCAGTGGTAGCAAAGCAGTTTAAAGAAAATGAAGAAATGTTCAGGTTAACTGCTAGATACTGGACTTCAGAATATGCTGGAGGTATTAAAACATTTTACTGATTGAATCCTTCTTTTACATATAGAATGTAGTTTCTGTAAAGGATTTCAAGAAATTCTATTGCTTTTGTCAGAATATAAATTCCCTGAAGTCGATTCTAGCTATAATCATATAAAATATAAAAATAAAATGTAATATTTACAAAATAAAATAAAGTACATATTAGCATTGTCATAGTTCTTTTTAGATATTTTGTTTGCAATTATTATTGTGCTTCTATTTGTCACAAAATCTGAATAGGAAGCAATTGAAGGGGTCGGGGCAAAATAGTGCCAAGCAACATTTTTAATAAAAATAAACTGTAGCTGCAATCTGCTGTATATTACTTAGGACTAGATGTCTATGATAGAATTGCCACCTAAATATGACTATACAGAGTCTCTATAGTCATATTTAGATGGCATTTCCACCTAGTCCTACAAAATGTATAGGCGGGCGCAAGCGACGGTGCTGCTTCTGCGACGGTGCTACAGGAACTAGAGAAACGGTGATAAATCCGGGCCATTACCTGGGATTCATAGGGTTTTTTGGCGTTTTTAATTTATTTTTCCATAATTAAAACCCGATTGAGCAAAAAATCATTTGAAAAATATCTAATAGGTATTGCTCGGTCCCTCAGTGTTCAATTAGAAAGTCAAAAGACGTGTCATTCCCTTTTATTTCCAAAAAATAAAAAGCTTCTTAAAGAGTGGATTGTAAAATTAAGAATAGATAAGCTTGTTTCGAAACATGTGACGATATGTAGTCTTTATTTTAAAGAGAGAGACTATATTTATCCTAGTAAATATTAGTATTTGACATTTTATTATTCCAAAATGCTAGTTTTATGCAAATAACATTGAGACCATAGTGTCATAGATTTGTTTTTCTTTTTTAATTTTCCCCATTTTTCTATTACATCCGCTGTGCTTAATTGTTCCATGTTTTCAATGCGAAGCCTGAAAGTTTTGACAAATAAATAAATAATATGACAAAGAATCTAAGCTGTCATAACAATGATTGTGTAAATAGGTAATTAATGTTATTACTAACCGAAAAACGTCGAGTAAAGTTACAATGATGTGTTTGCATTTACCAGAACTACCAGCTTTACATGTACAATGACAAGAAAATTGCTTATTATTATTAATAAATTTGATTTCCACTTTTATTTGATGGGGCAGTCCTTTAAGATTGCTAGTTTAAAGGCACGAGGCTTGTAAAATAACTGTTTTTTTATTTTTAGATATTACTCCACATGTAAATATGTGGTTTGCATCAAGAATAGCCTGCCCATCAATTAATGGTCTTTTAAAATTACCAATTATCTCTATCACATCAACTAGGTCTTACACCGTTCTTTCCGACATTTTGCAAAACTACTAGCGCACCCTATATTCGATTGCGCCCGCCTATAGCAGACTGCAGCTATAGTTTACTTTTGTTAAAAATGTTGCTTGGCACTATTTTGCCCCGACCCCTTCAATTGTAATTAGGTAACATTCTATGTTTCTTCCTATATGAAATAATAGACTTGGTCATTTTATTTTCTCTTTTTATTATATACAGATTATCTCACAAAAAATCCAAAGGTAACGTGAGAAGCGTTTTTATTCCTGGATATAAAAATAATTTTCATTTGTGAATCTTTTTTCAAATGTGTTCAAATATTTTCTAAATAATTTTAAACTACTCTTTATAGATGGTAAATGCTGATATTAGTATGGGCTTGCTGGTGATCTCATATAAGTTATTTCAGGAGATATAATTATATTCTTAATAATGGCAGCCTTAGTCTACAACTAAGCATGATCCCTGAACCATCACAATCTTAATTGTTACTTCAGTTTATTGTCTATATCCTATTTTCTTTTAATCTACCCTCCATCACTGATTCATTGGATGTCCCACATTCTCACTTTGATACATCCAGTTTTCTTAAATTTGTTAGAAAGATTTTTATTGCTTCGAATCAAAAAAATAAGATATCTTAGATTTCTTTATCACTAAGGGTCTGAACTTACAGCACTGTGACATAAAAAATCTGACTGACTTGTCATCTGATCATTCCCCCTTCTTGTTGAGGATGAACACAAAGCCTATGAAAGTTCAACGGCCAACTTTAACTAAAGGAAAAACTGATTGGGGTAAGTTCAGGGCCTCAATAGAAAATTGTTTGAACCTCTACACTAACATACGGACACCGGAAGACTTGGATAACGCAGTGCAGCTTCTTACACAGGCCATTCAAAACGCTGCCTGGGGCGCTTCCATTTCTAATGACAGGAGTGAGAATCGTCAATCCAAAGACAACCTCCCACCACATATACGACATCTTATTGAATTGAAACGTAAAGCCCGCAAACTTTGGCAAAGGACATGTTATCCAACGGACAAACAAAAATTTTATAAATTGACAAGGAAATTACATGAAGAAATAAAACGTACAAAGACTGAAAACTTTGATAAATTTCTTGACAGCTTAGCAACTGCTGACAAACCAATTTGGAAGATGACTAAACACATACTAGGACACCATGAAGTCTCGCATCCTGTTTGTCAGCCTGACAGTTCTTGGGCAAAATCTGATAGCCGAAAAGCCGAAATATTTGCTTGCCATTTGGAGGACACGTTTCGGCCACACTCTGATGTAAGCGACCGACTTACAAACGAACTTGTTTTACACCAACTCAGTACCCCCTTACAAATGTCACTACCACCGAATCCTATCCATCCACATGAAGTACACAATTTTATCGAAAATTTGCCAAATTTCAAAGCCCCCGGTTATGACTTAATTTCAAATTTTATCCTGAAAAACTTATCTTGGAAAGCAATCCTTTTCCTCACTAATATCTTCAACTCTATTTTAAAGATAACATACTTCCCTGCTCTTTGGAAATATTCTGAAGTTGTAATGATATTAAAACCTAATAAACCTCCAGATACCCTAAATTCCTATCGTCCTATTAGTCTCCTTCCCTCATGCTCCAAATTATTTGAAAAAATTCTTCTTCTAAATTCCATTGAAATAATTAACGCTATTCCGAATCATCAGTTTGGCTTTAGAAAAAATCATTCCACCATACAGCAATGTCATCGTTTGGTGGACTACATTTCCAACGCGTTAGAATCGAAAAATTATTGTCCAGGTGTTTTTCTAGATGTTAGTCAAGCCTTTGATAAGGTATGGCACGAAGGATTGCTTTCCAAGCTCAAAATTTTGCTCCCTCCTACCTACTACCTAATATTACTTTCTTACCTCACAGACAGACATTTTACTGTAAAAGTACGCGACGAATTATCAAGCATAAAACGTATTAGAGCAGGAGTTCCACAGGGCAGCTTACTTGGTCCCTTCCTTTTCAATGTGTATACTGCAGACTTACCCGAACACGAACACACTTTACTAGCTACATTTGCAGACGACACAGCACTCCTCACATCCCACAAAAACCCATACGATGCGTGTTCGACTCTCCGAAATCATTTAGATGATATTTCTGCATGGGCAAAAAGATGGAGAGTAAAAACGAACGAATTAAAAAGCGTATTTATAGTTTTTACTCTTAATCAGGGGCTGTGTCCACAGGTATATTTCAATGATGTTCCCATTGCTACTTCCCAGGAAGTACGATACTTGGGGCTTCACCTGGACAAAAGACTGACATGGAAAACCCACATCACACTAATCAGAAAGCAACTAAACAAACGATATGGACTATTATCAAGATTACTTGACAGACGCTCTAAATTATCCCTAACCAACAGACTTACAATATACAACATGCTCATTGGACCCATTTGGACATTCGGGATAGAGTTATGGGGCACTGCAAAGCCCTCAAATATCCAAAGGATCCAATCCTTTCAATCGAAAGTGTTAAGGAGGATAGTAGATGCACCATTCTACATGACTAATGACTTAATACACAAGGACCTTAACATCCAAACAGTAATCGATACAGCCACACTATACTACAATAACTTCCATCAAAGACTGACTTTCAACATGAACCCACTAGCAGAAACACTTAAATCCACCACAAATCCACACAATCCACCCCGACGATTGTTGAGGCGATGGCCTAGGGACTTATTGGTATAACCAACGCCAATGTATCTATCACACAAAGGTGTAGATCACAGATTTGCTCATTGCAAAAAAAAAAATTTTTGCAGATAGCAAATTTACAACATGTGACATAAATAAATAAATAAATAAAAATTTAACCGACTTCGAAAACTAGGAAACAGTAAAAATAAATGCACTAAAAAGTATAAAATAATTACCTTCTGATTTGTATGAATACCCGGCAAAATCGAAAATGGTATAAAAAGCGGGAAAATGCAATAAAACGAAAAAAATATTTTGATTTGTACGATTACACACTGACTCTTATTAAAAAGTATTAAGTTGAAATATTAAATACCATGTTTAATACATCACAATCTTTTCAGAGGCGGCGCAAAATAGAAAATCGATAGATTTTTCATATTTAGTGTTAACAATTTTAAATTTTGCGCCGCCTCCGAAAATATTGTGATGTATTAAACATGGTATTTAATATTTCAACTTAATACTTTTTATTAAGAGTTAGTGTGTAATCGTACAAATCAAAATAATTTTTTTCTTTTTATTGCATTTTCCCGCTTTTTATACCATTTTCGATTTTGCCGTGTATTCATAAAAATCAGAAGGTAATTATTTCATACTTTTTAGTGTATTTATTTTTACTGTTTCCTAGTTTTCGAAGTCGGTTAAATATTTTTTTTATAAAATGTTTTTTATTTCATACTTTTTAGGGGCGGGAGATAATTTATAGAAAGCAATAAGTTAATTTCTAAAAAAAATCGAAGTGTTTTTTTTTATACGGATTTTAAGTGCATTTTGTACTGGTTTTCGTAGTCGTTTTCTTTTTTTTTTAATGCGTACCCCTCTTTGGACACTACAGGAGAGTTTGGTTCATTGGTTGGTTGTTCTATCTATTGTGGGAAGGACGAGATTTATTCCGTGGGTCCGTCGCGAAATAAAAGTCAACCCAGGTAGCGCTCTTCCACATTCGTCTATCCCGGGCCTTTATATTATAATTATATTAAGAGTCACCTTTTCAATTTTATGAACATAGCGCAGAAAATCAAGTGCGGGGCGTGCATTACATTCCTTTCAACACCCTGCCTACTTTGATTAGAAATGGACTTTTTTTTAAAAGACCAATGTTTCATAGGGACGACACATAAAACTTTAAACTTTTTTTTCAGAATGACAATAATTTCCTTTGCTGAATTTTTTTGTCAGTATTTGTCATTTACATACATCTGTGTTCCGAGAGGAGGTATCGAGTTTGCTCCGCTGTCACATAACTCCAAGATGATGTAGGTACGTCACTGAACAGTCGAGATTTTGGCCCTATTTCGAATATACATGATGATATAATGAAGATTTTTATATAGCCTATAATAAATTGGACCCTAATTTTTGAATTATGATCGCTTGAGTATTCTTTTGAAAACTAATGCGATGATATATATACTGCTCCGTTAGGGACCTTTTATATTTCTTTATTTAAATTTATCGTTGGAAAATAGTAATTAAACTAAATTGCATTTCCAAAAACAACATCATTGGATAGAAGTACTCACAGCAAATAAGGGGCAGCCATAAAATTGATCGTTATCAAAACGGGGGCAGCCGCTAGGATAGAAGCGACAGCATTTTGGGAGTCATTTCATGGTTAATTTATTATTACGAAGGATATTATTGTTCTTGATATTATACTACTGATTTAATTCAATAATATTTTGGTCGAGTCAATTATGTTCGTCATCCCTTTCGATGAATTGTTGAATAAACATGAGAGCGAAGTGGTACGAATAATATCCTTCTTAATAAACAATTATTCAGAAAATGAGTTTGCAGAAAACACTGCAGCTTCAATTCTAGCGGAGTAGCCTTTTTGACATCAATAATTTTTATGGCTGCTATATTTTTGCTGCGTGGACTTTCATACAATGTGGTTGTTTTCTGAGAGATATCAACTTTAATTTGCCGTTAGTTTTATTGATGGATGAACATCGGCAAACATTGAATTTTTAATTTCTTTTTTGAATGTCTGTAAAGACGATTTAATTATTATTATAGTACTACTGGGAAAATGTTTCCTAGGAAAATTTCCATTTATTGGGGTATATAATACACAACATATACGTTATTTATTGCGGTAGTTGAGTGCATGGCCGCCTCGAATGCGAAAAACCCATAAACACATCCAACCCAGACTGTTTTAAGTCCATTATCATTTCTGTTTCAATAAAATGCATTCCTTCAACATTAGACTTAGGTCCTGAAAAGCGCACTCATGCTTTCGGGAAACGCAAATACTTAATGATGTTTTGACTTTTGAAAATCTTGGCAACCTTCATAGAATATTTAAATTTCTTTCGATTTAATAAAGATCGATCAAGACTTCAAAATTCATAAAAATTGAAAACACTTTAGTAACAATTTAAAGCGCTTTAGTAACGATTTATTCTGCTACATTACTGTTATTACATAGGAAACGATTGAGACTAACACATGGGCACACTATAGAGACTCTATATAGAAAATAGCAAATCCTAAGTGCCACCAGCTAGGGACGTTATCATAACGCAAAGTACAAAATCATACAATTACCCATCATATAAGGAATTGGAGAATGTATTTATTGCATTTTCGAACCACATTTGAACTTGGATAATAGTTATTTATTTCTCATAATCAAGCCATTTTCATTTATACGCCTCAATATTTGCACAAACAAAATTAAAAACTGATAATAGTAATCCGGATAACATAAAAAAAGTATCACTCCAGAATATTTTTATATATCTTTATTTAAATCTATTGTTGAAAATTTATCTAAGGTTATGTATAAGGTTTGTTCCAACAAGAACCTGAAACACGTCAATAGCTAACAACAGACTGTTTGTTTGTTGTTTGACTGAATGTTTCCCCCCCCCCCCACTCTTTTGATTCTGAATTTGATTGGTTGGTTTTTCCAACTGATTCATCGAACATTGAAACATTATTAAGCATTGCTTAAAATCAACCTATCAAATTTAGAATAAAAAATGAGGAAAGTACATGAGCAGTTTATTAGTTATTATTAACGTGTTTTAATTGTTTGTTGGAGCATTCCTTATGTTATATATACCATATGTTTTTCCAATAAGTAAATATTTTAAGCGATATTCTATATTCTTCAATATTCTTCCCGATAACTTATTAAATAAATTAAGAACCCAAAAAAAGAATTTAATGGGACCACATTGGGAAAATACTCTACAAGATGCAAAAGGTTTCGTTTCAATTGGTCCACCCATCTCGGAGTAATCGGTGGACATACATAGAAATCCTAGATCCCCCACCCTCTCCCCTGGCCCGGGAAACCCCGTATAGCCTAAGAGGCGAGGAAGGGGAGGACCAATAAAAAAAAAAAAAAAATAAATAAAAAAAAAAAAAAAAAATAAATAAAAAAAAAATAAATAAAAAAAAAAAGGCACATACCTATCGAATTGAGTAACCTCCTCTTTCGAATAAAGAACCACAATGTATCACAAAAAAGTTTAAAATCTCAGCTAATCAAAATTCTTTTTATTCTGCTTCATTGCATAAGGTTTTTTTTTTTTTTTTTTTTTAATTTTCTAATAACTAATAATTTAGATTTATTCATGACATAAAAAAATAAAAATCTGGTGCGATGCGCGCCACTTACCAACTTACTTAGCTTAGGAATTGACGTGTTTTTTTAATTGCCATTTCCATTTTTTTAATTGCCATTTCTCAATAATTTTCCACATTCGTTTCTTATTTTTGTTTTTATTTGCTCTCTAAAGTACACTAATTTTTTTTAATTATTAAATAAAAGTTCTTACTTGCGATAATTCGGCAATGCAAGCATAATACTCCAAATCGTCTGATTTTATAATTCTCTATGTAATTGTTGAAAACTTTATTTAGTTACCACGGAACAAATCATTTCCATTCAATGAACTGATCAACTTTAATTATAAACAATGTTCTGTCTTTAAAGGCCTACTCCACATGCGTGGGCTCAACGTGTTGTATGAGTTGACGGAATATTTTTCTCTTTTCTCCGGTGTATGTTTATTCAATTTTTTTCATATTTCATATTTAGACATTTCTAATTTTTAGGCATAACAGGACACAGTTTCTTTCTCCATACTAACAAATACAAAGGTACTTCATAGGAAAACAAAAAAGTCTACTTCCCCATTTAAGTACCCTCAGAATATATTTTAGATTTTAATAATGATAAAGCTTACCTGATGTTAAAGAAGAAGACTTGATTTTCATAAAACATGACGAAATTAATCAAAATCATTAAAGCCGTTTTTGAGATAATCGAAAAAAAGGTAAAAATTAGAAAAAAAGTTATGAAATAAAGTGCCCCCCGCGTTTGACCAATTTTGATGAAATTTTGGCTGTTACATCGTGGGCATGTACATATACCAAATACCCAGTCTGATCAAAATCATTACAGCCATTTTTGAGTAAATAAAAAAAAACACGTGAACACAAGACAAAGTTTATTAAGTAAAGTACCTCCTCCGTTTCACCAATTTTGATGAAATTTCGGCTGTCGCATCGCGGGCACATACATAAATTAAATACCCAGTTTGATCAAAATCATTAAAGCAGTTTTTGAGTAAATAATAAAAACATGTGAAAATTATACAAAATTTATTAAGTAAAGTACCCCCTCCAAATTGATCAATTTCGATGAAATTTTGACTGCCTTATCGTGGGCACATACGTACATCAAATACCCTGTTTGATCAAAATCGTTAAAGCTATTTTTGAGTAAATAATAACACATGCACGGAACCCCGCGTTTGACCAATTTTGATGAAATTTTGGCTGTTACATCGCAGGCATGTACATATACCAAATACCCAGTCTGATCAAAATCATTACAGCCATTTTTGAGTAAATAAAAAAAAACACGTGAACACAAGACAAAGTTTATTAAGTAAAGTACCTCCTCCGTTTCACCAATTTTGATGAAATTTAAGCTGTCGCATCGCGGGCACATACATAAATTAAATACCCAGTTTGATCAAAATCATTAAAGCTGTTTTTGAGTAAATAATAAAAACGTGTGAAAATTATACAAAATTTATTAAGTAAAGTACCCCCTCCAAATTGATCAATTTCGATGAAATTTTGACTGCCTTATCGTGGGCACATACGTACATCAAATACCCTGTTTGATCAAAATCTTTAAAGCTATTTTTGAGTTAATAATAAAAACGCGTGAAAATTACATAAACTTTATTAAGTAAAGTACCCCCTCCAAATTGATCAATTTCGATGAAATTTTGTCTGCCTTATCGCGGGCACATACGTATATCAAATACCCAGTTTTATCAAAATCGTTAAAGCTGTTTTTGAGAAAATCGAAAAAAACGTAAAAATTAGACAAGATTCTTTAATTAAAGTACCCCCTCCGTTTGACCAATTTTGATAAAATTTTAGCTGTCTCATCGCGGGCATATTCATACACCAAATAGTTTTTGAGCTAGTCTTTTCCCACAGACCATTTCGCGGGACCTGGTCATTTGGACTCAGGGGACCCCAAAACGTGTATTTCCGTTAAAAACCGGAAGTCGAAATTTTTCACAATCGCAATACTTTCCCTTAGGCTTCGGCCACATTGGCGCACCTCCCCTAGCCCTCGCTAATCCCATGCCCCATCGCACTGAACCTCACCCCTCACCCCAGGCCTGTCCACAACGGGGCACTGCACTTTGCGCCACTGTCACCTTTAAAGGGAAGCTGGACCTCTCCGTAAATAGTAAAAACATCGTGAAGCGCTGGCGGAACTTGTGACGGATATATAGGGCTAGATCCAATGTCATCTCATCTTTCATAAATATTTAATATTATGAAACATAAACGTTAAATAAAATGAGTATCAATTTATACTATCGAAGTCTTTTCAGAAAAGAAGGATTGTCCTAAATCGTTAGTAAAATCTGAATAAGCACATTAGATGCGGCGGCGTGTTTTAGGGGTATCCCGAATTGAACGGTATCGGTCCCCAGGGTCCGACTGCTGGAATGAGCAACGGACCATATCGGGCGTCGGGGTCCGATGGGATTGCTCTGACGAAAGCGTTATCGATTGGCTAAAAAGTGAATTAAATGAACGTCTCAAGGGCATTATCTCTTGGAAAGGATTGGAACTAGACATAATAGGCGCAGGACAGGCCCCCAGGGTACAGGATACAGGATTTACGCCATACTTTATCAGACCTCGGAGTCCGATTCTAAAAAACAACAGAATTTCAGCTGTTAGCAACATTTTCTGCACTAAAACGCAATCATCTAATTAAAAATCGACTAAATTGAGTATTTGAAGTGTTCGGACTTTCGGACATTTTTATGTGAAAATCAGCAACCGGGGAGTTCCATTTTAAATTACGTAGCCTATAACGGGCGCGAGCTCTTACACTAAGGGTCTGGCCACACATGTCCGCACCGGATCCGCACCGTAGCAATAATACAGGTTATGTTCCGAATATTTTTTAATTTAACTTACATATTACCATTAGTTATGCCTAAAGTGGCCTGTGTCTCACATGTGTGGCTTGAACTTTAGGCATAACTAAAGGTAATATGTAAGTTAAATTAAAAATATTCTGAACATAACCTGTATTATTGCTACGGTGCGGACATGTGTGGCCAGACCTTAAAAGACGTGTATATCCGTCACGCCCGGTGCAATGTAACTTCATATTATTATTTTTTTTATTTATGCTTAAAATAAATTGAAAGGCTATGAAATATATTCGTTTTCGTTTATTTATATATAAAGCACAAAGGAAAACACAAAAAGAAAAGAATACCAACAAAAATATAGAAGTATCGAGTTAAGAAATTATAAATTTTACAGTCTTCACCAGTTATAAAGAGTACAAAAAATATGTATAGTAATATAAATTAAATATATTATTATTATAAATATTATAAATTTTATATATATATATATATATATATATATATATATATATATATATATATATATATATTGCTATGTGATGCTATTTTAATTTAAATTAATCGGGCCTTTATTTGTTATTTGTCCCTTTCTTTTCCACAAGGTACCAGTGTTATTGAGGGGAATCATAAGAAATAGAAGAATATGAATGAATATTTTTTATTATTCTCAATTAACATAAAAACAAAATTTTAAATGCACTATAAAGGTTAAGTGAGCTGTTCATGTTTACAGTAAATTAAATTTCACAATTCACTTGCAAGCATTTAGTGTCCATGGTTCACAAGTCTTCTTCCTTTTTTCTTTTCAGGCTTTTCAATCTTTTCCTCTTTTCAGACTACTAATTAAGATAAAGCATATTCAAACTGAGACGGTATCACCTATCCGTCACCTGGCGCCTCTGCCGTCGTTCTTTTTTTTTTTTTTCAACAGCTGACATGAGCCAAGCAGCTCATATTGCAATATATATATATATATATATATATATATATATATATATATATATATATATATATATATAAATTCACGTTGATACACGTATCGATGACTAATACCTCTGTTGTACGAAAATATAAGTCCCAACCTTTCCAGGGCACAACATATATTTCTAGGACGTATTTAAACTTCCTGCCCTTTGAAGCTATTGTTTAGGTTGGACGCATATATACGTCCCGCCCGGTTAAAGGGTTAAGAAGGGAATGTAAGACATCGGACCCCGGGTACCGATGCCGCACCTAACGTGTTAGTTATGAATATTAGGTAAATATTAATATTTACATAAATATCAATTAGCAATATCAGTATGTTTTATCCCCTAGTAATTACACCCAATTAATCAACAACTGATTCCTGTCGTCCTAGGAAGTTGGTAAAAAATTATACCGGGAATGGCAGAACCTTATTTTCAAGAAACTGCATATTCTATTTAAACATATCTCATTAACTTAACGTTAGATCAGATAGCAGATGACAAAAGCAAAATCAATAATTTTAATATTTTTAGAAGATACCTTACTGCTTCCAATTTTTTTTACCCAAGTTTTATGGAATAGTAACAGAGAAATTGTTACTATCATGAACATATAAAACCCAATTTTATGGAAAAAAATTAAGATGATGCAAATTAATATTCAATAAGAAATCAGTAATATCGTTTATTTTATTTAAAGAGGTTGTTAAATACAATTTTAAATGTCAGTTTAGTAAATAATTGTATAATTAATAAACAGTATAAAAATGTTCCGATAAATTAAAGCCTGCTGGTATGAAATCATTTTCAGTTTTCAATTTATATTATAGCTATGAAGCATTTATTTTAGTAGTAATCCTTGGATATTTTATAAAAATTAAAATTAAATTAAAAATAAAAATTAATTTTAATATTTTAATAAATATTAAAAATTAAATTTAATATAAACAAATTTAATATTAATGTTTATTAATATTTACATAAGAAATCATTAATACCATTAACTAAATTATTAGAAAAATATGTACATTTTAAATAGCAGTTAGTACAAAATTATTTAAAGAATTAAAGTAATTAAATTAGGATAGTTTTTAAAAATACGCAAATATAAAAATGTTTCGATAAATGACGGCGCCGTAAAGCCCGCTGGTGCAAAATAATTTAGGATTTCAATTTATGTTATTATATCTATATAGCCCAAATTTGTATTAATTCTCATATCTTCCGCAAACAATTAAATAATTAAAGAAATTAAATTAGGATATGTTTTATAAATACACAAATAAATGACAGCGCCATAAAGCCCGCTGGTTCCAAATAATTTTTATGTATATTAAATTTATAAAGCCTAATTTAGTAGCAATCCTTGTATCTTTTATAATTAATTAAACAATTGTATCATTCATTAAAGATATTAAATTGGGATAGTTTTTAAAAATACGCATATATAAAAACGTTGGTGCTGTAAAGCCCGCTGCACAGTGGGACCAGTCCATACTTCTGTCGGACATCGGCTATAACTCTCAAAGAAATTTCGCTGGAGTTATCAAATTTTGTCAGTGTATGTTTTTGAGAATGCAGAATCTTAATTATTGTCATTTCATTCATCATTATTACATATATATTTATATCGTACGTACATTATAATTATAAAATATATTAGTATACATTCAAAATGCATTAACAATTTTATATTAAAATTTATAGCAATTACGTTTACAGTAGTACGTTGTAACAATAATAAATAGATAACTACTATGATTTAAAATGTAATTAAATAATAACAAATTTAATGTAATATACCTTTTTTTAAATTATGAAATTATTCATTAGCTTCACATTCTACCTTATGAGCAAGCTTCTTGCTTCCTGGGGCATTTTACTTTTCACAACACTATTACATTGAGATTGAAATGGGATCGGAGTTTATAGAAAACTATTGATTCTTGACGTTTTTCTGGAATGCAGCTCACTTTAATTCCAAAAATGTTTCTGATTTGTTTCTTGATCCTTATTCCTATATCTATCTTATTCTTTTGAAGAAAAGAAAAAAGTTTCTCTTCATATTTATGATGTTAGCAGCACAAAAGTCGTATAATAACTATGTTTGATTTTGTTTGACAGGACTTAAAAAAAAGGCTAACAATATTATAACTTTAGTCAATTCCAAACTACCTACTTTAACCAAGCAACTACTGTCTATTTATAATTTAATGTAAATTAAAGTAAATTAAAGACAGTGAAATATTTTTGTTAACAATATTTCGTGTACAGTGTACTCTTTTAACTTACTAATTATTATAGTGCAGTACAAATATAAAATATTAAAAAAATTAACAATTTCTTTAAATGTTCAAAGCCAAATCGTAATTTGGTGAATAAATTGTTGCAGTTGGTTAGAAATATATTAATTTAAGGATTATGAGTTGATGAAAACCCAAATATGCTAAGAAGGTGTTCTAAATAACCAAATTCACTCTTGAGTTCAGTGTTCACGCGTGGTAAAATCTCATTTAAATGAGTATAGGCAGATTGTGGCAAGATCAGAAAACTGTTTATAAAAGTTCAAACCTTTGCTAACAATAGGGTATATGTAGTTTTCCAGGCAATTTCCGGCTTTTTACTATATTGTACCAATTAGATTACATTTGTTTGAACCGTCGTAACTGTTGCATATGTTTTTCCAAAACTATATTTCTGGTGTATTACAATTTATTAGTAATGCTTGATCATACTGTAAACATTCTATTAGGTTTAGCCAAAAAATATAGGCACACTAACTTTAAATATGAAAAAGATGAATGTCTTACTGTCATGTTTCAAATCATATTGTATCATTATTAACGCAAAGATTGAGTTAAAAATTAGGGCATATGACGGGGAAAGGATTCTAGTTTCTTAATATTACAATGAAATCTCTAAATTTTAACTTTCATGTTTTGGCCCAATGTCCGGCCGGACAGTGGACTCGCCCCACTGTGCGCTGGTGCAAAATAATTCAGGAATTCATTTTATATTATTATATTTATATTTCCCGATTTTCTAGTAATCAATGTATCTTTTATAAACAACTAAATAATTATATAAATAATTAAAGAAATTTAATTAACATAGGTTTTAAAAATACACCGATATAAAATGACGAGAGCTACCCACACTACCAGAACCCGCTTTTCGAGAAACTGCTTATCTAATTTACCTGGGTCTGTATAATTTGTTTTCGAAGAAATACTTTCCCACCATCGGGTCCAGAGTAGAAGCCAAATGGTTGTCCCTGACCCTCACTGGGCATGGGGGTTTCCAAGCGAAGCTCGTGGAACATGGTATGGACATAGATCCCCTATGCCCAACTTGTAGGGAACCGGAGATCGCTGAGCATATCTTATTGACCTGAACTGCCTATGATACACTGAGAACCAAGCTGCTGAAGGAGACAGGGTTCTATGTCCTGACTGCTAACGATCTTCTTCGGCTGATGGTGAAAGAAAACTATCCTTTATTCAAAGCCTTCTTGTATGGGTGGAAGGAAGCTATTGGCCCTAGCCACTACAACTTGGGACGGAGAGATGGAGCTGCTCCGGGAAGACCGCCGGAATGAGGAGAAGAGGATTGGACCATTACGTGATTAATCAGAAAAACCTATGATGTATACTATATTGTGTCAAACGTTGCGGCAGTGAGTTGATTTTCAGAATCATCTCACTGCTGCAAAAATCCATATTGCCATTGCAGGCAAGATAGGAAGATTAAATAATTAAAAAATAAAAAATTTTAAGTTGAATGGGAATACATTATCTCATAATTTTGAATATTTATTTATACCTTGAATTATGGTAGGGGAATAATGTAAGGCTATGAACTTAAAATGAGTGGAGTAACACTGTCTGTGATGTGGAGCAGTAATAAATTTAGCGGAATTATATTCTATTTTTCCTTATGTCATTGGTTTTTCTCTGGTCTTCTACATTAAATATGTAGCCCAGGCAAGTAATGCCTAAAATGACCATATGTCGGTGGTAATCTGAGACAAGTTGAATTTTCGCCAGTTGTTAGTACAGTAATTAGTACCACCTACTAAAAGCTGGATTTTCTCATAAGTCCCCGCCCCTCCCATTTGCACTAACCCGGGGACCCCCCTTGAACCTCTGAGGCTCTTCTGGTTATTACTGAAATATTACGGAGTCATAACTCCATTCAACATTATACATCTTCTATCAATTTATTCCTCGTTATCTATCCTTTAAAAAACTTTATACAATGTTTTTGCTTGAAATAAATACTTTAGCTGTAATTTGCTAAAGTAAGCTTAATTTTCATGTTAAAATTTAAATATCAATTAGTTTTTAGGGAAAAAAACTTTCATTTGAAATAGTACCTATAAATACTTCAAATAAAAGTTGTAGCAAATGTCTTGCTGTTTCAAAATATATGTAACTAAAGTTATATTTTGATGGCAAGGAACCCTGACAGGTGGGGCAGAGTATGGCACATCCGCACTTGCTATTAGAAGTTGGTTGCAGTGGCCTAATTCGCTTTTTCTTAATTATTCCTTCATATAGGTACGAAGATTCTTTTGATTATTTATTGTATCCTTTAAGAAACAAATATTTATAAATATATGTGCAGAGTAAAAAAATATATTTCAATTAATTTAAAAAAAAAAAAGTTTGAATTTAACTTTTTTTTTTTGTACATATTTTAAACATTATTTTAAAATACATATTTTATCTTAAAATTATATATTTTATCTATCCAGTAGCTTTGTCGTAAATTGGGGGTCTAAGTTGCATCAAGTGGTGGTAGTAGGTTTCATTTTTTTTTCTTGTACGGGATGTGACTGAGATGCTTAAGCTAAGTGTCCGATCTACGCAGCCCCCGGAATCACTTTTGAATTCCCCCAAAACTGCATAATGTTTGCACTTTTTTCTCTTTTGACCACTATGAAGCATGTTTTTGAAAAAACCTATTCTAAATATTTTTAAACCATACTTAATTACCTACAATATGAGATTAAAACTAGCTGAGTACACTGAATATTTCCTAAGATACAGATTTTCAAAGTTTGGCCAATTTTCCAAACTTGTAATTTTTATGCATATGTTCATGTTTCGTCATAGGCAATTGTCTTTATATCCTCAATAACTTGTCTGAGCCAGTGAAGTTAACATTTATTCAATTTAATATTTTGGCAGAGAGGGGGGAAGGTTTGGTGGGTGGAGGTCAACCAGGGTGGGAGGGGGAGGAGGTTTATCTGTAAAACTATGCATAGCTGAAAAAAAAAATATCATAAATTGTCGTGGCAAATGAGTTACTTAAAACAAAAATTGTTTCGCTAAAACAATTACCGAAATTCAGCAATTAGTACTTACCTTGCAGAAAAGCTCATGCTCTCTCAAAAGTGAATTTTTAGCAGAAAATCTCATGCTCCACACCCTGCAGCTCAAAGAGGGATACGACAAATAAAAAATAAAATAAAAAAAAAGTTTCATATAAATGTTGTTAAACATTAAATTATGAGTAGAAAGAGCTGACAATTTCAAAAGCAGCTTACTTCTGTCTATAGAAACTAATTGAAACATGAAAGTATTTGTTAAGCTTAGTGGCATAAAATTTGCAACATTTTTGGACTGTTTTGGTTTCTTGCAAACTACAGATCACACTACTGTACTGCATTTTATTTACCAAGAAAAAGCTAATAATATTACATATAAAATTATATATTTGAAATTAAAATAGGTTAAATGGATTAGCCAAAATCAATAGATTAAAGATAGGTAATTTCTAATATTTTTGACGTAAATCTTTGGTCTTTTTTGTTTTTTGCTTATAACTCGAAAAAAAAGTGATCACAAAGAAAATTAGATGCTGTATATTATAATATATACAATACAGCATAAAGTCCTGTGTCAAATGGGTTACTTTAAATAAAAATCGGTAGCCGTTTTCCAATTTTACCTTTTTAGAGAAAAATAAATTTGGTTAATGTTCCGACGGGTAAAAAATGCTCCATGCAATGGTTGTAAAAACATAAATTCTGTGTAAAACGAGCTCTAAAATTTAATTTTAGCTTACTCCTGAGTAGAGAAACTTATTAAAGCATAAAAATATTCGTTGTGCATACTTGCTACTAAGACTTCTTTTTGTGAATTATGAGAAGGTACAATAGAATATTATATAATAGTAATTACTTAAGTAGCTAGGTGCTAGGAAAATTAGAAAAATCCCCCCTCCCTTTCACCACTCCTCTCCAAAAAGTTAAATTGGTTAAATGTTTACTTCACTGACTCATATAAAAATATAGAATATATTTTTTTTACTTTGCGCATACCTTTATAAATAGTTTTTCCTTAAAGAATATAATACCCAAAAGAATCTTCGCCAGGAGAAATAATTAAGCAACAGTGAGTTAGGTCGCTGCTACCGACAACTCATCATAGCAAATGCGGACATGCCTGTCAGGGTTCTCAGCCCCCAAAATATATATATTTTATATATATATATATATATATAAAATATATATATTATATATATATATATATATATATATATATATATATATATATATATATACATTTTTTTTTTTACAAACAAACCACCATTTCGCGGGACTTGGCTATTTCGACTCAGGGGACCCCAAAACGTGTATTTCCGTTGAAAACCGGAAGTCGAAATTTTTCACGATCGCAATACTTCCACTTACTATATATTTCATATATAGGTAAGTGAAAGTAAAAATGAAACCTACTACCACCACTTAATGCTACTTAGACCCCCCAATTTACGACAAAGTTACTGGGTAGATAAAATATGTAATTTTAAGATAAAATATGTATTTTAAAATAATGTTTAAAATATGTACAAAAAAAAAATTAAACTTTTTTTTTAAATTAATTGAAATATATATTTTTACTCTGCACATACATTTATAAATATTTATTTCTTAAAGGATACAATAAATAATCAAAAGAACCTTCGTATGAAGGAATAATTAAGAAAAAGCGAATTAAGCCACCCATGTATGAAAAACCAAACCTACTATCCCCATTGCAATCAAAGTTACTGGACAATATTTGCGATTTTAGTGGAAAAATAAATCACACTCATGTTCCGAAGCCTGCAATTTGAAGAGGGCCACTTCAATTAAAACATTTTATTTATAATAGATGTAGAGTATCTAATTCTGTGTAAAACGAGCTCCTTAATTTTAAAATTAGCCCGCTCCTGTGGAAAAGAGCATCAAATTTAGCATGAAATAAGCTCCTTGATTACAACCTTAGCTTACTTCATGCTAAGACTGCTGTTTGTGAAGTATAAATAATTTTGAACTACTAATCATCCTCCTTCTTCTATCTGTTAAAATTGAAAATAAATTTTGTCTTAAGTAGTTATTTTTATGATGCTTCCAAAACAGAAGCCTTAGCAGTAGTAGTAAGCGCTACGTATACTTACACGTTTTTACTTTCACTTACCTATATATGAAATATATAGTAAGTGGAAGTATTGCGATCGTGAAAAAATTCGACTTCCGGTTTTCAACGGAAATACACGTTTTGGGGTCCCCTGAGTCGAAATGACCAAGTCCCGCGAAATGGTCTGGGTGTGTGTGTGTCTGTGTGTGTGTGTGTGTCTGTGTGTGTGTGTGTATGTGAACAGATTAGCTCAAAAACTATAAACCGTGCGATCCTGAAATTGGGTATTTAGTGTAGGTATATGCCCGCGATGTGACAGCATAAATTTCATCAAAATTACTTAAAGGGAGGGGGTACTTTACTTAATAACTTTTTAGGTTTTTTTCGATTTTCTCAAAAACGGCTCTAACGATTTTGATTAAACTGAGTATTTCATCTATTTATATGCCCGAGATATGACTGTAAAAATTTCATCAAAATTGATTAACCGGAGGGAGGACTTTACTTAATAAATTTTGTAACATTTTCACGTGTTTTTTTTATTTACTCTAAATCGGCTTTAACGATTTTGATCAAACTGGGTATTTGATGTATCTATATGCCCGAGATATGACTGTAAAAATTTCATCAAAATTGATTAACCGGAGGGGGGACTTTACTTAATAAATTTTGTAACATTTTCACGTGTTTTTTTGATTTTCTCAAAAACGGCTCTAACGATTTTGATTAAACTTAGTATTTGATCTATTTATATGCCCGAGATATGTCTGTAAAGATTTCATCAAAATTGATCAACCGCAGGGGGCACTTTACTTAATAAATTTTGTATAATTTTTACGTGCTTTTTTTATTTACTCAAAAACGGCTTTCACGATTGTGACCAAACTGGGTATTTGATGTATGTATTTATATGCCAAATATGTGATAGCTAACATTTCATCAAAATTGATCAACCGAAGGGGGGACTTTACTTAATAAATTTTGTAACATTTTCACGGTGTTTTTTATTTACTCAAAAACGGCTTTAACGATTAATAAAAATAAGATATGAATGTAGAAAAATGTGTGACTTTGGGAAATGATATTTAACAAAACACCTCAATTTCTTATCTAAGTAAGTTGGTAAGTGAAAGTTGTGTGTTGCACGCACGCACCAGATTTTTATTTATATTTCCTCGCAGGAGTTAGCTAATGTTATACGTAAGCAACTTATTTCATGATCTGCAACTTTTATCTAAAGCATTTTTAACTAGATTTTTTGGGTTTTAGGCATTGGAATCGGAGCATCATTTCATCCACAATCGTAAAAATTACAGATTTGATTTTTGAATCAGGCAAAACCACTAACCTATTTTAACTTCGAATAGGTATATCGTTTTGTTCACAATACTCTGCTTTATAGTAAAGGTTTGTGATCTGTATTTGGTGAGTTATATGCGAACAATTGGGGGGGGGGGGTGGTTAATTTTGAAATTAAGGTACTCGTTTTTCACGGAATTTGATATTTTACAACTATATTCTTTTAAATTTATTTGGGGTAACCCTCTTCAAATTGCAGGCTTTGGAACATGAGCGTAATGCATTTTGCCGCTAAAATGGCAAATCTTCTGAATAATCGATAATCGGTTTTGGCGAAACAACTTAACCGATTTTAACTTTTTTTGTTTTGTTTTTTAGTTGTTTTTTTTTAAACTTATTTTATGCCACTAAGGCTAATTGAATTTAAACTTTGAGTAACTGACACCAAATTTCATGCCCTTTTTTTAAGACGAGAACTCAGTTTTCCGTGCGATAAATTGTTTTCAAGATATGAGTGAAAGATTGAAAAAAAATTTTGTTTACCTATAAAATTTTATGGCCACCTATCTGAGGTGGCAGAGTTCACATTTGTTGTCTATGAAATGAGTACTTTGAGGCTATAAGATCAAAAACTTTCCACATATCAGACACTTTATTGGCCCTCAACTCCCGGACTATATAATGTTACTGTCATTCAAAATTTTCTAATATATATTTTTTGTTTGTTTTATAATATTGTTCTAAAGTTACTTAATTTATATTATTTACTCATTTTTCCTATCATTAAAACTTGTGTTTAATTACAGGACCAAATCAGAATCAGGACTTTCAAAGGAAAGTTCAGAGACTAATTGATATGGGCATAGAATCAGATAGAGCTTGTGTAGCATTGTCAGCATATAATTGGGATTTGGAGAGAGCTACAGAACAGTTATTCAGCTAGTTTCAGCTCAAAAATAGTTCTTAATTTAGTCAAATTTCCGTAAAATAAACCTAATATTTATGGACTGAAACAAATTTGTATATATGTATTTTTTTTTTTATCTTAAACTAATTAAAATAAAGAGGTTGGATTGTAAATTGATTTTCAACCAAAAATAACTTAGATATTATTTAAACCATTGCGCCTTTGATCAAACCAGAAAAATAATTAATAATAGAATATCATGTGGAGAAAGCCATGAATTGATAAAATAGTAAATCATCAAAAATGTTAATATGGATTAAAGATACAAAAATTGTTATGTACGAATTCGCTTAAATTTATTCGTAACTTAATTTAATGTTATTTTATTATGTAGATAAACTTTTGTATAAATTGAAGAGGAGTAAATTTTTCTGTAATAGAATTTCTGATTTTTTTTTTCATACCTATTAAATTTGCTATTTGCTTAAGTATTGAATGGTCAAGATATATAGATAAATAGTTATATTAATGCAAATTAACCATTAGTCATTAATACAAAACTTCTTTTATTTACATTGTAACATGAAACGAAACACAAAACATATGGTTTAGAATAGTTCTGGTCATTTTATTGGAACGAAATAACAGTTGGAATAAACTGTCATAGTACATGTTTGTGACTACGATGTTCGAGTACCATCTATGCTGACCTAGAACCTTCGAGGCTGTTCTTCTAACGACTAAATATAAGGAGCGATGGACTGAAGAGTTATTCTTGTTTTGAAGCTCAATTCATATGTTTATTTTTGTGTTACAAAGTGATAATTTTTGTATCCTGTTAAATTATTGTGTTTTCATTGTTTTTGTGGCATTGGAAATTGTTATTTTCATTTATTAAAAAAAATATATATGTTAATAAAAATAAAAATAACAATTATATATATATATATATATATATATATATATATATATATATATATATATATATATATAATGATGATTTTGTATATGATATCTGATAATGTACCTTAACAACATAAATGTTTATTTACTTGCATTGACTAGCATTAACTTAGAATTTGTTTTGTGTTGTTTAACAACTTGTAAATATCATAAATCTTTGAAGGTATTTTGTTATGTTGTAAGTTGATTGTTCTATATGAAAATTTAATTATAAAAAAAAAAAAAAGAGCTATTTTAGAAATACCTACTTCCTCCTATTGAAATATCAAAAAATGATTAAATACTTTTTGAAATTTCCTTTTATATTTTTGGCAACTTGTTATTGCAAATATTATGTGTGTGCGTGTGCGTGCGCGCGGGCGTGTGTTTATAGGATTCTTAAGATTTAGTCAATTATAAACAACTATATTATGGCTGCATTTCGAGACTATATTGTTCTTATAATCATGACCTACAATGAACAAACAGGTTGGAATACAATTATATGAGTTATATAGGTAAAATTACACTGAAGTTACCAGTAATATAAATATATAAAATTCATAGATTGTATGACTATATATAATTCAAATGATAAATTTGTATGAATATAGTTACAATGTTGCTGATGGATATCACTATATAAACCACATAGATGTATAGAGACTAACTACATCAACTACTTGAACTGAAAGTTCAAGACTGCAATGGGAAAGGGAAGTAAAGGGTTCTGGGTTTTTTTCCCTGACTTCTTGGTAGGAGAGAGCAAAAGTGGGGTATCAGGTGAAGTGGGGTACCAATCTAATCACTGTCTTTTGGTACTACTTATCAACTGATAGGTATATTTGTTTCCTTTGGTTGTGGTCCTTATAATGTCAGAGCATAAAAATAGAAACAGGATAACCACCAACATGGATCATGTCATGTCTTCCAGTTCCAATAGCAAAATGCAAGTCTGTTTCCTCTCTCACCATACACCATTCTATAAAATTTTCTAGTTTCCCCTATCCTCTAATTGCAAGTTACTTATTATCAAATAAAATTAAATGATAGAAAACTTGGGACAGTGCCCATTTTAACTTATTCAGCTTGCAAGCAAAAATTCGAAAAGAAAAAAAACCGAAGCAAAAAAAGGACGTTAAAAGAAAATTGCCTGATAAAAGAAATCTATAGAAAATATAATTAAGAAAAACAGCATAAATTAAAAATCGTAGAAAATGTATAATGAAAAATAAAATTATTTCACGAAGAGAAAACTGAAGAAAAAGAGCTTAGAAAATCATTTCAAGAAAATTATTTTTGATAGTGTACATGTGTGGTAATGGAGGATTTCGCAACACGTTTTCAATTGTGCGAATTCAAACGACGGCTCTCTTTTCAAGCTCTGCAGAACTCTTAAGGATTACAAAGTTCTTCCTGAGTTATGTTTTAAAATATATTTACTTGTTCGTAATTAGTTATATTTAGATCAATTATAAATATAACTGAACAATTTTGCTCATTGTGGTAATAATTATAGATCAGTTAAGGACATACATATACAGTTCAGTTTTTTATTTGGTTTATTGGTTAAGAACGACTTAACAATTTTTTATTAACCCTATCCTGAAGTATTGTTTTAATAGCAGGTCCTATACAAAATTTTAATACATAAATGTATGTTTTATATAATACTCATGGCAATTCGTGGGCTAGTAGTTTTGCAAAATGTTGGAAGGAACGGGGATAGATATAGTTGATGTGATAGAGATCATTGGTAATTTTAAAAGACCATTAATTGAAAGGCAAGCTATCCTTGATGCAAACCACATAATTACATGTGGAATAATATCTAGAAGTAAAAAAACAGTTATTTTACAAGCCTTGTGCCTTCAAGCGATCTTAAAGTCATATCCCATCAAATAAAAGTGGAAATTAAATTTATTAATAATAATAAGCAATTTTCGTGTAAAGCTGCTAGTTCTGGTAAACGCAAACACATCATTGTAACTTTACGTTTATCGGTTAGTAATAACATTAATTACATATTCATACAATCATTGTTATGGCAGCTGTCATTTTCATGACAACTTAGTTTCTTTGTCATATTATTTATTTATTTGTCAAAACTTTCAGGCATCGCATTGAAAACTTGGAACAATTAAGCACAACGGATGTAATACAAAAATGGGGGGAAATTAAAAAATAAAAACAAATCTATGACACTATGGTCCCAATGTTATTTGCATAAAAGTAGCATTTTGGAATAAAAAATGTCAAATACTAATATTAACCTGGATAAATATAGTCACTTTCTTTAACATGAAGACTACATATCGTCATATGTTTCGAAACAGGCTTATCTATTCTTAATTTTACAATCCACTCTTTAAGAAGCTTTTTATTTTTTGGAAATAAATAGAATGACACGTCTTTTGATTTTCTAATTGAACAATGAGGGACCGAGCAATACTTATTAGACATTTTTCAAATAATTTTTTGCTCAATCGGGTTTTAATTATGGAAAAGTACCTTAAAACGCCAAATAACCCTATGAATCCCAGGTACTGGCCCGGCTTCTATCCCCGTTTCTCTAGTTCCTGTAAAGAAGCAGCACTGTCGCTTGCGCCCACCTATAATAAAGCATTTTTATGCAATTTAAAAAGGAAACTCCACATTATCCGAAGGGGCACTCCACTTTACCCGCACCTTCAGCTTGGGGATATTTTTAATTTTTATTAATTACAGCCGAACCGTTCCGATTTAATCAAAAACACTTAGAAAAGATAAAGATAAGTAGTAGAAGTTTAAAAATTATGAATCATATTAGATTTTTTTTAAAAAATGTACAATTCACAAGAAAAAAAAATGTCCCCACTTTACCCTACTCTCCCCTACTACCGGTTGTTGACAGGTATGCCATAATTACATTATATGTTGTGTAGATTATTAAAATAGTTCATTACTGTGAAGTATTATATTATTTAAATGTATAATTAGTAAACTTAATTTGAGTGTATTAAAGTTGAATAACATTTGTTGAGATTTTGTGTACTGCGCGATTTTAATATTTTTGTTTGGTTATCATTTCTTTAATATTTCGTTTAAAATTATTATTTTAGGAGAACCGAATTTAAACTAATGATGTGTTTGCCTGTAATCCGTAGTTAGAGCTGTTTGGTCACGTTTCCTGTTGTTATAGAAGTGTAGCTATATTTATGTTGATAGATACGTCGTTTAAGAAATTGTTACGATGTACTGAAAAATGATTTTTCGCAAGGTTTTTCGTAAACTATATTAGACTGTTATTCTAATTTATCTGTATATTTGGTTTTACGGTATAATTTGCATATATGTAGTGGACGTATTACTGAATGTGACTGTGTAATCAGTTTTATTAGTGTTCTGTGAGAGTGTTTTAGCAAGTCTTTCTGGTAGTTTTTGTATATAAGGAATAGTGTAATATCTTTTAATGTTTGTTTCATGCTGTTCTTGTTGTGGATATGTTCGTGTTTGTTTTAGTAAAATGCAAATGAGTCCTTGCGGATATTCATTGATTATAAGAAGATCTACTACTTTATTTTCCGCCTATGATTTTCAGTGGATAATTTTTTTGAGCGGTTTATTAAATTTTTTGCGGTGTTAATTTTATACCGTTTGGAGCATACCCTAGTATAATGCAACTATCTCCTGGAATATATGGGTTTTTGCCAGAATTTTGTTTATATTTTTCCATTAGGGCTTCGGATTAAAAGTACGTCAAGAAGGTTTATTTTATTTTCGAATTCTATAGAGTCATTCCATGTCAGATCAACACACTTTTTTCCTTCATCATCTCAGATTTTAATGAAATTTAGTACATAGGATACCTTCCTGTAGACTAATAAAAATACCAAATTTCAGCTCAATATCTCAACCGGTTTTCAAAATGTACCTATGTAAACCCATTGAAAAACGCACAATTTTGACCTGCCACGTCATCTGGAAATTGAAATTGCAACTCTTCTAGGCAAGATAGAGAGTTGAAATTGATGTCATTTTAAAACTGAATCTATGACCTTCCTTATGATATGCAACTCGATAGGGATTAAGAGAAGTTTGTTTTTCAAAATTTCAAATGTGAATTTCACAAAAAGCTTATTTTTTAAAGTTCTGTAAAATTGAAAAGGTTGTCATTAATAAGTGCTAAAAAATTATGATGGGACTGCAGTGGGTTCATGCTTAAAATAATTATTGAAAAATTTGAGGTTTGCTTGTGGATGGAAAAAAACCATTAGCTATTAAGCTTCTCAAACGTAGCCTATTTTATTAAACTAATTTCTTTCCTACATTTGTCACGAATCTTCGAAACATTGTCTAGTTCTGGATATCGTGATTTGACACATCCATTGTGTCACATTTCTTATTATTTTTTTGTCTTTTACAGAATGCTTGTCTTTTTTTTAAAGGATTGTAACATTGTTGTATTTTGAATCTTTCCATGTCTACTTAGTATAATCCACAAAAATCCAATGCTTAGGAAAAAAAAAGCTTAAAGCAAATTCATTTTTATTTCCGTCCGTTCGTAACGCGGTCAGAATGTCATCAATGTATGTATTTAAATAGGAATGGGATATGGGTATAACTGATGTATTTTATATATAAGTTATACCCATATCCCATATCAGTGGCGGATCCAAGGGGGGGGGCGCGCCCTCCCCCCCTTGGCAGGAGAGGACGCCAATCAATTATTACTAGTTCTGTATAAAAAGGGATGTCTTTAATAATTTTTTAACTCCTTAAATGAAAAATGGATTGTATTTAAACATTTAATGGAAATTTACTACTTACGTGTGCACTAATATTTTTAATTAGGTCCTTTATTACGCAAACATTTAAAAAAGTGTGCCCCCCCCCTCACAGAATTTCTGGATTCGTTAATGTCACATATAACTGATGTATTTTATATATAAGAGATCCTCCAAATATATGTCGGACATAGTGTAATAATTCAATTCCCGCATACCTGTCTGTACATAATCAGTAATACCAAAAGGTCAGGAAAATCCCAAGAACATTTTACCGCCTTATTCATTATTTTCCTTTAAACTCCTGAACGTGCCGTTGTACTTTATAGCAATGTAGTCAGTCTATATACATTTTTGTGGTTTATATAGCAATATACTTCAGCAACATAGTAAGTATATTCATACACTTTTATCATTTGAATAATATACATTCATACAACTCATATATATAATTGTATTCCAACATGTTCGTTCATTGTAGGGCATGATTATGAGAACAATATTGTTTTGGGCTACGGGTACAGTAAAATTACAACTAACAATAAAACTGCAATTTATTAATCTAATATTTACAATTGTGTCTACTGCCTTATTATTAAATACAGAATACAATGATTATGTAGACACTAATTACTTACGATAAATTACAAAGGTTAAAAACTATAGTCCTCTACAACATACACTCTTATCACAATGAAACTTATCACTTCGAACTATACTCGACGGGTTTACATATGTCTCACTGAGACTTGTCAAAGCCTCTATTTACCATTCTTTGGGAAGAACATCTAGAACAATCCATTGTTGCGTAGAACTAATGCTTTGATCTCAGCCGGCTGCCAGTCCCGTGCCAAAACATTTTTATTTATTAATGGGCGGATATTCTCAGTGGGCGCATAATCCTTCTCCACTGGCCGCAACACTACGCCCACCTTAAGGCTAATCTGTTACAAAGCAGGTCGTGAATGAGGGTGAGGGTAACGCGGCATGCCTTCACTCGGCTTCCTCGAATTTTATGTCCAGGGCCTGAAAAAGCAGATCAGCAATGAGATCCCTGAATCAGCCGAAGACCGCTTTCAGCATCTTCTTAACCCTGTTCCAATCCAGGCCGTCGTATCCGCAACCCACTTTGGGATGGCGAGCTTGGCGATGCCCAGCCGTATCAGTGTAGCACGCAGGTTGAGGAGAATCTCCCGCAAATCCTCATACGGTGACTTCTGGCAGGAAGAACGCTTCGTTATCAAGCAGAAGAGATGATGGCCCTAGTGTGTTCGATGTAGTGCATTGCCGACACGTGGTCCTTGATTTTCTAATTTTTCTACACCGCCGAACTTCTTTCTAAAAACCATCGCAAGTCCTCGGGGCATCCGTAAATCCTCAGATACACAATGTGCGAGAGCATATTCTGCTGGTAACTCGAAGATGTCCAGGTATGTGCTTCGTAATGTTACTCCACGTTTGCCTCTCATTCCCAATGGCGACTCGGAACACCTAGCGCTCGCTTCTGTGGTGTTGATAGTCAAGACATCATCTATCTTCTGTATCCGAGTGGTCTCCTTTGTATGGCGCCAGATGATTGAAGTGATGATTGAAGAACAACCTTTGGTTTCCATCTGGGTGGCTTCCTTATGCGGTAAACTACGTCGATTATTCTTTTTACGACCTCGTTAGGTCTTTCCCAGGAGCTGTGGAGTTTTGGCGAGTATCCTTGACGTCTTCTGGGATTAAATAGCCAGTCCATATCCCTATGTAGAAAACCTCCTTCCTCAGCCCTAATATTGTAGCGATCCTTCATTATGTCACTAGCTCCGAGGATGTTAGAGCGGACCTTTTCCTGGATAACTTACTTCCGCTTTCGAAGGTTGGCAACTTAATCTTGCCTCAAGGTTGCCTTAATCTTGTCTTAAAGTTGCCTGCGACATTCTGTTCTGGTGTAAACCCAAACTTCAAGTCGTATGGTAGACGAAGTTATCGGCCGAATGACACACTTGCAGGTGTCTGTCCGGTGGTCTCATGGATAGAACTGCGATAGGCAAGCAAGAACAGATGTAGGTACTGGTCCCAGTCCTTCTGATGTTCTGATACGACTTTTGACAGGTAACGATTCATAGTCCTGTTCATCCGTTCCAGCATGCCATCAGATTGTGGGTGGAGTGGTGTCTTGCATATGCCTAGTATCCGATATGCCTTCATTGGAGCTTTCCTTCTCTTGGTGGGTCCTTTAGAAGCAGCACATGTTGCATAGCGTCTGCAGCAATTCATGACATCGTCCTTAAGTCCCAATAGAACCGCTCACGTACCTTTTTCAATGTGCGATGTGCCCCAAGATGATGTCCTGATGCTCGGTCGTGCAGTTCCTTAAGCACGTTCGGCACTTTGCTCCTTGGGATGATAAGCTTCAGCCTCTTTTAATCGCCGACATCATTTTATAGGGTGCCCTTCAGCTATCCGCTATCTATCGTAATAGAGTTCCTTTGGGCCCACTAGGTTTTATCGTTTTTAGATAGAGGAGCGACTTCCTGCCAAGGCGGTCTTTCTCGGCCGGAAATTTTTCATTGTTTTATGTACCTCAGGTCCGGGTCTTTGTCCTGCTCCATTAACATCTCCGAGTCGTGGCATTCGTCTGTAACAACTATTGTTCTCCTCGCCGTTGCTTCCTCCCCTTCATTTGGGGCTTTCTTGCCTTGGGTTGGCAGTTGCCCCGTTCCGTCAATCCTCACTCGTTTTCCCTGAGATTCCTGATCCCGCTCGGAATTTGCTGCTTCGCATCTGCTTCCAGGATGTCCCAGCTGACCGCATCGCCAACAGCGGATCTACTTCCTTAGAGCCTCAAGGACCTTTTTAGTGATGTCTTCCACATTAATTTTTGTCTCTGGTTCCGCATCCGCATTGATAGCTGTAACTCGAGCACGACCTCATATCGATTGCTTGACTCTCAAATCTAAGGCTTAGGTCAGTGCTTCATGCAGCGTCTTCGGCCGGAATAGCTTAACAGCTTGCGGTGTTTTGGGTTCCCTGAGCCCGCCGAGGAGGAAAAATGAAAGGTACTTTATAGGAATAAATTTTTCCTTCAACATTTAAGTTCCATCAGAACAATAATTATATGAACAATTATTGTTTGATGATAGAACTTACCTGATATTTATGGGCGTCAGCAGGGGGGGGGGTAGGGGAGATTTATGAGAGGGCAGCTGCCCCCCTAGAAAGTATGAGAAACAAAAGCTATGAATTAAATAATTTTGTATTTATTTAGTACATTTTTCAAGTATTGCATGAATAATTATTTTAAATTTAGAAATCAATAAGCTTTATTTGAAGCCGTAATTTAGCCTTAAATAATCAATACCTCGACCCCCCTCTCCCGATTTTATTAGCTTGCCCCCCACTAGACATAATTATGCGGATGTGCTTGCTGATATTAAAAATACGTGATTATCATTTAACTAACGAGTTAAATCAAAATCATTAGAACCTTTTTTGAGAACATTGTAAAAAACGTAAACATGTGATAAAATGCATGAAATAAAGTGCCTCCTCCGTTAACTCAATTTTGACGAAACTTTTGGTATCATGTCAGGGGAAGATACCTACCTTAAATACCTCATTTCAGTTTCGCACGGTTAATCTTTTTTGAGCTAGTCTATTTACATAGAAGCAAAGACCATTTCGCGGAACTTGGTTATTTGGACTCAGTAGACCCAAAAACGTGCATTTCCGTTAAAACCGGAAGTCCAAATTTTTCACGATCGCAATACTCTCCCTAACTGTATATTTCATATATATATGTAAGTGAAAGGAAAAATAATGATGTTAGAAAGCAATGGTTCTTAATGATTGAGCTGGACACATATATCTATAAATCGCACCGGACACATCTACTTTAGTATTCGACTCTAAAATAATATGAGCATAAATAAAAAGTTTTGAATTTGTTAAATTTATACTAACATAATCTTTTCTATCCGAGATATTTATTACATATCTCTATTTACATTTGATATATATAGATAGCAGTGAAGGTAGCATTTTGATAAAAAGTCTTTAATAGGTGCTGATAACTGTTATCACTCTGACAGAATTATAGCTCGTGTTCTTTCTGTGGTTACTTTCAGTTGTTTCTCAGTGGTGATAGTCACGGCTTATGTCATAATGATTGAATTATTTGGAACTTTTATATTCAATATTCATCTAAATGATTGATAATGGTATATTTTTAATTCACTTTTATAATAATGTTGAATGTAACTACCACTTGGTATAACCTATCTATGAAATAGGTTGTAAGGTTGAATAAATATTTAAAATATGTTTTGCATTTTTTGTTGTATTATTTATATTTATCTTTTAAGTATAAGTTTTAATGGAATGTTTTAATTTCTAGTGACAGTGGAGGCATGTTTTCTTATTGGTAATTAGTTTGAAGTAAGTACTTACTTTTTAAGTGTTTTTGTAAACATTACTATCAAGTTAATTTTAATTACATGAAAAGAGTCACTTTCATGTTTTGGCCCTATTTATAGGCACTGCCTCTCTTCTGAAAATAAAACCTCTTTTGGCAATTTTCCAGTGTTCATCAGTTTCCTGTTTCAATTTGGGTGTTGAAAATAAGGTGACTTCAAAATATATTGCTTTTCATTGTCTGAATGATGTTTGATAATTAATTTAAATTTGTTATTGATATCGCATTTTTATTTTTTGAAGACCCTCCTAATATTCAATAGTTTTGTATTGTAGTGAGTCTTGAAACTGTCACATGTAAAGAAAGCCTATTCCAGACATGAATTCTATTTATGAATAATTGATTTATTAAGGCATTATAAGAACTGTTGTAGTTGCTATTGTGCAATTTATACTACAGTTTGTTTTGTAATCTGCCCTAACTTAAACCTATAATAATTAGAATTAAAGTATAAGATTAAAGGTATTCTTATAATTATATTATTTAGCTTATAAGTCTAGTTTAATGTAATTGTTCTATTAGATAAAAGATTTTTTACAATATAGGTATTTTGCCTGATGCAATTGATTTAAAACTTTGTTTGTTACTTATGGTTAGGAGTTGACTTACGTCATGTGTTTTCAGGTATACATTATACAATATAGGAACATTAATTTTGCATTAAAGTTATAATAGATTGCTATTTTATTTTCGAATGTTTCAGGGTATGGTGTGTGTGGCACAAGAATTAAGAGTTGAGTGCATTGTGCACAACTGTGCTAGCACAGTTGGAAAGGAAAAATTAGAAGTTACTTTTCCTGCATCTACGCCTGTGCATGCACTAATATCACATGTGGCACAAAAAATGAATTATGATCCAAATTCTTTTCAATTGACGCTGCAAACCCGTGATGCTAATACTAGAGTACATGTTCTTTCAACATTGTTATGATTGCTTATACTTTTAAAATATATTTTACAATTATAAATATTTTAATGTAGGTTTTTACTGAAAAAACTCCGGGTTCTCTGGAATCAGCTGGGCTCTGTACTGAACCTGGAGCTAGGAATGCACTGTTTCTTGAAGGGATTGATGGAAATTCTAAAAATCTTGTCAAGGTTTATAGTGCAAAAACACAATCAAATACTGACTCAGAAAATGCTAGTGTCACGTCCCCACCACCTCCTGACCAGTTTCCAACATATCAGCTCCCAGCACTAAGACCTCCTACTGCTTCTCCTGCTACAGAATATACGTTTACTACTCCTTTGATTCGACATGAAACAGGTAAAATTAAAATGACGTGTCATTTAATCTTAATAACTTATTTGTTCTAGATTGTTTTAAGCCAGACAAAAACGTATTTTTGTGCAACTATAGAATATTAGATAATAGATTCTTCAAGACCATGGTCATAAAAAGAAACTAGTTATTAACATTTTGTGTAGTGCTGTGGATAATATGAAGATTAAGGGATCTGGATGAACCGATTACATTGTTAATATTGACTTGTTTTTTTCATCATGCTGTATTTACTTTGATAATATTATCCGCATTTCATCTTCCAGGTTTGACCATGTCACAGGTTTTCCAACAGCCAAGCTTTCACCCATCTTGCTGTGGGCTTCTTCAGGGCCAATACAAGAATGAGTCCTTCCCCCTGATTCTTGTATTGGCCCTGAAGAAGCCCACAGCAAGATGGGTGAAAGCTTGGCTGTTGGAAAACCTGTGACATGGTCAAACCTGGAAGAAGAAATGCGGATAATAGATTCAGACCATGGAAGCCTGAAACAACATTTGATAATATTGTCCATTATTATTTATATTTTGTGATTTCTCAAGTTTTTGTGAATTCTCATGATTTTGTCAAAGTATTTGATTTTTTTTTTTCAATTTAGAAAATATGACTTTTGTCATTATGTGGAATATGTCTCATATCTGTTTTTGCCTTAATCAAATTTGCGACCTTCTTTGCATTTAAACCATTATATTTACCTGACTATTGCAACTTATGGCTCTGGAGCTTAAAACACTTAGCAAGATTATCTTGTGTTGATCCCTTCCTGGCCATCTGGCTTGTTCGAAATAGTACCATGATAAGTTATGAAGGGATCAGAACTTTGTTAGGAATAACCATTTCTGGGTAAAGAGTTGTGTATACACTGAGTTTATACCCAATCACCAGTTTTTTTTCTCTTAATCTTATAATAATTGATCAATTATCATTGATTCTCTCTTATCATTGATCAAATTGTTTTAGAGGCTGTGTGTGCCCCAGTAGAACCCAATACATAATACCCTAGGATTACTTCATGGCTGTTGTGAATAAATATGAAAGTATCCTAGTTATCATATATCATAATATTAATTGTATATATGATTATACATATATATAACCTATAACATAATAAATAAATTTCTAAACTGAAATACTCCTCCTCAAAGAATGATTTAAGCAGAAACATAACTTATCAGTCTTTTTCTTTCTTAAAACCAATTATACAAATAAACGACCAATGTATATATATATATATATATAGTATAAAGTTATTTATCAATAAGTTATAGTTATTTAATTAGTTTTCTTAATGTCCAATTTTTTGTAAATATTAAATAACAGTACATATGAATAAAGCTTTTGGTGACTTTATAGGTTACGTTGGTCTTGTTAATCAGGCAATGACCTGCTATCTCAATAGTCTTCTGCAAGCATTATTTATGACTCCTGAATTCAGAAATGCTTTATATAAATGGCAATTTGATGCATCACACAGCAGTAGTCCATCAAAATGTATCCCTTTTCAACTTCAGAAACTTTTTCTTAATCTTCAGGTGCATTATAAAACATATATATTATAAATAAGATGTTTTTTTTTTTTAAATTGATCTACTTATTTTTTGTAGACATCAAATAAAACGGCTGTGGAAACAACTGAACTTACTAAAAGTTTTGGCTGGGAATCCGGAGAAGTTTGGCAACAGCATGATATACAAGAACTTTGTCGTGTTATGTTTGATGCCTTAGAACAAGAATTCAAGGATACCGAACAAGCTGATCTCATCAATCAGCTATATCAAGGTCTAATATTGGTATTATGTCTTCAATACATGTAAAGAACATGTTAAGCCTCCTTACAATATGTGGGGTACATATTTTAAAGCCTCCTTACATATTGTAAAGAATACAATATGTGGGGTAATACCTTAATTTAATAAATTGTTGAATTGGGTATAAAAAAAATAATGACAGAGCCATTTGATGATCTAGATCCACATGTACATCTTTGGCACTATATTTCAAAAACAATTTAATCCAATGTGATTTAAGGTGCGTTTACCTTAGTGGAACTCTCACACCTGTCTTTCTACGATGAAACTTGAACACTATTTATTTGTATGTGCTGTTTTGCTATCCCATGCACTGCTTTTCGGTAAAATTTCTCAATTCGCCTCTGGCATTCATTTTTAAAATAATCGAAATGACTACTTTTTTTTAAAATATAGTTTAATAAATCAAGTTTTGTGCGGCTTGGATAATATTCTAGCATTAACTACATTCGTTAAATAGGACTGGATTCACAATTTTATCCCTCTGTATATCTATTCATATTACGAGTACGTAATAATTTCAAAATAGTCTACAAGAGCCTCAATTCCCTTATTAATCAGTAAAGAAAAAAAAATTGAACCTTAATTAAAATATTCAAATTATTAAGAGATAACTTTACAAGAATAACTTAGTGCCAATATTTAGTATTTTGTGTTTTTTTAAACTCATTATATTAATTCTTAAGTAAATCTTTTATTTTTCTCTCATGGTGGTGGGGGGGGGGATATGGGAAATTTTATAAGCCAGTACTGCTAGACAACGAATCAACAGGTCCCTCACTTTCTCCCTTTTTTTCCGAGACTGTGATGGATCAATGCCTTTTAAAATCCTGTCCAGGATTTTTGTTTGCACCTCCTTTCTTAGTAGTCGCCTGACGAATCAAGGAGGTTATCAGCTCAAAAGTTCCAACCATAGTGCCCTTCTTGATAGTAGCTGGGTAATCATTAATATGAAATTAATATGGGTAAAGAGGAATATGAACTTCTTCAGAAGGCATATAATGAACACCTTGCCAACATGGATGCCTTTCCTAATCTGGTCATGATATATAGGCTTCAGTAAGACAGGGTTGTTTATGTTGTGCTGTTGAGACAAGTGGCTACGACACACTTTAGCCTTACTTTATTTTTACCTCGGCTTCTCCAAATATTGTGGCCGTCCTCATTTGCAACCTGAAAGGTGACTACCCTTTCTTGCAAGGGTAGCAGGATGGCCAAGTGGACAAACGTGTTGCCCATGGCAAGATATGATTGGGAACCCGACGATAGCAAGTTCAAAACCTGGAGCCATTCCTCCGGAGTTATCTCTGTTTCTGTCAGGCACTCCTGACATGTTCCTGCACCCCAAAGCTCCAACACTGCAATGTTCTCCTTTTTTCCGATTCTATAGCCTTCATAACTTTTAAGAGCACCTCTTTTAGATTGTTACGGTTCTCTGATTTCTGCTGCCTCTCTCCACTTTCGCTATTGTTCTTCAGTAAATAATGAAGCCTCGGTAGCCGCTCTTTGAAGTTCCGAGTCCCCGAGGCCGTCAACAAACACTTGGACTGCTAAAAATTCTAACAAACCTTCCAGGGCTGTTGAAATGCTTGAGGGTATATGTTATATAGGGTGTATGTTGGCCTACGGCATGTAAATTTTTTAGTGACAGAAGTAACCGTATTCTTTGTAGTCCAGGTTAAGACTGGCACACTTGTTACTTGCTCGTTTTGTATATTGTAGGCCAACAAACTTTCCCGATATCATTCTCAATTGTTCTGGACCTCTTTACCTACGTAACAGAAATAAAGATCTGTTTTTGTTTCTTCCAACACACACACACACACACACACACACACACACACACGCACACGCACACGCACACGATCACGCACACGCACACGCACATGCACAGATGAAAGTTTCACTCTACAATAGGTTTTAAAACTGATTGTTATCAACTATAAGGAAAAAGCCTTTTTCTGAAAACTTTTTTTTGAAAAAATTAAAATAACTTCTTATAAACACTAAAAGTAAATTTATAATTATAAGTTGAAAATTTTGAAATTGTAGAAACTTTAGAGACAGCTATGGTATTGACTTTTAGCAGATAGATGTAATTACAGAGGTTCGTATTGCCCTCCTAAAAAATTATATTAAATAATTGAGGGTTCCTTTGTTTTACAACTATATGATTTTTCTAGAAACAGTTTTATCAAATGTAATATAATAGAAATAGATTCATCTGTTTTCAAAATTTCACTATATTTTCTACAAAATTAAATCAATAATTTTTTATATCCAGGTCTTCAAAGGTAAAATCCATGAGATTTTTTCCCAAGAAACACAGATTTTTTCTTGCTATAAAGTTCTACAAATAAACATTCAAACACCACAAATAAAGATTCAACACCCCAACAAAGAATATAATGCCCATCGTAGATCATTTGATTTATTGAAATAAATCCCTTTCTTTTGAAATAGGTTACTGATTGGCTTGGAACAAGAACGGCTTTCTTGCATTATAATTATATAATTATGTTTTTCAAATTAATGCATTTTTTGGCATGAATAAAAGATGTCATTTTACTAATAAACTTATTCTTACTGATCAATCCCTATCATTGTAATTGGTATTAACTATTTCCTTTTCTTTTTTAGGAAAAATGACGGATTACGTTAAATGTTTAGAATGTGGCACAGAAAAGTTTCGTGAAGACACATTTCTGGATATCCCTTTACCTGTACGACCATTTGGAAGTACTGTTGCTTATGGCAGTGTTGTAAGTTAAACACATACATTAACTACTTAATTTAAAGATGGGAATACACTTAATTGCAACAAACTAACACTATAGCTCAGTATTTTTGATTATATAAACTGAAGAATTTCACCATACAAACCTTTTCTGTTTGTTATAATAAAGTATTGTATAATAATGTCATTGCCTTGAAATATGTGTTTAGATGAAAAAGGAGTTTCTATTTGTATTTTTTCTAGTTATCTGTAAATGCCTGCAATAAAACTAATCAAAGTTGTTCCCTATTTAAAAATCTGGTGCAACAACACAACTTTCATGTACAATCCTTTTTTTTTTTTTTAATGTGGCCATGTGCACCTCAGGTCTATCATGAGCCCAATTTAATGCCTGAGTCTCAAAAGTTATTTCAATGATATCAATCAATTTTTATACAGCTTGTTGCGTTGATCGGATCCTTTGAAATCTATCGCACCAACAGATAATGCTGTCCCACTCTAATTTCGACAGAATCTGACATAGGTGATTCTGCTATCTTGAGTGTGAACATATGACTTCCAAGTTTACCCATGTAGTCACATTTTTAAGTGCATTTCAGTTATGATTTAGTAACATGTTACTTCTTTTGTTTGAGCAGCTATCTAACAATTGGTTGCCACAAGGTGGTAGTGGTGGCCAAGTTCCACCAGCTGACCCAGCTTTCGTCAGGTCTTTTGGTTGTCTTCCACACCCCGCTGTCTCCCTGGGGATAGTAGTCATGGTTTTCTTGTCTTGGCTACTAGTCTTACATTATGGAGCAAATCTCGTTCCACACATATATTTAAAACTTCTTGGGGGATTACCAAGGTGGCCTAGAATCATGACCGCTCTGTCGTTCCTGATTCTAATAGCTAAATAGGGGGGCACCAAAAGAGGGTGACAGTAGGCATCGGTAGGGATAAAGACAGTTGAGAGCACTAAGCAGTGAGTAGGTCAGTTTCATTTAGTGCTGTCTAAGGAAGCGAGAAAAACTCCTGTTCACGTCTTATCACTTCATTTCTCCCGTTAACCCAACCATTTACTCCCCTTCATCCTACTTCGAGTAGAAATCAATGTTATGTTGAATGTGTAAACACCATTTTGCAACTTCATAGAAAATAGCTTGTTCTACATTAATTTACTTATTTTTGTGTGTTATCCTCTATCAGCTTATTATTATTTGTTTTATTTTATTTTTTAAGAGACCTTCAAAATAAATCCTTATTTCATTATTTAGTACCCATGTCCCAACAACACTTATCACGTTGACAACTCTTTCTCATGCGCTGTTCGCCTATGCTAATAGTCCATTGTAACAATTAAAGGCGGACTGCACAAGAGTTGTAAACTAGTTTTAAGTGCTTTTTAGATCATATCTTTTTTTTTTCTTTTTTTTTTTTCTTTTTTTAATCCTTTTTTCCTTTATATATGCATAAAATTATACACACATAATAGGACCTATAGGAGGCAAAAATGCCGTTACATAGGTAGGCTCAATTACAATAGAAATCTTACAGCTAATCCAAAATACAGAAAGGCTACATATCAGCCTAAATATTCAAATTGTTTACAAAAGAGTGCATTTAAATACTCAATGAGTGGTTTTATGCGCTATGACTTATAACTATACAATATTGAAATTAATTTATTAGCTTAGTATACACAGTAGAGTTAAAGTATATAGAAACTCTGTTTCTAAAATTTGGCAAATTTAACAGAATTTATTTTTTTCCATGGTAACTAAATGAAGTTTTCATAGCAAATAACTTATAAAGTCAGATGCCATGGATAATAGTTTTATTTTTATTTTGATAGCAAGACAATGCAAAATTATTAATTTTGCATTGCTTCAATTATTATTTAATTATGCTCAAATTATTTAAAGCAGTTTTTTGGGGTGAACAACTCGAAGACTTGCCAATGCAAACCCAATTTTGCCAAAGTTAGTCATTATTAAACGACAATGTTATTGGTCTTTACTTCTAATAAAAATCTCTACTGAAAAACCAAGAATAAGTAATAAAACAAAAGGAAAATTTTAGATTATAGGTAAATAAATATAATTAAATGTTCACGTTCATATGTTAGGATTTCAGTGTTATACCGTCGCAACGACTATATTGAAACTTTTATTTCTTTCAAAAATTTGCTCCAATCTTGGGCCCTATCCTTATTAATAGATGTTAAATACCCCGTCGTATCGTCTACAAAGGGACTCCCCAAGATTTCGCGTCTCTGTACTGCAAACCTCTTACATTGGCATGTTGGGCAGTGCACGACCCTGGCTAGAGCCATTATATTTAGGAATTTCGCAATGCACCCATGGTTTACCCTTATCCTCGTCAGCTTTACTAAACTAGGACGGTCAAGTTGGAAAGCGAGAGTCTCAAACCACTTGAGGCTGTGGGAGTCTATGAGAATTACTATTTTTTGACTGGCGAATGTTCTCTCAGAGTATATGATGGCATTAAATATGGCATAGAGTTTGGCGCTAAAAATGCCGAAATTGTTTGGTAGTGAGAAGGAGAATATTTTATTCTTTTGGGGGTCAAACACGGCTATAGAGGTGCAGTTATTTGTTTTTGATGCATCTGAATACATTTGGAAGTTGTTAGGGTATAGTTCGGCTATTGTGCTAAGTGTTAGTTGTTTTAAGCAGTGCGGTGAGTACAAGGTTTTCTTCTCTGTCTTTCCAATCAGATTAGAACTGCTATTGGTTTGAATTAAAGATTTAGGAGAGGGGATAGTATATTCCAGAGGGGCTTCAGAGATGTAAACCGATTTAAGAAGAGGCTTTAGCTCATTTATTATGGCAACTAATTTGGAGTTAATAATAGAAATTGTTTCACAAAGCATTCTAACAACTTTATAGTACCATTTAATTATTTTTTATTACTTGAAAATAACCTCCTTTTTATGCCAGAATTAACACGTTGAGCGCCAAGCGGTACGATCGTACCGCTGTTGGACTATTGGCTGGGGCCGAGGCGGTCCCCAGGTACCGCCCGCTCCCGCCAGCTAAAAGATTGTTCTGGGCCAGGGGACCGCCTGCCGAGCGTGATTTCAAGGCATATTGGACCGCTCCGGCCCCGAACAATTCGCCAATGCAATTGGCCCAAATGTTTTTTTTTTTTTTTTTTTTTTTTTTTTTTTTTTTTTTTTTTTTTTTTTTTTTTTAATTTGGGTGGTATAAATAAATAAAATAAATTAATTTTATTTATTTTTTTTACAAAACAAAATATCTTATTTATTAAAATAACATATTTTAAGGGGACAAGGGTTGACGTCGCGGTCATAACCGGGCAGCCCCCGTACTACTATAGGTAGCGGGCTTTACCCTGGGGCCGGGCGGTACATACGTACCGCTAACAAAATTATTGTTTAATTGCCAAAATTAAACTTTTTATTTATTTCTTTTGCAATTTTTGTATCATTCTAATCATATTAAAGTTATAAATTAGGAAAAATTGCTTTGGCCCCAGGCAAAAGTACATCATCTTTTCCCTGGCGCTCAACGTGTTAAAGGAGTGTGCCAGAGTTAAAGTGTCAGAGTTAAAGAAATGTGATTCCAGAAGTTTATTATTAGTTGTTCTCCTAATCAGTTTTCTATAATTTTGTTGATTTTTTTTTTTTTTTTTTTTTGGTTGTCTCACAGACCTTGAAGATCTTTAGCCGCCTCAACTAGCCTATTCCACCTCTGTCTATCTTGGGCGATGGCTTTCCAGTTCACCACTCGATGTTCAGTGGCTTCCTTCTTGATTATGTCAGCCCATCTCGTTCTGGGTCTCCCCCGCGGTCGGGTGCCGACCACTGTTGCATTCATCGTTATGTTGAGGGAGCCTGATGGTTTGCTTCTTGCCACGTGTCCCGCCCATTTTAACCTCTTAGCTTTCATATCGTGCGCTATCGATTGTTGGGTTTCCACTATAATCTCTTCTTTAGTCTTTCTTCTCCAGAGTCCCAGCTCGTTATCCCACTTCGGGCCTACAATTGTCCTTAGAACCTTCCTTTCGAATCTTTCGATTCTTGCTTGTAAGGTGCTAGTCAATGTCCAAGTTTCACACCCATACATTAGCACGGGTTTGATTATTGTGTTGTAGACCCTGATTTTCAGTGGGCGGCTGATTTTCTTAGATCTGAGGACTCGAGAAACCGAGAAGAACGCACGATTGGCACTGGCTATTCGTTGATCGACCTCTGTTAGTTGGTCGTTTATTGAGGTTACTGTAGATCCGAGGTATTTGAAGTTATCTACTTTAGGGAAGGTATAGCTTCCTACACTTATATCGTCGATTACGTGTAGGTTCCGGCTTACTATCATATACTTCATCTTATTTTGATTAACTTGTAAGCCGATGTCTCTCGCTGAAGTGATCAGGGAACCGGCGAGTGACTGGATGTCCTCTTTCTTACTGCCTAGCACAGTCACATCATCCGCATAGGCGAGGAACTTATGCATTTTCCCCACATGCACTCCCCCGCTTGCCTTGGTACAGTCTCGGATGACTTTTTCCAAGGCCAGGTTGAACAGCATCGGGGATAGACAGTCGCCTTGTCTTAATCCTGACTTCACGTCGAAGCTTTCAGTCATTTCTCCTTGTACCAGGACTCGGCATCGGGATCCATTAATACACGCCCGTGTTAATCGTACCAATTTTCCTGGAAAACCCAGTTCCGTCAGTATTTTCCAAAGACAGCTCCTGTCGACCGAGTCGTAGGCTGCTTTGAAGTCGATGAATAAGGCGTGCACATCTTGATTTATTTCCCAACGTTTCTCGAGTATCTGTTTTAGGATGAAGATCTGATCGGACGTGCTTCTTCCTCTTCGAACCCTGCTTGGTAGTCGCCAAGGGACTTTTCATAGTAAGGGTTCATTCTGTTTAGTATTATGTAGGTCAGGATTTTGTATGCGACAGGGAGTAGTGCTATTCCTCTATAGTTTTCTCACTCGTACATGGATCCCTTTTTCAGAATTGGGCATATGAGACCTGTGTTCCATACGTCCGGGATCTTTTCCTCTCTCCATATTTTCAGGATGAGCTGGTGTAGATGACTCGTCAGTGACTCACCCCCTTCCTTGAATAGCTCACCAGGTAAGCTATCTATTCCAGGGGCTTTTCGCCGCTTTACCTTCTCAATCGCCATCTGTACATCCAGTAGATCCGGCTCCTCTACCACATCGCTGGGATGGTCCTCAGCGTGGTCCATGTCCTCATCCTCTGAGGGATCTTCACTGTTCAGCAGCTGCTCAAAGTAATCCTTCCAGATTCCGAGCACTTCGTCTTTGACTGCTGTCAGTTTGCCTTGTTTGTTTTTCATTTGAGTGCTCCTACCCATGTATCCGGTTCTTTCTTTCTTGATGTCAGCATAGAATTCACATATTTTACCGCCCTGCCAATTATCTTCTATCTCCTTGAGCTTTTGAGACAAGAATTCTCTCTTTGCCTTTCTAAGTGTCTTGTTTACTGCCTTCTGAGCAGCTTCATATCTTTCTCGGGATTCTTTGTCTCTTTTGCCTAGGCTGAGGATCTTCAGTGCCCTTTTATCCTCCACAGCCTTACGGCATTCCTCCGTGTACCATTTCTTTGGTTGACGTTTAGCCTGGACTCCTATCACCTTGTTCGCTGTCTCCTTCAAGACCTTTTCAATTTCCGCCCAGTGACTCTCAATTGGCGTACTCTCTAGGTCGAGAAGTTCGAATTTATTGGACAGCTCTATTTGGAATCGTGATTGAGTCTCCGGATCCTTTAGTCTTTGGATTTCATATCTTATTCGTTTCAGGTCGCTATCTGTCTTCTGGATTCGTCTAAGCCTTTGATTAAACTTGACTACCACCAAGGCATGGTCCGAACCACAGTCGGCTCCCCTAAAGCTCCTCACATCTTGAATGGAGCTTTGGTGTCTCTTGTCGATCAGCACGTGGTCGATCTGGTCCTCCCCCTGTCCCCAGGACTTGTCCATATATACTTATGAATCTCCTTATGCGGGAACTTGGTGCTGCTGACTACCAGATTCTTAGCAGCTGCGAAACTTACACATCTTACTCCATTTTCGCTGCTCGTTTCATGAAGACTGTGCGATCCAATTGTTGGCCGAAACTGACGCTCTCTTCCGATCTTGGCATTGAAATCCCCAATGACTAGTTTTACGTCATACCGTTGAATACCGTCGTACACTTGTCAAGTTGCTCATAGAAATCATCTTTCATATCATCGTCCTTGTCTTCGGTTGGTGCGTAGACGTTTATGATGGAGATGTTGAACCATCTTCCTTTGAATCTAAGCACACTTATCCGATCGCTAATAGGGGCGAAGCTTAGGATTGATTTCCGAGCCTTGGGGCTTACTATAAAGGCAGTTCCTCCGGTAAAGTTTTGTTTGTTCCTTCCACTGTAGAATATCGTGTACCCATCGATAGTGAGTTCACGATAATTTCGTTGATACTGCTTTTCTTTGCTCAGTTGTCTTTCTTACTGATGATAGGCTAAAACAACAGTTAATAGGTTCTAAAATGTGCCTATATTACATAGCTATGTATTCAAGAGTTTCTGTCCATGTGGCATATATTCTTATTGCCTGCTAATGATATGACCATATAAAAAAGTGAAGATAGTAAAGGATTTATTTTTAATCAATTTACTTAGGACTTTCTGAGCTTATGGATTGATTGCATATATAATTTCATGAAAATATAAGATTAATCCATGAAATAAAGAGGCAAACAAATATGATTTATAATTTATACTTCATTTTCATGGTACGTTATTGGCAACTATGTTATTGTTGCCTGTATTTTAATGCAGGATCGATTAGTTAAGTGTAGGATATTGCTCATTAAATATCACCAAAAATATCATGCTTAACATTTTGTGAAATCTCATGGTTACCCCATTTATAATAAAAAAAGCTTATTCCAATTAGGATTTCTATTATTTTTTCTTTTAACTTGAAATTTGTATGCCAGAGGTGTATTTAATATTTGGTATATTTACCTATCTATCAGGATAAGTGTTTGCTGTGAGCTCCAACAAATTTATTTTTTTGTTTCACCGTCAACTTATCTACCAACTATGAGTTAGTAGACCAGGGATTTAAAATATTTTTTTCTACAGAGTTTTGTAGGATTTTGTTCTCGGTTAATAAGAATACATCAAATGAAAAGAACTTGGAAAAGAAGATCTGAGACAAAAAGTGTCTTGAGAATATCCTTATTGACCCATTAAAAGATTTAGAAGGAAAACCTAGGATATGCAATAAAGAAATAAAGGGGGACGGTGAAGAGTACCAGTGAGATGTCAGATAAAGAGAAATAAAAATTGAGAAAGTACTAGTGAATAAATGTGACAATCCCTAGAAAAATGCGTTAATGTAATTTTTCACTGTAGTGGTTTCTTAATTATTTTTTATTCCATTGAATGAATAAATTCTTTTGTAACTGACAACAAAGGTCATAAGGTAATTCCTTATTTTAAAAAAAATATTTATTATGCCTTTTAATTTAAACTGTATTATTTTTTTACTATCTGTGAAAATGCCCCATATAATGCCTATATATTTTAATTTACCTCAATATACTTTGCACAGTATCTATGTATGTATCTACGAGGTGTGACAATTAAATAACGGGACTGATCTGAAAAACATACTTTATTGAACACTTATTACAAATAACTATTAATCCCCTTCAACATACTCCCCTTCCCTATCTATACACCGCTGCATACGAGTTTTCCACTGCTCAAAGCAGTGCTGCATGTCATTAAGTGTCAGCCTCTTCAGCAAATCTGCCGTTTTTTTCTTGACATCTTCAACTGACTCAAAACGTGTTCCCTTCAATGAACTTTTTATTTTGGGAAAAAGGTAGAAGTCACAGGGGGCCAGATCTGGTGAATACGGCGGATGTTCAAGCACTGGAATTGACTTTTTCGCTAAAAACTGCTTCACCGAGAGCGCGTTGTGAGCGGGCGCGTTGTCCTGGTGCAAAATCCATGAATTGTTTTTCCACATGTCTGGTCTTTTCACTTGGAGGTTTTCTCAATTTCACCAGAAATTTCAAATTAATACGCTGCTCGATTTTTAAACTGATCATTTTTCCGGCACGCCAATAACAACACGCCTTACTCAAACAAGATTTAAAACCAAACTAGACTAGATAGAGAGACGGGATCAAGTGGACTCTGTGCAGTAATAAACAGGATCAATCATGTTCCATCCCCCTCCCCACACACAAGCCTGACATCTGCCGCACGCACAGTCCCATTACTTAATTGTCACACTTCGTATGTATATGTAATATATATATATGCACTGTATTTATCAGCTAGTACTGAATTTAAAATTACTTTTATGCCTTCTGAAATCAGGTTCCCAATTGATACCTTAATAATTTGATTAGATTTAAGAGCATGAAGGTTAAGAAATAGTGATTACTGCGTCTTGTAAAGTAGTAAGGATAATGACTTTTTACATTTTTTATTGATTCCGAGTAGAGAAAGACTACTCTGACTTAACGTTTATACATTATGGTTAGTTGTTAGCTTTTTTTTCATTTATCATATCATTATCTTATTTGTCTTTAGTTTGTTATTTTTGAAAATCATGATCATTTATGCCATCTTAAAAATCCCGTGAAAAAATCTATTTCATTGTTAATTATTAGGGATAAAGATTAACTTCTTATTTTCTTGAATTTTTTTCAATTCTAATAAATAGTAAAGATTAAAAAAATAATAATAAATTATTGGGTAGACTTATCACAATTGATTTGATTTAAAGTTGACATGATTAAACTATGATTGTGAAAAAAGCAACTGTGATCTTATGTATGAATCCAAGGGATATAGTGTTAGCTTGTTGATATTAAATGTATGCCTAACTTTAGCTATAGTTAGATATTTTTTTTTTTACTTATTCATTTTTCAGGAAGAAGCTCTCCGAGCCTTTGTTCAACCTGAAACCCTAGAGGGAAACAACCAATACTTTTGTGATGTTTGTGGGAAGAAATGTGATGCTCACAAAGGGCTCAAGTTTACTAAGTTCCCTTATTTATTGACTCTTCATCTTAAGCGATTTGATTTTGATTATTCTACTATGCATAGGATAAAATTGAATGACAAGTTAGTATTTATTATTTTATTATATGTATTTTTTTAATTTTTAATTATTCTTATATTTTTAATGTCATAATATTTATTATTTTATTTATTTAATTCAAAGACTTGTATTCCCTGAAATTTTGGATTTAAATAATTTTGTGAAATCAAATAATCCCTCAAATGAAAATGATGGTGAATGCCAAGAAATGTCAACAAAATGTGATGATTCATCTACGGCAGATTCAGCCCTAGACGAAGATACTAACCATGCTGTGGAGTCCCAAAATAATGACATTGATCAGGTATTAACTTTTTTTATTTTTATTTTACTGTTTTAAGTTTTGATAAAATCGGATTATAAGAATGAATTGCATTTATTCTGTGACCTGAATTGAATACAGTTTAACTCCAATCTTTACCATCTAAATATTCTATTGCTTCATCAAAGGATAGTAAATTTTCTTCTAATTTCGCTGAATATAGGATATTTAGCTTTAAAAAATGTATTGTTTTCTGTTTCCTTCATGTTATTCTATGAAAGTTTTTGTTATCATTTTCATAATTCACTCTATGGTTAAATTTTATCAATTCTTACCAAGTTTTAATAATGAATCTATTTTACCATTTTAATTCCTATGAAAACAATTCTTAATCATGGTTTATAATGGTTTCAATTTTATTATATTAAACAATTAAAAAAAAGCTTCATTAAAATTTACTTTTATTTTTAAAAATTCATTTATTTAGTCCTTTTTTACCAACTTAACTCTTTTATTCATAGTTTATTTTTGGTAATCAATTGTCCGATTAATGTATGACTCTGCTGTATAATAATAGTGTACTTTTGTATTTTCCGAGTATAAGGGTATTAATTATGCTTTGGCATGAATTAAATTTGCAGGTTTAATAGATTTAATATTTTTAAGTGAAGTACAATTACATCTTTTCAACCTCCTCATATTGCATACCTCTCCTCATCTGTGATCCACCATGATCTATGATTTATTTTAGGGTTCCTTTCATAAATACAAGTTTTGGATCCATTTAAAATTTGTTTTAAGTACATAGTTTATTCACAATAAAATTATACTGATCATGGTTTTAACCAGTTTTTCTAGGTAAAATCTGCAGGTGATAGGTTTGATGTTAATAATATCTCTAAATATTTATAGCAATTCGCAGTCTTGGTAATTTAACTGTGTGTTTATAGAAGTAACTTAACTTATTTATATTATTCTTTGACAGTTTACCACCCTTTTTAACTAAAATAATTTTGGACTAATTTATATTGATACCTAAATTCCATGTTTAACTATAATTTTCCACATTTTTTTATTACATCTTATAAAACTAAGGGTTTTTTTTTTCAAAATTATAATTGAGTATTAGCTAGCAATTTAATTCTCCTATTGTTAAACTTCAATTCTCCACCCAAACAATCTTCCGAATCATTTATATAGCAAGAGAATAAAGAATGATGAACTCAAAATACAACCCTGTTTTACAACAACCCCTCTCAGTTTTAAAACAAATAATCCATTACCTTTTATATTGAACTTTCAGTTTCATCTTACACAGCTTTTAATATATTCACTATTTTTGTAAATATGCCTTCTTTATGAATATATATTAATCTGTGTATCTTACATGTAAAAATGCAATGACTGTATGTTTATGACATCATTTAAATTAGGCTATTGTTTGTACTGATGTCTTCTCTGTAAATCTTATTTTTTTCTGGGATACTTTAACCCTTTAACTGCTGCGAATGAAGAGCTTTACGTCTGTCACAGCGCTAAGTGGTCTGGCTACCCATCTACCGGCCTCTGCTACATACTTTTTACCTGCATTCTATTTTTCATTACGCCCCTTTACTACTATCTGTTAATTTATTTCGTTTCCATCCTCCTTTTTGATTCGGGCTATGGACCGACACTGGCGGAGTTAAAACATTTTTTTTTTTAATAATAATATTAAAACTAATTTCTTAATAATTTAATTTTGTGTGAAAATCTTCAAAGCATTGGTCTATACAAAGACCAACATTACACTGTCGACATTCAACTTTAGTATCTCACCGAATTTTTTTTTTTGAACAAACGGCACATTTTCGGTACACTTGTTTTTTTGACGTCCCTTTGAGAACGGCGAGGCTGGGAAAATGTCTCTCTGTCAGTTCTAGGGATAAATCTTCACTTGATCTTCTTCCTTCCCCAGATTTTTTTCTTTCCGTATGGAACTTTTCCAACATTTCTCTTATGAGAGATAAATGGAACTTCTGCATTGTAAGTTTTTTTCCAGTTATCTTGTGCAATGTTTGAGCATTCAGGACAGACAAGTCTAATATATTAAGAAATAATTTCTTGTACCATTTTACAGTTTTTCTGACAGAATCTATTGAGCTTAGAATCATGTCCACTCTATCCACACCTCCCATATTTTGATTGTATTCCACAACACATTTTGGTTTTTTTATCATTTCTCCAGTTTTGTAGTCTTTTTCCTGTTGAAATGATATCCGCATTGTGTGTAGTGGATAACATCCAAACCTCCCTTCGATCTGACCACTTCAGAGCAAACAGTGTGTCTGTCGACCTAAATTCAATGTTTCCTTTTTTTAGGCGCTCCTTCATTTTCAGCATGTCTTTTCTGGTTCTTCTTACCGTTCCGCATGCATTGGTTGCCATATCGTGTAACCAACAAAATAGTGCTGGGCTGGTATACCAGTTATCAACATATATTGTGTGTCCATTTTTCAAATATGGCTCCAGGAGTGTCAACACAATGTCGCCTGACTTGCCAATATTTTCAATATTATGCGCATTAATATCTGATTTCGCTCCGGTGTACACAATGAAATCAATCACATATCCTGTCTCGCAATCACACAAAACATAAGTTTTAATTCCGAATCCTGCCCTTTTAGAAGGAATAAATTGTTTAAAAAATAAATTTCCTTTGAACAATAACAGGCTTTCATCGATGCACACATTTTTGAAAGGAGAAAATGATTCTCTGAAGGCTTATCTAATCATATCAACAAATGGCCTTATTTTGAACAACCTATCTCCTTCCCTGGTTTTATTGTTGTTGTTGTTGTCTGAAAAATGCAGCATTCGTAATATCATAAGATACCTGTCTCTAGATATTATTTGTCCAAAAATTGGAGAATGTAATAACGGATCTTTGGACCAATAATTGCTATATGATTTTTTCATATTATGTGGCATCAATAGAGTAACAGCCAAAAAAACCATAATTTCACCCTCATCGATGTCTTTCCGTTTCTGCAATCGGGAATGAGTCGAAAATTCTTGTTTAGATTTTATGAACTTGGAAAAATTATTTGTCTCTTCAACGATATATTTTAAATATCGAAAGAAAAAAATATTTTGAAAAATTCCAAAGTAATTGTATTTTTAGGAATATTTCTTTGGCAAACGGCTTTATCTTGGCCTATAAATGGATAAATTTTTGGTTTTAAATCTTTTCTCCAATCAAATTTCTTGTTCCTCTTTTGAGGAGGTTCTTCTTCATCTTCAGACTAACTTTCAGATTCATCTGTCGGTATACAAAATATACTTGATGAATGTGCTTCACGTACCTGAGAAGCTGATAATGTTGATGGAGCTGATGATGTAGATGGAGCTCATGATGTAGAAGGAATCAAAATGTCTATATCTGTTCTTTCACTGTCACTCCATTCAGGATCTGAAGGCAAGAATTCATCACCACTTTCGGCAATACTTATAAACTCAGCAGCTTCCTCAGCACTAAACCACTGTTTCTCCATTTAAAAAAAAAATAAGAAAAAAAAATCGAAACAAAAAACTACTATAAAATAAAATTTATAGAAAATAAATGAATGTTAAAGGCAGTTGAACTGAGGGTTGTTTTCCACAGAGCGCAAAAACAAGAATTAAAATGTTTACCTGGCCGTAGCAGGTAGCCACCGAAAGCCCAAGCAAACGGTACATGAATTCTGCTAGGAAAGCTCCAGAGTAAATCCCCACGCCATCTGTAGGCTCTAGTTTACTGGGAAACCAATGGAATGCAGCAAGGTCGCGTTGTCTATACTCGACTTTAGCAAATATAGAGAAAAGCAGTGGGACGCCATGTATCGTCTTTAGCACTGAGGGCGTGTGTGATGGAGGACAGCATATATCGTCTTTAGCAAAGGGGGCACGTTCCGTTGCGCCGGCAAATATCGTCTCTAGCAGTTAAAGGGTTAATGTATTTCTCTAAAGTTTAATATGTGACTTAGCCACAGCAAAGCGTAGCCAGGTTTAGCTAGTAGGTATAATAAAAACAACATATTTCTTTTTACATCATCATGTGCAGCCAATAATATGTTACATAATATATCTCAGCCTTTTGCCAATTAGCTAGAAGTCAATAAGTCTATAAGTCAATAATCATTAAGCTATTTTTAGGAGGAAGATGAAGGTATAGATTTGAGTAGTAATTCTGGAAATATTCATGAAAATGAAAAAAACAAGCTACAATACATGAGTACAGGACCATTTGTTTATGAACTTTATTCGATCATGATACATTCTGGTAGTGCTAGTGGTGGTCATTATTATGCCTATATAAAAGACTTTGCTAAAGGAGAGTGGTTTTGTTTTAATGACCAATCGGTAACATCAGTAAGTATTGAATTTTTAGATGTACCTCATCAGCACTTATTTTGATAATTGAATTTTCCTAATCTCTTAAATTTGCTAAGATAACCCACGAAGATATAAAGAAAACATATGGAGGTTCAGGTGGATCTGCAAGGGGATATTATAGTGGAGCATATAGTTCCAGTACTAATGCTTACATGCTTATGTATAGACAAATTAACAAAGACTTGAATTGTTTTTCAATGGTTGAAGAAGAGTTTCCTCCTCATATTAAAGTATAAAATTAATTTGTTTTTTAATTTTTTGTATAAAGTTTTATATTTTTAGAATATTGAATATTGTATTTTTCTGAGTAGAAATTGCTGGAAGAAATCAAGGAAGTAGAGGAAAGAGAGAAAGCCATCAGGGCCAAACAGGAAGAGATGGTGAGGATTAAGGTTCATACGGCCCATCCTCTCATAGGTCCTTCTCGAAGTAATAAAATGTATTGTCATAATGACCTCACATTGGCAGAAGTGAAATCCATGGCATACAATGTAAGTATTATTATTTTTCTTAAAATATAACCTATTCATTGATTATAAATATCTCTTCTAAAAAATAAAAGTTACTCCACTAATAAACTAGTTAATTTGAATCTTTTGGGCACCACGGTTTGACTTAAGTGTTGAAAGCTGGAAATGGTTTTAATCTCTACGTTGGATGTCAGAAAACAGTATTCTAAATTTGCTGCGCTCTGGGTAAGGTGGGAACCCCACTAAATTTTTGGAATTTTTTCATTTCTGGCTTGGAAATTTGCAATGACACAACCTTATGTACACTGTGTTCTACAATGTTAAAAACATTATAAAAAGATAGAAATAACAAATAAATACCATAAATACAGTGAGTGCTATTTATGATCAGTGATTAAGCATCATTGATGTCAACATTTCTTTAACAGAATTTGACAAACCAATTTTAAACCATTAAGTTAAGGCATCATCTCCATAAACACTGCAAAAATGTTTAAAAACTGCTGCACGCTTACCTCTTTTAAAATAATACAGAAAACTTTGCCGATATTATATTTATTGCCGATAATATTTTCTTCCATAACCTCAGAGCTAAGGCAAACACTTTACTAATCTAATTTTAACAAGAGTTTACAAACAAAACAATCCGCCTCAGGGATTAATTCATCAGAAAAGAAGATGATAATGAATGAGTGTGTGTGATGAGGCTGAATGAGCTAATGCATTGCCTAGCAACCCGATTACCTTAGAGTATGACTTTGAGTCCTGTACCATCAACCTAGCCATCAATATCCCACCGTCTCTCCTGGCCTAGGGGGAACCCAGTGTAGCCATAATTAATAATTGGGGCGGCAGTGGGTTTTCAAAATTGAAATTACCAAGACTGCCCCCCTACCATAGCGCCAATAAAATCAGTTTCTTTAATGTTTAATAGGCGAAGGAATAAAAGGAATTCTGATTACAGCGGATTGTAATTAATAAGGATTGTAATAACAAACAACAAGGATGTTATTAACATCTGCTCTGTCCAATAAAGATTCTATTTAACAAGGATTGTAATAACTTCAATAATAAAAAAAATAAGTTACTAATTAAATGTATATCAACATAAATATTATCGTATAAACTAAGGTTAAAGAATAATATTAAAAAATAAAACAAATATTTTAACTATATACTAGAAGTAATGAACAAAAAAAAAAAAAAAAAAAAAAAAAATACAAAATAAAATTGAAATTAAACTTCTGAAGAAATAATTTATAACTCCTAACATTAATTAAAATAAAGTGAACTCTTGTAAATTGTCACAAAGAAAATGTAACACAAAATTAATATTTGCGATTGCAAAAAAGTTATTAATACCTATATTGCCTGTGTTTCAATAAGCAATAAAATAACGAATATTGAATAATAAATGTTTATAAAAATATTTCGTATCAATCTTCAATTAATGAATAAATAACTGTTTACTACAACAGTTAGGTACGTTTGAGGAATTGTTCCTGGACCAATGATATGAAATGTTCATATTTACAAATTCAATGTGAGAGATGTCGTCTGATGATTGACCCAAATTTGGGCATATTGCGATATCTTCATTGAACAAAAAACGACAGCACTCCACAGCTGCCAGTGCCCTACTACTGGCATTAGGTAACGATGTGTGCCTAATTCCTACTTTAAAAACACAGCATCTAGCATTGTAAATATATATGTAGACAACATACAGTCTACAAAATATATACATATAGAATTCAAATATATATTAAATTAAAATATAATTTAAACTTGCATAAAATATAATATGTTGGGCACAACAATAATACTTTCTCTGTGGTTCTGGTCACAGACAAATTCTTCAGCCTTTCTTAACATATAAATATTGTAACTAACATGACTTAGTTTTATATATCTAGATGTATACATTTAACTACCTCATTTGGCCTGAGCCACATATGAATCCTTTAATTTTAAACTCCTCCCATCTTATCCTAACCCAATAGTTTCTAACTTTACTCCTGCCTCTTTTCCTGACAATCCTCTGAGGTTTCTAAAAAAAAGTTACATTTACTTTTAGTATTGTTTTTTGTAAAGTGAATTGGGGTAAGTGCATAAACACTCTCGGTGCTGGTGGGGCTTCTCAAAGGACCTTGCATCTTTTCTCACCTACGGGTGGGCCTATAGATAGGACCTGCCATCTTTACAAGCCTCATGCCATCTTAAAACGGTTCTTACATGTTACACTTTGAGCTTTCAAGCGGAGCTTTTCATTTTTCAATCAATCCAAGAGAACTTTTCTTGTGAATTTTTAAAGTACTTCAGGTTGGTACCATTGTTCAAAAACTGAAATAGTTTATGAGTTACGTTGGTACAAACTATTTTTTCCAGTGCATTATTTGCCTGATGTAATCTCAATGCGACGCTTCATAGTCACTCTTGTAGATTTAGATTTTGTGTTAAATAAGAGTTTAATATTATTTAAGTTCAAACATGGTTTTTGTCATTCAAAAATGATTGGATGAAGTTCTTTACTTTTGCACTTACCCCAATAAATAATCAATTCTCCAAAATGGTTTTTAGGTGAGGTTTAGGCAGGTGGTGGGATGGCCGAGTAGGCAAACGTGGGCATTAGGAAGTAAACCTTGCCTCTGATAACCGTCATATGGTTGGGAACCCAAAGAAAGTCAGGAGTCAGGGGACATTTAATAATACTCGGCATTAATCCCCCACCCTCTCCCCAGGCTTGGGAAACCCCGTATAGCCTAAACGGTGAGGAAGGGGAGGAATCCCCCAAAAAAGTGATGTTTATGCACTTCCCTCCATTTAAGTGGGACAAGTGCATAAATAGGACTTGAAACTATTTTTCTTCACCCTTATAACAGCACTCTTTAGGTCATAGAAAAATCCTTTATATTGCTCAAAATAATAGATTTTAAGGTTTAAAATGTATTAAAAAACATTAACCTAGCATTGATAGCTGTTGATATGACAGATTTACCTTACTTCACCTTCAAATTTTAATAAAAAATTGTTTAAAATGTTTTCAAATTATATATAACTTATATTTCAGTATCTGAAACTTGAGGGTATAGTACCAGAAGACCAGTGCCGACTTGTAACATACAATAAGTCTCAAGATGAAATGGAAGAGAGCTTAGATGGGAGGGAAAAGGAAACCATTGGTGAAGTATTTTCTACCTTGAGATATACCAGCAGTTATGATCTTTTCTTGGAAATACGGGATAAAGATAAAATTTTCTTACCTTACAATATTGGGGGTAAGTTCTTTTATTATAAAATATGTATTTTAGTCTTGGGTAGTTTGACAATCAGTGAAAAAAAAAAAATTAAAATTTTCAAAACCAACAATTTTTTTTTTAAATATAGAATATGATGTAGTTTTCACAGTTTCAATATTTCTGAGGTTTTTATGGCTGAGCATATTAAAGTGTTGCCTGCTTTGGTTGGAATGAATGATGAACTTACCACTCTGGTTAAAATAGGTATTTTAGTAATAAAACTAAAATTTTTTTTTTTTTTCTTGGGTATTACTAGAATACCCCTATAAACCAGAAATGGCCAGTAAGTGATAAAGGAAAGAAAATTAAAAAAGGGGAAAAGAAAATTTCTCTTTCACAATCATACATAATTCATATTATTTCTCTTTCAGATGTAAATTTAACAGTGTACATATGCAATCTTGAGAAGGAAGAAATTGAAAGTGTCCACCAAATTCGAACAACTCCTTGCCAAAATATATCTGAACTTAAGAAACTTCTTCAGAATTATATTCCTTTGAAAAGTACTGAAATGCATCTTGTTCTAATAAAGCAAACCTCATTAGAATACATGAGTGATAGTAATGACTTACCTTTAAACAAGCTGGGTTTTTCAGCTTATAACAGGGTATATGTTGCTTTTATTTATTTTATATTGTTTTATTTACCAGGGATGCAATCTTCTTAATATTCTAATGCCTTTATGTTTAAATTCATTAATCTTCACCCTAAGTTCTTTTAAGGGGATACATGTCACAGAAAGTATAAGTTAAGGGTTATCCTTTGTGCAAAAGTGTAAATATTTTTTCCCCTTTCCATAAATCTAGATTTGTGACCCTCTATGGTTTTTCAAACGGTTAATTTAAATTTAACTATTAAGTTTTATTCTAATTTAGTATTCCTCTTTTCTTAGTCATAATAATATATAATATTTATTAAAAATAAATAAATAAAAGTCAAAAAAGATTCTTTACGTTCAAGGGAAAGAATATTATTATTTACACTCCACATAAATAATACTGCACATTAAATAATACATTCCTTACATTTAAGAAATTGATATAATTAGGTGACTCATCCCTGGTGTTTACCTGCATAGAGAAGTGATGGAGTCAAGCAATTTTTTAAAATAAATACAGTGGAACTTCCGTTAGACAGACATTATTGGGAACCGACTACATGTCCCATTATATACAGTTCTGTGTCCGCTTATGAGAAGAGCATTTTAAATACTCTAATGAACAAATAAAATTGAAGATGAACTTGGAAAATGCAATAATAAAAAGTCATAAAATGGTTTATTTTTGTGGGATTATATAACGGTTACTTTTTGTAAAGTTGTTATTAATTTGAGTTTTTATTGATTGTTTGGCGTTGTGAATTATAATATAGAATAAAAATTATTTAAACACTTGTTAGTGTTACAACTTGTGTCAGGTGTAGGGTTTAAAGATTGAAAATGTCAGGCAAACAGTTTGGAGAACTGTTAGTAGCAGAACTGAGGAGGGAATCAGAAGAGCTGGATTTGGATTCTACTGGCATAAAAGCAATTTTGCTGGTCCACTTACGTTAGTATCACTTGAATCAAGGTGTAGATTCTGTGACAATAGTGTTTGAGGATAATTCTTTAAAGGCTGCTTTGATAAACTGACCAACCTGTCTAGTGATCTGAATGACAACTCGACGAGCCTGTCTGCTGGGATAAATGAAAGGCTGCCCAGCCAGTCTACTAAGCTTAATGAGAAAATAATTAGCCTAAATTTGAACTTTTCTGAGATAAATGACAGTTGGCCAGTCAAATGACAAGTCTGCTAAGCTTGACGAGAAGATAACTAGCCTAAACTCAAGCTTGTCGGCTGTAATAAATGACAAGCTGGCCAATTTGTCTGGTGATGTAACTGGGTTAAATGACAGGTTGACCAACCCTTCTGGCATAATGAATGACTAGCTGACCGACTTGTCTGGGGAGACAAATGGCATAAATGACAGGTTGGCTCAATTAGAAGCAAGGGCTGCTGCAATGGAGGAAGAGGTTTAAAGGCTAAAAAGGATGCTAAAAAAAGGAGGCCAGGCAGTCATCAGGGAGCAGCTCTGCCTCCAGCCGTTACAAGAACCCCTAGTCATGAGAGCCAAATCAGAATAAAAATAAAACCACCAACTTTCGATGGTAAGTCGTCTTAAAATCATAAAAATAAGACTCGTCGGTTCCTGGAGGATAAAATCATCTTCCCCAATGTTGGTTGCCTCCTTGAGACACAGCCGTTAGCACATATGTGGATGGCACCATCAATGACAGGGAGTATCTGATGCTGATAGACACTGGAGCTACAAAGATTATCGCCTCCTTGAGTGTGACTGGTTAGAAAGGGCTCTCGTCCTCCAGATGGCTGATGACCGCAGCAGAAGATGCAGCCAAGGTATCGTGGAAGCTCAGGTAAAGATACAGTTACGTTCAGACTATGTCTTACATTCGGTTCTTGTGAATGAAAGAGAAATTGTAACGGCATGGACATTATAAGCAAATGGTTTTCAAATGGACCTAAAACGAAGAGTTGTAAGAATCAGTGGGGAGGAGCTGTTCTTCTTTAGTTGGGAGCCACCATAGACAATAAAGTGGAACTTCAGAGCTGATTACCTTTTAGTGGTTCAGCAGGCGACTTCAAAGAACGAGCGGACATCTGAGAACCGGGAAAGGATGTCTGAAGCCGTTGATCTGAAATAAAAATCGATATCACCCTATCGAACTCATGAAGAAGAGATATCTGGACAGTGATCGGATGAGGAGACACAACAATAATAGAGTGGAATGGTGGATATGAAGGAGTACTCGTTAAGGCTCTGCAACCCATGAAAAAAGCTAAGATTCTGCCCGAGGTTGCAGAAGAACTAGGAAGGACCCTATGTAATAAAGAAGCAAATCAACAATGTAATCTAAGGGTCTTAAGTATCGCAAAAGGAAATCCTTGGATCGTCCACTGTGATCGCTTAGCGTCATAAGCATGGAACCATGGTGAAGGACAAGTGCTGCGGATTCAGGGAGAGACCTTTGGCACTATAGAGCAGGCCTGTGTGGAATAGAAGACATATAGGTCCAATAGGAGGAATGTCTCTAAGAGGGGGCAGTGTAAGTGAAACAAAATCACATGATATTGCCTGTTACATTGAAAAGAGTTCAAGACTTTTTGTTGGAGCAGTTACATGACTGTATTAGTCATGTTCTGGATCTTACAAGAATGTTCAATTTTGAACTAAATATAAGAAGCCATATGTTACTTTTGCGTCATTATGTCGTCACTTGTAATTAGTTACTTTTTGGAACATTATTAATTTAAGCTTTTATTATTTGTTTGGGGTTGTGAATTACAATTTTTCGTAACTAAAAATTATATAAATCCACATTAGTGTTACAATATGAAATATTTTTTATGGGTTAGATACTTATGATGGCTGAGCATGTTGGAGTGAGGAATCAATCCAAGTTAAAAAGGGAAGGTACTATAAAATGATAGCACAGTGTGCCGCTTTTTGAAGGTTTTCATTAATAGCTCCTACCAGTATTCACCTAGAGCTTTTGGAACTTTACTCAACTTGTCTTCATATCTTACCTTTCAATTCATACATTAGGAAACACAATATGTCATACAGGAGTCACATAATATGGCACATTTTGTCCTCAGCATTGTTTATAACAATATCCCACATCTTATTTTGACTCTGAAACGCATTGAACTGTACAATTGTGAATTGTAGTACAAGCTTTCCTCAAATCCGTAATGCTCATTTGTAAAAACCCTAAAACTAATAGTGTTTACCCTGTGAATATTATTATTCTTAATTTTCTCATTTCAGTTTGGGGTCACTGCCAGGGGGGGGGGGATGGGTATGTTATGGTTAACTGCTAGGAAGGCTGTAATATGATTATATGATGATATATACCAATTATTTTAAGACAGACCCACTGAAGATGATCCTGGAGGTCGAAACGTATGGGATAAAGAAAAAATAAAAATAAAATTAACAGAGACCAAGATTCAAATTAACTTTTTCTCATTATACTTATTATTATTTTTAATAATTATCATATCATTGCAATTAAAAATAGGGAGCGGGGTAGCCCACTGGTAAGGCAGTGGACTGCAGTGCTTAAGGTCCCGAGTTCGAATCTGACATGGCTTATGATATCTTTATTATTCGCCACAGTTCGTCTCGTGGGCCGAGAGACCCTCCTGGGGTTAACCCAGTCTCTATAAAGTGGGTACCCTTAATTGAAAAATTAAGGGGAAAGAACCTGGCGGATGAGCGTGATCACGGTCAAATCACCTCCTTGCACGTCCACTGTCCAAGAAACAGTACTCTTCCTTACATAGTACGGAACCCAAGACCCTTTATGGGTTGTAGTGGTACAGGTTTTTTTTTTTTTTTTTTTTTTGCAATTAAATTGAATACACCCACTTTCTTCCCCTTTTTTCATGTTTTGATAATATTATCTTCTTCATAAAGAAAAATAGTTATAACTGCTAATTCTTCAATCGAAAAGTTAAATGACATTTTCGGACCACAAACATTTATATAAAATTTTTTAATATACCTTTATAGCTGTAAATTAATTATTTATCACGATAAAATGCATGCAACTTCCATTATTGACGAATTCAATCATGAGCAGTGTCAGATTATAAACTTTACGATTTAAATATGGTTAGAAATTATGAGATTGAGACCAAAACAGGGGACCTATAGGCGAGTTCAAGATCGAAGTTGGAGCGGAGCGGGAGCGAACCGATACTGTGAATATGGCCTTAAACATGTAATATACTAAGTTATACAATTTTTTTTTAATGTAATGTGGTTTGTATTTTTTCATTACGATATTCCATTCAGTTTTCATATTAAATATTTACAAGATCCTTAATTATAGCCTCTCTTATTTATATTTATGTCTTGACTTTTTGCTTTCAAACCATTATAAATGTAAAATAAATAAATAATAAACCTGTACCACTACAATTCATGAAGGATCATGGGTGCAGTATAGTGTATAGCAGTATAGTATATATAGTGCAGTATAGTATATAGCAGTATAGACACCAGTTGTAACACTTCTTAGGATGAACAATATTGATTAAACAAAAATATAATAATGGTTAATGCCACACGAAGTATAAAAACACAAATATTAAAGCAGGTTACAAGAATTATCACTTTGTAACACAAATCATATGGCTTGAGCTTCACAGTCAAGACAAAGACTAAGACTGTCCAGTCAATCGCTCCTTATATATACCAGGGAGTTCAATAAGTTTTGTCGGGCGATAAGAGAGGGTGTTGCTACTAATCCTAATATGTTTTTGTTTTGTTGGTTCACTCTTCTTATCAACGTATGTGAAGGTTCATTTCAATCAGTCTATTCATTCTTTGTTTACAAGCCATTTAGTGTCACCGTGTCACAGTATTTTCGACAATGGAAAAAATTGAATATCGTGCAGTGATAAAATTCTTATTTTTGGAAGGTGTAGCACCAAAAGAAATTCACAAACGAATGTTAAGAGTGTATAATGAACGTTCACCTTCAATTAGAACAGTAGAAAGATGGGTTGCTGAATTTAAACGTGGTCGTACAAGCCTTGAAGACGATCCACGTGAAGGATGTCCAAAAACCGCATCATCACCAAAAATCGTAGCCAAAGTACAGGATATGGTTTTGGAAGATCGTCGATTGACTGAGAGGGATTTAGTAGAGGCTTTACACATCTCATTAGGCAGTGTGAGTCATATTTTAAATGAAATTTTGAGTTTTAAAAAGCTGTGTGCACAATGGGTGCCGCATTCGCTAACAATTGAACAAAAACACATTCGAATGAGACTTTCTCAACAACATTTGGAGCGTTTTAAAAAGGATAAAGTGGATTTTGTGCGTCGATTCATCACTATGGATGAGACTTGGGTCTATCACCATGATCCTAAATCAAAACAAGAGGCTAAAGAGTGGTGTGAACCTGGTTGTTCGGCTTCGAAACGAGTTCGTGTCCAGAAATCGGCCAAGAAGGTTCTGGCATCAGTTTTTTGGGATGCGAAAGGAATTTTATTTGTGGATTACTTGCAAACTGGTAAAACAATTAATTCTGAATATTATTGCAACCTTTTGGACCAGTTGAAGGAAAAAATTTGTGAAAAAAGACCCGGTTTGCAGAAGAAAAAAATCTTTTTTCATCAGGACAACGCACCGTGTCACAAGAGCATTTTGACTATGGCTAAAATCCATGAATTAAAGTTCGAATTGTTGGAGCATCCGCCGTAATCACCAGATTTGGCCCCTAGCGACATCCATTGGTTTCCAGAACTCAAAAAATTTATGCGTGGCAAGCGATTTTCGTCAAATGAAGAGATCATAACGGCTG